>CM038142.1:174168528-174607227 GCA_021437245.1 Aegilops speltoides | reverse complement strand
ATCGTGCATAGAATCGGAGATGGAACACGAAGGGATCGAAACTCACCCTAACTTGGTGGAGTTCCTCACGGTGGCAACGGGCGCGGAGAGAATGTCCGTTGATGGCGACGGAGACTGCGGCGAGGTGCACAGCAACGATGGAGCGATCCGGAGACCACGGCGATGGCAACAAAGGGTTTGGGGCGGCGTTTTGAAGAAGGAATCAGCGCTGCCCTCGGATATATATACCCTTTAGGCTGTCGGTGGGACGAGTTGTAAAACTTCGGTGGCACCGAGATGGATAATCGCAAGCGATTTACACTTGATCACGCCGAAAATCACAACTTCGGTTTCACCGAGGTGAAAACCTAGATCAATCCAAGTGCTTTCGGTCTGTCCGAGTTGAGTGGTTTGGTCTGACCGAAAATACTTAGAAGGTTTTGGAAGTTTAGTCTTAGACGGATCGGTGGCTCCGAGTGCTCCTCACTCGGTGAGTCCGAAAATGACTTGTTCAAAGTTTGTGATATAGGCATGAATAGAGTTTGAGACAAGAAAGCATAGATAGCTAGGGGAGGTACTTAGGCATTCTTGTCCATCCATTTGGTCAGAAAAATCCAAAAGACCAAAGCAACAAATGGATGTCCTCGAATGGATAAAATTATGCATCCAACATGCTCACACAATAAGATAGCAAATGAAATATGTGTCAAACATGCACAAACAAAACACTAGCTACTATCACACAATTGGTCGATGACTAGGTCATCTATATATGAGTATATTGACTTAGGAGTCAAATGAGAACATTTGATCATAGGTCATACTCATCGTTTAAGCACAAGTGGGGTTACCACTTTTACATAAAGCATTAATGTGTTCACATCATTTGAAGATGCTTTAGCTCAATTCTTTAGAGCAAAGCTCCCCTTGATGTGAGAACCCTTTTAAAGGGTCAAACTAACCTTGGGTTGTCGTAGAAGACTTCATGTAGATGTTGAAGATGTGGATGCTCAATGTTGATGAAGATCATCAAGAGTTGGGAGCAATCCTTTGGATTGGGCACTTTCAATACCTACATGGGTTAGTCCCACAAGGAACAAACAAGGATATCCATGGACATAGATTGAAGTTCACAATAGATGATGTCCATGAAAGCAATGATTACCTTGTCCCTTGACTTACCAACAAGAGGGTTTGTGACTCCATGAACTAGTGCAAGATGTGGAAGTTGATTGCACAAGTTCTTGCCAAAATGAATGTGAGTGAAGTATGTTGGCGGAGTCACCCTCAAGAACTCTCTAGTTCTTCTTCTTGGGATCCACATCATCTTGATGGGAATCCTTGGGGTAGTAGTTGAGCTTGTCGAAGTAGAACTTGGCGTTTCCTTGGGAACCCACTTGACCATGGCTTTAGGTGCTTCTATAAATGCATCAATCTCCTCTTGAAGCTTGTCCTTGCCTTTTAGCTTGTGGTCTTGTGGTGGAAGGTCATCTTGAGCTTGTTCCACATTGGAAGAAGTAGGATCATACTTCTCCTTTTGAGAAACAAACTTTGGAGTGGGATATTGACCTTCTTCCCATTCAACACCCTCGGCGTTGAACTTTCGCTCAAAACCAATTCCTTGATTCTTCGGTGCCTTCCTTGCTTGCAAACAATTTCCTCAAAGTTCTTGCTTCCGGCAAGGCTCTTGTGAACACCTTTCTCTATAATCCCTTTCAATAAACTATTTTCTTGCTCAAGTGTAACTTGGCTTGAAACATTGTTAGTGGAATCAAGAGAACTACTAGAAGCAACAATATTAGATTTAGCATGGTTATTGTTACTACTAGATGAAGAATTTTCTTATGCTTGTCATGCTTAGTTTTAATAGGTGGCAAGAAATTAGACAAGAGAAGTCGTTTGGCAAGATATGAAGAACTCTTCTTTCGAAGATCGTCATTGATTGCTTTTAGAAACTCATGTTCTTGCTCTAGATTGAGCTTCTCGAAGCGTAGCTTCTCATGAGATCTTAGGAGCTCTCTATGATCTTCTTGAGTTGTTTCATGAGCTAACTTAAGAGTGTTTAGTTCTTTAGTTAAACGCTCAATCTCCTTCATAGCATTGTCATTCGACTCTTCTCGACTATAAAGACTACTAGCATGTTCATCATTACTAGGCTCACTAGATTTGTCATGTAAAAGCTCATCTTCACCAAGCAAGTCATCCTCATCACTATCAAAGTCAATAAATTCAGGTGTGATACCTTGGGGCCTTTAGCCATGAAGCATCTTCCAATTCCCTCATTTGGTGAATCAAATAAGTCATAGGAGTTGGAGTTGGAGGATCTGAGAGCAAGACCGGCAACACCTTCATCTTGATTGTATTCGGAGTTGGAGTGATAGCTTCTTTGGAGTGATTGTCGAGTCGGAGCCGGAGACCCATTCACCTACATGAGCTTGATGTTTTCTTCTTGTGTAGCTCCTTGATGACTTGTCTTTCCTCTCCGAATCCTTGCTTCTCCGAGAGGATCTTCGTTCATAACGATCATCTCTACTCCTTCTCTCTTTCGAGGTGACTCTTCTCTTGAGCTTCTTCTTCTTGGAGATTCTTCTCTTCTCTTGTGGGGCCGAACACTCATTTGAGTAGTGTCCGGGTCTTCCACAATTGTAGCAGTTTCGATCACGACTAGAAGATCTCTTTTCATCATATGATCTAGACTTTGAGCTTCTTTCCTTGCTTCTACTCTTGTAGAATTTGTTGAAGTTCTTCACCATTAGGCTTATCTCTTCATTGGAAACTAGCTTGTCACTTTAGGTTGTGGGAGCATCACTTGTAGCTTTGTAAGCACCACTTGACTTGTTGTGAAGCTCTTCCTTATCTTTAAGTGTCATCTCATGAGCAACAATTCTTCCAATGACTTTGGTAGGCTTGAGATTCTTGTAGTTTGGCATCATTTGGATCAAAGTGCACACGGTGTCATACTTTCCATCCAAAGCTCTGAGGATCTTCTTGATGATGAATCGGTCGGTCATTTCTTCGCTTCCTAAGCCGGCAATCTCATTTGTGATGAGAGCAAGCCTAGAGTACATTTCAGCGACTCCTTCACCTTCCTTCATCTTGAACTTGTCAAGTTGACCTTGAAGAACATCTAGCTTTGATTCCTTCACGGACTCGGTACCTTCGTGCATTTCGACCAAAGTATCCCAAATCTTTTTGCATTCTCAAGGCGGCTGATTTTGTTGAACTCCTCGGGACACAAAGCATTGAAGAGAATGTCACAAGCTTGAGCATTGTTTTGCAACATCCATAATTCATCATTTGTAGCTTCACGATCCGGAACTTTTACTTCCTCGAAGAATTCACCTTGCAAGCCAACACAAATAATGCCCCATGCGGCAGGGTTATGTCCAAGAATATGCATTTTCATTTTATGCTTCCAACTAGCAAAGTTTGAACCATCAAAGTAAGGACCTCTCTGAAAATTACCCTCACTAGGCGCCATACTCTCCTAGGTTGTGAAACCAAGCTTATGGAGTCAATGCAATGGAAACCAATACAATGGAGACCAAAGCTCGATACCACTTGTAGGATCGAAAGTATGTCTAGAGGGGGTGATTAGACTACTTGACAATATAAAAATTCAGCCTTTTGATTAAGACAAGTTTTGGCAGATTCACGATGATGATCAAGTCAAGAATCACCCTACACATGCAATTCTAGAGTATTGGCAGCGGAAAGTAAATTGCACATGTAGTAAAGAGAGGTGGAGAAGAGCAAAGCGCAATTTGGAACACGGAGATTTTTCTCGTGGTTCCGATAGGTGGTGCTATCGTCAATCCACGTTGATGAAGACTTCAACCCACGGAGGGTAACGGCTGCGAGAGTCCACGGAGGCTCCACCCACGAAGGGTCCACGAAGAAGCAACCTTGTCTATGCCATCATGGCATCGCCCACGGAGGACTAGCCTTACTCGGGGTAGATCTTCACGAAGTAGGCGATCTCCTTGCCCTTACAAACTTCTTGGTTCAACTCCACATCTTGTGAAGGCTCCCAAGCGACACCTAACCAATCTAGGAGGCACCACCCTCCAAAAGGTAATAGATGGTGTTGATGATGATGAACTCCTTGCTCTTGTGCTTCAAATGATAATCTCCCCAACACTCAACTCTCCTCCTTGATTTGGCTGTGGTGGAAGAAAGGATTGAGTGGAAAGCAACTTGGGAAGGCTAGAGATCAAGCTTCATATGGTGGGAGTGGAGTAACTTGATCTCAACACAAGGGTAGGTAGTTTTCTTCTCGAGAAATGTAAGGTAGGAGTGGTAGTTCTTTCGATGGCTCTCTCCACGAATGAAGAGGGGTGGAGGGTATTTATAGCCTCCACACAAAATCCAACCGTTACACATTTGACCAATCTCGGTCGGACCGAAGTTGACAACTCGGTGAGACCGAAAGTTCAAATCTTGTGAATGTTGGGATTTTCGGTGGGACCGAAAATACAATCTCGGTGAGTCCGATTCTTCCAAAGACTAGGGTTTGCCAATCTCGGTGGGATCGACTTTATCATCTCGGTGACACCGATTTGATGACAGAAGGTTACAGAAGCTTGGCAACACTAGTTTGGTGAGACCGAGTTCGTAATCGGAAAATCCGAAATTTCTAGGGTTTGGCTTTGTGGGTGAGGTGGTTCATCTCGGTGTGGTGAGTTTTGGAAATCGGTGGGACCGAGATTACTTATGAGTGTATGTTGGAATGAAAGATTGCTGATGGTTTGGGAGATATATCACTAAGCACTTTGAGCAACGGATCATTAACATAACCTCATCCCTTTAATAGTATTGGCTTTCCTATAGACTCAATGTGATCTTGGATCACTAAACCAAAAATGGAGTCTTGAGCTTTTGCCAATGTTTGCCTTAGCATTTTGAGGGGTCCACATCTTGAGTCATTGCCATACCCATATCATGAACTTTTGAAATGATTCTCAAGAAACTATTAGTTCAATGATATATATGTTGTTATTAATTACCAAAACCACCCGGGATTAGTTGCACTTTCAATCTCCCCTTTTTGGTAATTGATGACAACATATAGATCAAACTTCGACAAATGATATAATCAATGAATAATATCGTCGCTTTGAGAAGTATGTGATAAGCAAGAGCTCCCCCTAAATTTGTGCATTATTTAAGATTTGCGTTTGAATGCAAATGCACAATCGATTAGGATCATGGGTCACTCTTCCATGTCACATACATCTTGGTGGAGCGCACAAAATGATAAGAATGAATAGCATGCACCCAATCACCAAGACATGAGTAAATGATCATATAAGATATGAATAGCATATGATAAGCATTAAGCACACATTAAAGTATAGTGCGACCAAGCACTCATCAAAGTAGAGCAAGCGTAGTATCAAACACACAGAATGTCTCGAAAATCTCAAAAGTATCTCAAAAGGACCGCAAATGAAGCGAAGAGCAAAAGCGCAAAGACAAAGCACTCTCTCTCGAAGTCCTATGATCTATACAATTTCTCCCCTTTGGCAACAAGTTACCAAAAGTTGAAAGGTATAGAGCTAAGCGCCACCGGGACTCTGTTGGCGGCTCTGTGCAGGTTGATGGAGTTGAGATGGCTGCATCTGCAAAGGCTTGGTGATGTCTGTGGAGCTGGAGGAGTGGTCCTTTGGAGCTGGGCTGGGCCGACGGAGCTGTGGGAGAGTCTTGATCTTTGTAGCCACTGTGTGTCATCCTTTGGAATAGCAGTGATCGAGTCTGGTGGGAACACGAGCAGGCTGTTCATAATCATCCTGGACTAGGTCATCCTGCATCTCGCGCATGAGCTCTTCCTTCTCCCTCTTTGCTTCCTCGATATCTGCTTCAAGCTTGTTGACGGTGACTTGCACTTCAGTCAGCTTCACATCCAGAGCATGGATCTTGTCTTCAACAATCCTCTCAAGACTCTCCGAGAGGCGCACAATGCTGGCAGGCGTTGTTCAATCCTGCAGGTAGCTTCAAGGAGCTGCTCTCCAACACTCTTGGGTTTAGCTGCTGCTGCTGCTGCTGCTTCCTTCTCAGCTTTAGCTTGCTTGGCAGCTTCAGTCTTTGCTTGACCTTCAACAGACGTGGGATCATCCTCAGTCATCACAACTTCATTGTCCTCATGCTCAAAGGCAAAGTGGCAAATGTGGTCTATCCAACAAGTAGGTGCCCGTGCCAAACTTGGCGTTGATAAGCATCTGAATGTGCGGGGCAAATCCACATGACCTCTTCTGGTCTGCTGCAGTCCTCTTGATAGTCTCAACTATCAGGTCCATCACCTTGAAAGGTGCCTTCTGATCTAGTATATGCAGCATGTTGATAGAATATCCTCTTATCATGCGATGATCTCCAGACTTGGGCATCAAGGTATGCCTCAGAATTGTGTTTGTGGTAGGTAGACCTGCCTGGAGATGATACACTGAGCCGAGCTTCCAGATTTCCACATCCTTAGCTGGTACCTCATTGTACATATTTCTCATAGACTCATGGTTTTTCTTGGGAATTCCATAGACATCAACATCATCCTCTCTCTCTGCCTTTGGAGCATTCAGCGGTGTTGCCCATTCTTCAACAGTTGAAGAGAATCTCGACCTTGATCATCCATACAATCCTGCCATCGGATAGAAATGAGGCGTGGCATAGAATTGCATGATCATCTCATCATTCCAATCTGTCAACTTCTGACCAACGAAATCAGCAACACCACATGCAGTAAAGCTCTCATGCACATGTGGAAAGAAGTCTCTGTGCTCTTCACTATCAATGTATGCCCAGTCAACATATCTAGTATCTGCAACAATGGGATTCTTGTCCATTAGCACAGTCTCATAGAAATCCTGCTGCTCTCTAGTGTGGAACCTTGGGTCAACAGCAGTCCTTCTCCTCACAGCATATGGATCAGCTTGTCTCCATAGCCTGAGACCTCTATCCTTTCTTTCCTTCATGTTTTCAGCTCGAGGATGAGCATCATTGTGAATTGGCGTTTCGGCGGAGTTTCAAGAATACTGGTGCCTCATCATCGACTCATTGGTGGCACATTGTCTTTCTTCTTCTCGAAGCGGGAATGTTTCGAGCAGTTTTCTTGGGCTTGGCGGCGAGGCTTGGCTTGAGCTGCCTTTCTTTGGAGCAGATGGCTTTGACTTAGAAGATGCTCCTGCCCTGATGGCATCACCCATGAACTTAGGCTTCTGAGGAGGAGGCTGGGGTGCTTCCTCATCCTCATCTTCTTCGGCTGCTTCATCATGCACAATCCTCTTCCTCTTGGAAGTTTTCTTCACTTTGCTCAAGTTTCTTCTTCCATACTTAGCTTCTTGGCAACGATGGACTTCTTCACTTCTTGGTGCCTTTCTTGGTTTGTTGCCCTTGATGCTCTTTGGCAACAACTTTCCTCTTTGGCTTGGAGGAGATCTCTTCCTCGGCAATGAAATCAGAATCTTCTTCATCGAATTCTTCTTCTTTCGCCCGGTGGCTGCAGGAGGCAAACCACTTGGTGTGCTCCTCTCACCATCATCTGAAAAGCTCTTGGCCTCGGGACTAGTGCACGCCTCTGGAATATCAGCAATTGGAGATTCAGACCTGTTACGCTGTCACGGCATCGACATGGTGACAACCTGTGAATAGATTAGGTGTAGGCGAGTAGAAGAGTTATCACAAACTGCAGAAGATTTTGCAAAAAAATGAGTTCAAATTTCAGTTTTAGGTTTTCACAGAATGCATGTCGGTCAGACCGAGTCTAAAATTCGGTGAATCCGAAGTGTTCACACAGAAGCATTCACACCACTTTCGGTCAGACCGATGTGGGTTTCGGTCCTGCCAAATTTTAATGTGTCCTGCCAAAAATCATATTCACCGTCCGCACTTGCGGGGGGAAACCCTTCTGTCCTCTGTTGTTCGGCGGCCGGGTCTCTTCCTCGTCGTCGCTATTTAGCCCCTTGTCATTGTGCTCGGCAATTAACTTGCCAGCCTGCCTGAACACCCAACAATCTCTATTGTTGTGATTAGCTGGCTTTTCGAGGGCGCCATGTATCTGGCATGAGCGGTCGAGTATTCTGTCCAGATTGGACGGGCCCGGAGTTGTTCTTTTAAATGGCTTCTTCCGTTGACCGGGTTTGGAGCCTCGGAATCCGGCATTGACTGCCATATCCTATTTGTCTTCGCCGTTAGTACGGCGTTTGTTTTTGATTCGACGTGACCTGCCGTGGTTGTCCTTGGAGTCCGGGCTGCCAGAATTTTTGCGGAGATTATTGCTGCGGGCTAGCCAGCTATCCTCTCCCGCAAAAGCGGGTCATTAACGATGTGAGGGCTGCCATGGATTTTGGCTTCTCCTGCCCTTGTGCGGGCTAGCCATTCGTCCGGATGTTGTGTTTGAAGGCTGCGAGGGCCTCCGCATCCGGACGGTCGGCGATTTGATTTTCTTCGTCAAGAACCGTGTCGAGCTATCGGCGATTAAATGCTGGCTGCTGAATAATGTGGCTTAGGTCATCGGCGTCTGGTGGTCGACGATGTACCTTGGAAGTTATCAAGAACGCGCCTCGTGTCTTCCCAACACCCAATCGACTCTGCGGGCGGCTGTTAAGCCAATGCCGAGCTGGTCCTTTAAGCTTGAGTGGGAGATATTTGATGGCGTGCGATCGTCGCGCGGGCCATATGGATGTGGAGAAGATAATCTTGATCCACACTGCGGGTCTGTTGTACCATCGTAAGATTCGATGTTCACGGGTTTGAACCCTTCGGGATCGATGATCCATTACTTCATCGATGAAGCATAACGGGTGTCTGGCGCCCTGTATTGAGCAATATCGCGGCGCAGCTCGAGGGCGCGCTCTGCTGTGTTCGCCCGGCCGGCGTTATGTCCGACGCGACGGTATTAAATGCGTGTGGGTCGTAGGGCGCCCACGTGATCCATAGATGGATCTGGATTGCCTTGCTTTGTCCTCCAAGATGTCTCGCAAGTCCGACGCGTTCCTTTTGGCCGTACTCTGGATCGATGTCGAGTGCGGTCTTGGCTGGGGCCTTGAATGCCTCTCATCGCGACCACGGGCGGTCGATCAGCCATGTCGTGCGCTGATGATAAAGGTATGTATGCTTCCTCCTCTAATCGGGGGAGCAGCTTGCGTCTTGGGTAACTTTTGGAGGGGAGTTCGAGTTTATACTCTTCGGCCGCGAGGACCTCGGTCCATTGATCGGCTAGCGGATCTTGATCAGCTTGAAGTTGTTGCTGCTTTTTCTTTAGGCTATTTTCCGTGGCTATGAGCCTGCACCTGAAGCGCTCTTGTTCGACGGGATCCTCGGGTATGACGAATTCATCATCGTTGAGGCTCGCCGTCTTGGAGGAGGCATATAGTTATCATCCTCGACCCTTAAATGCCGCATACTGTCGTGAGGGCTTGCCTGCGTCCTCCTGCTTGAGTCTTGCGAGGAGGGATCATCTTCGGCACTCTCCAGTGTTATTGTCTCCGTGCTGATTCTCCATTCTTGTTGTGGTGGGATTTAGAGTGGGCGCCACGACGCCGGCGTTTAGGCTGCTTCTTCAAAGAATCTTCCTCCGCTGCTTTTTCCCCATCCCTTCCTTTGGGGTATCCACCATGTAGGCGTCGTATGACGAGGTGGCCTTCCGGTGTCCGTGGGCGCTGGGTCTGATGTCTCGGCATCATCGTCCATAGCGTCGATGTCCTCGAGTCGTAGTCTAACATGTCGGTTAGATCCTCGGCGGTGGATACAAAGTGGGTGGTGGGTGGGCTCAATTTCTTCGCCGTCCAGAACTCCAACCGTCTGGCCATAGTCGGCCAGATTCTCTGATAGCGAGAGATGCTTGAGGAATTCAGGATATCGCCAAAAGGCGAGTGTTGAAAGATGTCGCGGCGGTGAATTCCATAACCGCGCCTAATCGCTTAATTGGCGGGCGCGGGAGGCTCGGAGTCCGCGAGGAGTCGGCGCCTCGGGATCATGAGTTTCGCAAGGACAAAATCGGTATTCGGCTCCATCACCGTAGATGTTGAAGCCCACAGGCGGCGTCTATCCACCGACCCTCGTCATGGGCAATCGGCTCGGGCAAGTAGCCGGGCGGATTCAAGTCTGACCACCAAAGCACTTGTCCGTGGCAGAGCTAGATCATGCCCATCGTCGCGGGCTGCTGCGCTATCGTGGCTCGAGTCCGTCGAAGATCAAGTCTCCGCGATCATCGGCCGTGAAGTTTAAACTTCGAATCGACCGACGGCCGGGGTGTAGCTTCGATCTGCTCCGGATGGCCAAGAGAGTTGGCCCGCAGTGCAAAGCCGCCGAATCTGAAGATCTGCCGGGAGAAAAGTCTCACCTGGACAGCGTTGAAGGTTGAAGATGCCATCGAGCCTATTGGTGACGACAGAGGAACTCTCAATGAAAGCACCAATGTCGGTGTCAAAGCTGGCGGATCTCGGGTAGGGGTCCCCGGCTATGCGTCTAGGCGGATGGTAACAGGAGGCGAGGGACACAATGTTTTACCTGAGTTCGAGCCCTCTCGATGGAGGTAATACCCACGCCCCGCTTGATTAATATTGATGATATGGGTAGTACGAGTAGATCTACCACGAGATCAATGAGGATAAACCCTAGAAGCTAGCCTATGGTATGATTGTTGAGATGTAATGTTGTGTCCTCATAGACTAAAGCCCTCCGGTTTATATAGACACGGAGAGGCTAGGGTTACAGAGTCGGTTACAATGGTAGGAGATCTACATATCCGTATTGCCAAGCTTGCCTTCCACGCCAAGTAAAGTACCTTCGGACACGAGCCGAGTCTTCAATCTTCTATCTTCGTGAGTGCGGGAGTCGGCGGATATCGATAGTCCGGCTATCCGGACACCCCTAGTCCAGACTCCTCAACCACCACGAGGGCGAGGGGCTGGGGCTTCAGAGCCCGTGCTATCGCTGCATCTTGGGCGGTGCCCAGGCCCCAGCCTCTCAGCGCATCTTCAAGCAGTTTGCTCGCGAGGTGAATACAGTCCTCCCCAAGCTCGAGGCCACGCGCCCTCTCAGGTGGTCCATGTGCGCTATCACGTTCAGCTCAGCGGATCAACTCAAGTGTGCGGCTACAGCTGGTGTCCTCCCAATGCTTTGTTCCCCAGTCATCAACAATGTGCAAGTTACCAGGACCCTCATCGATGGCGGCGCAGGGCTCAACGTTCTGTCAGTCGAGACGTTCAACAATCTCCAAGTGCCATATGATTAGCTTCGGCCAACCAAGCCCTTCTCAGGAGTCACTGATGGTTCCACCACTCTGATAGGACAGGTTCGCCTCCCTGTCACCTTCGGATAGCACAAGAACTACTGTACCGAGCTCATCGACTTCGGCGTTGCCCACATTCGCCTGCCATACAATGCCATCCTCGGGTATCCAGCCCTAGCCAAGTTCATGGTAGTGACTCACCATGGTTACAATGTCCTCAAGATGCCGGGAAGCGGCGGAATCATCACAGTCCCATGCGAGGAGAAGGATGCGGTGTGCTCCCTCGAGTGTGCCTTCCAAGCCGCATCAGTCGAGGACCCAGACAACAGGAGTGAGAACCCTCCCGAAGCAGTCCCCAAGAAGAAGAAGACATCACCCAGCTCAAGGCCTCATGAGGCAGGCATCTCTGGAGGCACCGTGTTAGGATCTGCGCCCGTGCAAGGGGCGCCTCCCTCCATCGCATAGGGAGGCGCGCCCGGCGCCCTCCTCGGGCAGGGCTCGGGGGCTCTCTCTTGGAGGGCCTCAGGCTTTGCCAAGATCACGAGGGAGGCGCTCGGGCATCACTTGGAGGCGTGCTTCGCGGCACGTTTCCCTCAGGAAGGGATGAGGCAAGGAAGGCCCAACCCTCAGGAGTTCATCACCAAGGTCACTCAGGAGCTGCAGGAGTCAAGAGTCATATGCGGTGATCGCCGCCTACCCGGCGTGGCTCCCCATCCAGGCGATGATGGCGGGCTGCGCGTCTACATCGACTATCC
The DNA here is from genome assembly GCA_021437245.1 of Aegilops speltoides. NCBI lineage: Eukaryota > Viridiplantae > Streptophyta > Magnoliopsida > Poales > Poaceae > Aegilops > Aegilops speltoides. The sequence goes on along the minus strand of CM038142.1, from coordinate 174,595,269 downwards.
AGGGCTCAACCGAGTCGCGTCTCAGGAGCGTTTCTGGCCTTCGCGCGTGGGATGCTGCGAGGGTCTGCCACACAGCAACGTTTGCATGCCTTTCGGCCTGCCAAACTCGGCTGCTGCTCACCAGTGCCTTATGGGGAGCATTCTGGAAGCTCAAGAGGCCAGGCACCACGCGGTCCTGGCAGAGATGGAGATGGTCCTCGAGGAGCCGCTCGGACCCCCAGAGCCTCCCGAGGCTCAGGACTCTGGTGGCTCGTGAGGATCGGCTTCTTCACCGTGCATCGTCAGCTACTCTAACACCCGCTCTGCAATGATATCAGGTGACATCTTTCGAGTTTCATTTCAGCTGGGAGCGCCCTCAGGGCTGCATTATTCCCAGGTCGTGTGGGTCTGTCCCTGCGGCATGTATCTGTTGCTTATGTCTTTACTTCACTTCACTGGGGGCGCCCCTCGGGCTGCATCTTCCCCAAGTCGCTCGGGCCTGACCCAGCGGCATGTATCCTTCCTGCAGTTATCTAAGCCAGTTCCCCTCTCATGTTTAGCCTGCCTGTGATAATCGCCTACTCGATTGACATCTGCCCTTAGAGCCGCTTGCACTGGCACGGCGCTTGTGCATGGGTCCGTCCCTGCAACATCGACAAATCTGAGTGGTCAAGCTCTGGCCCGCGGTAGCCCCGCAAGCGTCACCTCACCAGGCCCTCAGTGCCCTCATCACTCTCTCGGAGCAACCAATGGCTGGCCGGCAATCGTAATGGCAATCCTTGCTTTTTTCATGTTGGTTTACAGGATCTACCTAAGGAATAATGTGGGGGGTGTCGCGAGCTCTCTCTCTCCCTCACCCATACGATCCGCTTGCATGTTCAAAGGGGGGTTCCTGAGCATCACGACTCAGGAGCTCTTACTGGCTCTCCAGCCCTCACCCCCTGGCCTTGTCCACGGCATCCCGACCTGGCATACCAGCGGCGGCTGAGCTCGCTCGAGGGCCAGGACCTGAGGACGTAGAGCACAAAGGAGAGTGCGGGGAAGGGAGGAGAAGCTCACGAAGGCCTGACCCAGCGACATCTCAGCTGCCGACACGCAGGCCTGGCACCTTGCGAAGGAATGGCTCCAAGCTTTCGAGATAAGTCTCGCTCCTGGAACAACTAATCGATGCAACGCCAAATCCTCACTTAATGCAGCTCTGTGATGGCGATGTTGCCTAACTTTCTCGTCTTTTGGCGGCTGCTTGAGCGCTAAAGAGGGCCTCCTAAGCATCGCGCCTCAGGGGCTCTTTCTGGACCTCGGGCCGCTCACCTCCTGGCCTTGACCACGGCATCGCGACCTAGCATACCAGCGACGGTTGAAGCCTGCCTGGGGACCGGGACCGGGACCTGTCAGCGTAGAGCACCAAGCCGTCGCGAGGTTAGAAAGGGGGAACCGACCCGAAAGGGGACAGGCGTTTTGCACCACTTCATAATAAGGATAATATCAACAAAGGCATTACAAACACTTTACTCGCCCCCACGGGGTATTTCCTCGATTCCTCGCAGGGAACAAAAGACGCAAATCCTAAGGAGCCCTAACTACATGCGCCTCCATGGCCGACGCCATCATCAATAGTGGGCTACGAAGAGCCGGCGCCAACCCCATCGAGATCAGCCATGCCGGCGGCCTGATGCAGCTGCCTTGCTCCGAGCACGGCGCGAGCTTGGGGGCTCGTAGTTGTCGTCGCTCGTCTCCGGAGTCACGAGAAGCTTGGGAGAGTCGCTGGACCCCCAAGCATCTCCGCTGCTGCCAGAGGAGCCGTTGGGGAAGCGGGTGGCATGCCTATCCCTTGCCACATCGACGTCCCGGCTGCCTTCCCTAGGGAAGCACTCAAGCCGGCGGCCTCCTGCATCGAAGACCTTGAAGAGCATCAAGGAGGCGCCATCGTATTCAAAATGAATCACGAGGGCGCCCCCTGTTCAGCAGACCCGGGCGATCTCGCCCCAGCCTCGGGTCATGTAGACCTTGCCTGGAGCGATGACCTCAACCTCCGCTCCGGTCACGGGGGTACCACAGTCGGCGTGCTGCAGCCAGAGCTCGAGAGGCCCCCTTAGCTGCATCTCGAAGGTGAAGGAGGGAGGAAGGCGGATCCAGGAGCTTAGAGGCATGGCGGCGTGAAGTACGAGCTCGCGAGAGGAGTCCGAGGTGTGGACTCCAGGAGCGATGGCGCACACCGCCACAACTCGTCAACGCCACCGGCAGCGCAGGCGCCGCCGCTCAGCGTCTTCCTCTCCAGGGCCCTCAGCCCGGGCGCATAGAGGTAGCAGAAACCCAGGGGGTTGCCGCTCGTACCAAGGCCTCGACGCCTCCGGCTGAGCCACCTCGTCGCGGCGGCCGGGGACCGGCCGTTTCTTCGGTGGAAGCGGATTGGCCCCCTCCCGGGGGTCCTTCCCTTTCTCCTCAGCTGAGAACTGGCGGATCGGTGCCATTGGCGACAAGATGGAGGAGGAGCGAGGAAGAAGAAGCAAGCGGAGCGAGAAGAGATGGACTGTGGGGGCTCACGCCCCTCCGTACTTATAGTCCAGAGGAGGCCAACCATCGGCCTCCACGATCGAAGGTAATTATGACCCTTTTTTGCATGCAGGGACTCGTCAAATCGGGCAGTTGCCGAGGAAGCATGGGGAAGCGGAGACGCCCACGTCCAATCAACCGCCACACGACGACCAAGGCCGCATGCTGTTGGGGCCCGCGGCACTTCGCACTTGCCCTTTCGCTTTGCTGCTAAGCCAAGTCCAAGCGCGCCTTGGGCCCGGGGGCTACTGTCGGCGTTCTGGGAACGGGGGTCCCCAGACTTGCCTGCCTGCAGCCTGCGGCGTGGCTCAAGTAGAGGCTCAGTACGGCCCGTCTCCATCAACCCAAGCTCAAGACCCTCGCGAGGGGCCAAGCCTCGCGGGGCGGATGACGCCAGGCTTCCTCAAGGACGGCCTCACCAGGCAGGCTCGCGAGGAGGCGGAGAGATCAAGGCAGGGGTACCTCGCGAGGTGCTCGTGACGCAAGCCATGACGATTGAGACCAGGTGGGCTCTAGGCGGGCGCCAGCCTGCGCAGTGTCCTCGTTTCCTCTTTGGTGCAAAGGGGGCAAGCGCAGGCGCGGAGTACCGGGGCATCAAGAAAAGGTTACCTTATCAGTGCAACGAGACCAAGACCAGTGGAGCGGCAGGATGGAGGTCACCGTGGAGCCTAAGACGGCATCATCGCCAGTGCCTTTGGCAGTCGAAGACCAACTTTAGTCAGGATAACTTGTACTAGATGTTCCCCTTCAAAATGGCCGTTGTTGGCTTCCTTCCTGCTCAATATTTGGGAAGAGGACCAGGGCCTCTATAAATAGGGATAGCCACCACCACAGTAAAGGGAGGGATCGAGAGCCTAGAGCGATCCACCCAAGTAGAACACCACACCAGCTCAAGAACACCCCTCACGAGGCTGTTCTTCCTTTGTACTGTTCATCATCAGTCCCTGAGGCAATCCACCACGCCACAAACTAGAGTAGGGTATTACACCACAACGGTGGCCCGAACTAGTATAAACCTTGTGTCCCTTGTGTTGCGCATCGTGTAGCTAGATTCTTGGCGAGGCGTTGGGACGTGGATCGGTAGGGGGAAGATCTTCGCGTGCACCCCAGAGTTCGAACCTTAAGGGTCTTGCAGAAACCCGATATCCGACAGATTGCAAAGCCCATGACGGAGTTGTTGAAGAAGGACACCAAGTTCAAATGGACTGAGGAATGTGAGGCCAGTTTTCAGGAGATGAAGAAACGTTTGGTTACAGCACTAGTGTTGATTCTGCCATATCAATGCAAGGATTAGGAAGTGTATTGCGACGCTTCTCGTCGAGGACTTGGAGCAGTGCTTACGCAGGAGGGAAGAGTTGTTTCATATGCCTCACGACAGCTTAAACCCCATGAGTTGAATTATGCTACACATGATTTGGAGTTAGCAGCCGTAGTGCATGCATTGAAGACATGGACATTTTCTCATCGGAAACCATTGTGAGGTGTACACAGATCACAAGAGTTTGAAGTATATCTTCACGCAGAAGGAGTTGAATTTCAGGCAAAGGAGATGGTTGGAGCTCATTAAGGATTATGATATGAGGTTGCATTATCATCCAGGTAAGGCTAACGTAGTAGCCAATGCATTGAGCCGCAAGAGCCATGTCAACACACTCATGACCGGAGAGATACCCAAGGAGTTAGCAGAGGATCTTCGCAAGCTATGTTTGGAGATAGTTCCGAGAGGTTATGTAGCAGCATTGGAAATTCAATCTACTGTGATGGATCAGATCAGAGAAGCCCAGAAGACGGACAAGGAGATTGCCGAGATAAAGGAAAGGATGAGAAAAGGAAAAGCTAAGGGATTTTGTGAGGATGAGCACGATACCTTATGGTTTGAGGACCGCGTATATGTGCCCAATGATCAGGAGATCAGGAAGTTGATTCTGCAGGAGGCCCATGATTCACCATATTCGATTCACCTAGGAAATACCAAGATGTATCTGGATTTGAAGGATAGTTTCTGGTGGACCAGAATGAAGAAGGATATTGCGGAGTATGTAGCAGTTTGTGATGTATGTCAGAGAGTGAAGGCAGAACATCAGAAGCCAGCAGGATTGCTACAGCCATTGCCGATACCCGAATGGAAGTGGGATAAGCTAGGCATGGATTTTATCATGGGATTGCCTAGGACTCGCTCAGGCTATGACTCGATATGGGTTGTAGTCGATCGATTGATGAAAGTACCTCATTTCATCCCAGTGAAGACCACTTACACCAGTGCTAAGTTGGCAAAGATATATATGACCAGGATCGTATGTCTGCATGGAGTTCCGAGGACCATTGTATCAGATAGAGGAGCCCAGTTTATCTCAAAGTTTTGGAATCAGTTGCACGAAACTTTGGGTACCAGGCTAGAGTTCAGTACTGCCTTTCATCCATAGACAGATGAACAGACCGAGAGAGTCAATCAGATTCTGGAGGACATGTTGAGAGCTTGTGCGCTAGATTATGGATCTAGTTGGGACGAAAATTTGCCATATGCAGAGTTCTCTTACAATAACAATTATCAAGCCAGTTTGAAAATGGCCCCTTTTGAAGCTTTGTACAGAAGGAGGTGCAGGACACCATTGCTATGGGATGAAGTTGGAGACCGTCAGTTGTTTGGACCAGATTTGATTAAAGAGTCTGAAGAGAAGGTTAAGCTGATTCGCGATAGACTCAAGGTAGCCCAGTCCAGGCAAAAGAGCTATGCTGATTCTAAAAGTGAGACAATTTATGAAGTCGGAGACAGAGTTTATCTTCGAGTGTCCCCACTTCGAGGAGTTAAGCGTTTTGGAGTTAAGGGAAAGTTAGCACCATATTTTGTGGGACCATACAAAGTTTTGGAACGTATGGGAGAAGTTGCTTACAAGTTGGAGTTGCCCGAAGGATTGTCAGGAGTTCACGATGTGTTCCACGTTTCCCAGTTGAAGAAGTGCCACACAGAGATGGCTGATATACCTTTGAGAGATACAGTACCACTGGAAGCGATTCAATTGGATAGCGATTTGACCTACGAGGGGAAACCAGTGAAGATTCTCGAGTTTGCCAGCCGAGTCACATGCAGCAAGATTATCAAGTTCTGCAAAGTTCAGTGGAGCCACCATACCGAAGATGAAGCCACCTGGGAGCGAGAGGAAGACCTACGGAAGGATCACCCTCACCTATTTTCTAGCCAACCCGAATCTCGAGGGCGAGATTCATCTCAAGGGGGGTAGGTTTGTAACATCCCAAATTTTCAATTTGGAATGTTATACATTAGATCATCATTGCATATCATATTTTATTGCATTTTGGCTCGATCCTAGAAATTCTACGCAACTCAAGGACCCACGGAGAGAGTTGGGGATTTCGTTATTTTCATATTTGAGTTTTCTCAAATTTTGAAAAGAGGATCATCTAATTTTAATTATTTTCTCTTCAAATATTTCTTCTATGAAAATAAAAGAGAGGGATAAAATGGTTTTCCCAAAATAAAGAATATTGGAGATTTAATATCAAAATGAAATAAGATTTTTATTCGGAGTTTTATCGCTATTTTATTTGAAGTAAGAAAAATATGCGTTTTTCAAAATTGCATTAGAGGCCCAAATAAATGTTCACTTTGTCCACTATATTTTTAGAGGACATGGACAACTTATTTCAGGATTTTTGGAGTCCGTTGTATTTCTTTTCTTCGTTTTTCTACGTGGAATTATTTTAAAAAAAGAAACCTACTTTGGGCCGTAACCGACCAGGACTCCCCAGGCCGCCCGCCTTTATAAGCCGCTGCCCCACGACCCCCAGCCCACCCAGAGCCCAGCCGCCACCCCGCGCCCTAACCCTAACCCTAAGCCGCCGCCGCCTCGGTTTCCGTGCCGCCGCGAGGCGAGCCCGCCGCCATGACTTCGCCATCGCCGCCGGATCCTCGCGCCCGCCCGCCCTCGCCGTCACCACCGCCGCCGCCGCCGCGCCGCCCCCGCCCGCCGAGCCGCCGTCCGCCGAGGTTAATGCCGTCGTTGATTTTGAAAAAAACGCGCTTTTGTTAGAAACCACAGTTGTATTTTTATTAGATCGGTTTTATTTTTTTTCGGTTTAGTTAATTAGCGAACGCCCGTTCGTTCGATCATTTTAACAAACGATTTTCACCGTATAGCCGCAGACAGCGAACGTTCATTCGTTAGGCTGTTCGTCAATTTTTCTTTTTCCAGGGATTTTCCGCGATTATTTTTGATCGTGATTTCTGCCCTGATTTTCGTTTTAGTTTATCTTTTCGCTCATTTATCGGAATTAGGCGATCCAAGCGCCTAGAGTTTCGTCTCGAAGCCCTCTTTCTGGTTAACCAACTTAAACAAGTTTTTTCTAAAGTAAAATTTGACTTAAGTCCAGATTAGTAAATGGAGCTTGTTTCTTTCGCAGTTTGAGTTTTGTGGCTTTGTTTGATTTGATTCTTTTTGTAAACCGGAGTTCTTAAATTGAACTTTCTGGTTAGATCTCTTATTTGAGTTTTACCGTGCTTCTAGTTGAGTGCTTATTGTATGTTTGTTTGTTTGCGATAGAGTACCCGGAGTGCGAAGCGTGCTACTACGAGTCTCTAGGTTTCACGGATCATCGGGAAGGCAAGTAACACTTTGATCATACCTCTTTACTACCCAGTTTTATTGCATTAGACCAATCCTCAAACAATTGCATGGTTAGGATCTGATTAATATGTGGGTTTTGGGAAGTAGATGAGGTAGTACCTATTGTCCTGTTTATTATCAAACCTTTGGGAGTTACTTCTATGTTGCTTATATTGCTATGCTATGCTTGTAGATGTGGATTGGGTGAGTGTATCCATGACAGATGTGAGTGTTGTTATTTAATGGTTAACTTAAGGTGGCTACTTTAATACACATCTGGGTGGATTGAGGCACCTGCGGAACCCAGTGTTGCCTATTTTTTTGGAAATCCCGGGGTACCGTGTGATTCTTCTATGGACCGCCACCCAGGCTCAAAGGGATCATGACATTATTCACGCTAGAAACTTCCGTGTGCAGCCACACGCTGTTATGGGCTCTAGCATAGTTGAGTACGTTGCAAGACCTCTTTTAGTGGTGGGCTAGCAGATGTAGGGGAAAGTAGGTGTAACTGTCCACCCAGAGTAAAGAGTTATTGTTTCAGAAAGACTGTGTCTCGATTCTCCGACCATGGATGTATTTGAGTCTTGTGGGGAAAAGTGCGCAAACCTCTGCAGAGTGTACAAACTAATCATGGTTAGTCGTGTCCCTGGTTATGGACGTTTTGAGTATCTAGTTCTTGGATTATCATGTGGATCTCATCACTCTTAATGTAATTTGATTGGGTTTAATGATGATGCCTAATTGGGATTGAGTTGGGTGGACCTTCTCAATGTTTAACAACCACCATGATAGTTAAATAAAATTTATTCCTTTGTTGTAGGGAAAAATTTGCTTTATGCAAAACTGTAACCATAGAGCTTTCCACCAGCCATATATGCATGTAGTGATAGCATTATTCTGTTCATTACTCTCTATGTGTTACATTGCCAGCATATTCCATGTGCTGACCCATTTCGGGCTACAACGTTCATGTTGCAGACTTTTCAGACGACGAGTAAGGTGCCTTAGGTCGTGATCTTTCACTCAGTGATGCCGTTGGAGTTGATGGACTCACTTTATCTTCTAGGTCTTCTGCTGTTATCATATTTAGATGGCCTTGAGCCATATTTATTGTAATAAGTTCTCTTTTGAGACATTCGATGTAATAAGTGTGTGATTGCTACTCTGTTATAAATTCTTCAAGTACTGTGCGTGTCAGCATTACCGATCCAAGGATGACACTGATGCACAGAGATCAGACTGTTTGAGGTCTTTTCACTACATGAGCTAACATATTTTCCGTACTTGGATCATATGCACTTATGATTGGAACTCTAGCAAGCATCCGTAACTACCAAAGATCATTAAGGTAAAACCCAACAATAGCATTAAGTACCAAGTCCTCTATATCCCATACACAACAAGCCCCTTACTCGGGCGTAAGCTTCTCTCACTCTAGCCATTCACCATAAGCAATGGTCTATATTGAGGGCACTGGATCAATATGTTAGTCCCAAAGAATAATATAAAATATTGCCAAAAGTATATAAAAGTTGTATAATATTGGCATGGAACAATAAAAAATTATTGATATGACGGAGACATATATCAAGGTAGGATGATCATTAAACCATTATATTCTACATCATTCCAATGCTATCTCGGTAACAAGTATCTACTTCATGCAGACATTTCTTGCATTCAACCTTGTGCAGACTGCATCATGACATGAATTTACGGATTCATTCTTGTGATACTTGCTTCCTTTCTCAAATCATGCCAACAATGATCTCTTTTTGATAGTTGTGATGTCTTTGATGTTCATGTGGTTGGAGTTCATTTATATACAATAAGAAAATAGTAAGCCATGTGCTTTGCTTTTCAAGCAAAGATCTTATTGGTATATTTATGACTCTTGTGGATATCTAGTTCCTCCTTTTGTAACTATTTTGGGTGTACATTCTTCTTTATAAATATATATCATTATGATTTCATCTACCTAGAATCTTTTACACTTGAGAGAAGTTGCATATCTAGTTGATATCCTTTCTTTCACATCCACTTTTTTATCGTGTTATTAGATCCTGGGTGGCTTTGCGAAAGCATTTGCTTTGAGTGCAGTTCTTATGTCGTTGCATCCTGATGCACTCGTTTGTGGTGAAGATTGTTTTTCTCATGCTAGTCTTGACGAGGCTTTTGCCATTTCAATTGGCATCCCTCCTCTTGACAAAGCTTCATTTTCTATCTTCACCATGGGTTGTCACAAGCTTTGTTCTTAATTCGCATATTAGTGACCTTGTGAACCCATTTGCTAGTTGTGTGTGTGTGAAGGACATTCCGTGCACCTTGTATCTCATTTATTCAAGACTATGTTGATGCTTAATGCTCATTCTTATATTAGTCTTCTCAAGTGCTTTGCCATGACTCATAAACATCATTTTGGTTGAGCCTATTCTTATGTTGCCTCTTTTACATGTCGCTCAACCATGTGCTTGTTGTAAGTGCTATGCCTTGTTTCTTATCTTTGCTCACATGCACTTGTTGTGAGTTTCTATTGATTTTGGGGGAGTGATGATCCTATTTTGTGCACGTTGTATCCAAATAAAAACTAATTAGTGCACAAATCATGGGGAGCTTCTCTAGTTTATTTAGAACACTCTTTTGTCCATATCATAATATCTTTTAGCATGTGGCTCATAGGATCATTATATTGCTTGTGTTAGTTGGTATCTTCTGATTGCTTGCTTCACTCTTTGGTATGCTTTTGTGCCATATCATCCTTTTGCAATCTTTGGATCCTCAATATAGTTTGTATTCCTCCGACTACTTACATTGGATATGTCTATGTCATTCCACTCATAATTTGAGAAATACACACTTTTGGAGGAACACATATTATATTGTCCTTAATATTTCGCCCATTTTGCCAATCGATGCCAATGGGGGAGAAGTTTCGAGAGTATTGTTGCATTCTTTGGATTTGTTCTAAAGCATTTGCATCTCATGCTCATGCATTAGGTTGTTGCTTTGCATGGTTGTGCATAATTCCTTATATAAACTCTCTTGAAAGTGATTGTCATCAATTACCAAAATGGGTGACATTGAAAGAGCATGGTGCCCGCATGTGTGGTTTTGCTAATTGATGACATTCTCTGTGGAATAATGGTTGCCTTGAGTTATATTTGCAGGATTTGTCCATAGGCATTTCTTGAAGTCCATTCATTGGTTTCAAAGAGTTTATGTGTTGATAAAGGTGTTATTCAAGGAATTATCCAAAGATTGGTCATAGAGAAGACATGACACAAGGTTGATCAACACTAAGTCAAAGAGTGAATCAATTTGATCAACACACAAAGCGTAAAGTATGTATCGAGAGGGATCAAGTGATCCCAAGGTATGGTAAGCATTGTCCATTACCCATGGTCTAAGTGAGAGTTCTATGCAGGGTTAGGTATGTTTCCATGGGCTTGCGTCAAGAGAAAGATCTCATACAACCCATGGAGGATGACATCAAGTAGTGATCACCATCAAGGTTGCGGTATGCAAGTTCAAGTGAAGCATCACAAAGAGATCTTGCTTGAAGCTTGCCGTCCATTGTGGTAACAATGGACTTGTGAAGATGTGCCGAAGAGTGGCTCACCCATAGTGGAGTATGGGGGAGCAATCAACTAGTCTTCATTGAGCCAACACAATTAACAAAGGTGGTCCATCTTGAGGAAATCAAGATCATCATCATCTGGCTCAAGTGGACTATGTGCAAGGGAAAGGTTTGCCCTTGATAGGTTTTCTATTTTACCGGTCTCACGGTGGTAGTTGGGAGACCGGGTTATAGGTTCAATTGAAATACTGTCAAGGGGGCTCTCAAGTGAGTAGCTTCATCTTATCGTTCATAGAGAGCTCAAACCATTACATTCTTGCATCATATTTCTTGGTTCTTGTTTGGTTTTTTCTCTGTGTGAGTGTTAGAGCTTATGATCATCTTCATGACAAGCTTGAGTTCATCGAAAACAGAGTTCACATATGCATCTTCTATGATGTTTCGATGATGGAGTTTATGTCGGTGCTTCACCAATGGAGGTTTCACATCTCTATATCATAGGCATAATATCTATTGCCACTTCTAAAGATTTCCAATCGTGATTTGGCACCTCGTGTCGTCAGCTTTCTATCAAGCCTGTGTTCGTCGAAATCGGAGTTTGTTTGCAGAAGCTATGGCGGTTTTGGTCTTCTTGCATCCTTCTGTTTTGCTTGTGCAATTTTTCAGCTTGAGCAGTAGTACCTCTTAAGAGGTAGTACCTCTCCCTGGAGCGGTAGTACTACTTAGTTGGTACTTCTGCTGACAAGTACCTCTTCCACTTCCGCTTATTCTTATGCTTCAATTAACCAATCTGCTTGAGCGGTAGTACCTCTCTAAGTGGTATTACTGCTCCCCCGAGCGGTAGTACCTCTCAAGTGGTACTTCCTCTCCCGTGAGCGGCACTACCTCTCTGGCAAAACTACCATCCGTGTTTTTCTGTCTCATTGGGCTGTTTTGACCGTGCTAAGCGATAGTACCGCTCCCTCGAGCGGTACTACCGCCTGTGCATTACTTGTGGGAATAACCATTGGATTCGGGGGGGGACTATTTAAGGGGGCCTTCTTCCCCAATAGTCCCCATCCTTCAAGCTCGTGTTCTTCCCCCATTGTTGACCTTCTTCGTGCTTTCTATCTCTCAATCCCTCCAATGATTCTTGCTAGTTCTTGAGGGAAAAGAGAGAGGAGATCTAGATCTACGTTTCCACCAAACACTTTCTCCTCTTTGTGAGGGAACCCCTTGGATCTAGATCTTGGAGTTCTTGGTGTTCTCCTTGTTCCTTCTCTCATATTCCTCCATAGCTTTTGTTGTTGTGGTGGGATTTGGGAGTGAGGGACTTGACCACTTCGTGTGTTCTTGCCATTGCATTAATTGCATCGGTTTGAGTTCTCCATGGTGATACGTGGAAGTTAAAAGTTGATAAGCTTATTACTCTTAGGTGCTTGGTTCCCTAGAGCTTGTTCCTCTTGGGTGCTTGGGCGCCCTAGATGGTTTTTGGTGTCTCGGAGCTCAATCATTGTGGTGTAAAGCTCTGGGAAAGCGTCAGGGTCTTCAATTAGGTTGTGGAGATCACCCCGAGCAATTTGTATGGGTTTCGATGACCACCCCCAAGGGTTGCCAAAGTGTACGGGTACCGGTGACCGACCCCAAGGGTTGTCTTATGTACGGGTTCGGTGACCGCCCTGAAGGGTCTCTGAGTGGAATCACGACATCTTGCATTGTGCGAGGGCATGAGGAGATTACGGTGGCCCTAGTGGCTTCTTAGGGAGCAATGTGCCTCCACACCGTTCCAAACGGAGATTAGCATCTGCAAGGGTGTGAACTTCGGGATACATCATCATCTCTGCGTGCCTCGGTTATCTCTTATCTCGAGCTCTTTACTTATGCACTTTACTTTGTGATAGCCATAGTGTCGCATGATATATTTCTTGCTATCACCTAGTTGTTTATCTTGCTTAGCATAAGTTGTTTGAGCACATAGGTGAGCCTAGTTGTTCTAGGTTTTGTGCTTGACAAATTAAACGCTAGTTTTATTCCACATTTGTTCAAGCCTAAACAATAATTATTTTAGAGCGCCTATTCACCCCCCCTTTAGGCGATATCCATGATCTTTCAAAAAGGAAGGGAAAATAAAAATATAAACAAAAAGGAAATTAAAAAGGAGTAAAAGTAGAGCAAAACCGGAAAAATAAACAACCAGAAAACAAGATTCTAGAACTAAACCGGACTGGAAATTTTCTGAAGGTTACCAAAACCAGCAAAACCACGATTCACAATGGACACGCCACATGTCATGTCTATTGCAGGGGGTGGGGTGTGTTTGACCATAGCTTCGTTCGTCGAGCCCGCTGTCGATGGATAGAATGTGCGACACCGCATGACAGTGGCACAACCATACCTCCTACTCGCATGCCACGCTAGCATGTGCATGAAGCCTTGCATTTAATTTTTGTTTTGAGTGAAAAGTAAAGAACGAGAGAGTTTGAATGAAAGATGATCCATCAGTCTTTATTGATGATAGAAGTGGGTTATATATACCCATGCGGAAGTACACATGGTGCTTGGCGGTCAAGTAAACACATAGTTACTTGAGAGCCAAGGAATTACATAGTTGCCTTGAGAGCCAAGGAAGTACATGGTTGCTTGAGAACCAAGCAACCTATCTAACAATTAACTTAATCCTAATTAGCTTAATTAATAAGCAACTATTCTATTCTTAACACTCCCCCTTGTACAACGCCTCTTCTTTGGTATATCCATCATCTTGACAAATTCTTTGATTAATCTTGAATGTCTCCTCAAAAACCCTGTGGGAAAAATATGAGGAGAAATAGTGTAGATATGTTGCTAAAACTCCTTTAAACCCAGTGGGAAAAAATAATAAGGAGAAAATGATGCAACATATAATGATTATTGTCTCTTGATAACTCATATGAGAAAAACCTTTGAAGAAGGAGAAAAATCATCGATGAGTTTAGAGAACAATTAATATGTCTTGAGTACTTTATTTAAAAAACTTGATTGGGAAAAGAGAAAGTATGACGTATTATCTTTGATAAGATATTGCCTCATTAAAAACCATCATGAGAAACTTTGATAGAAAACTCATAAGGGAAAAGAGTGCGATATGATATGCCATTGAAAACTTCTTTAAAACCCAGTGTGAAAAATATAAGGAGAAAATGTATGACATATACAGGCACTTGTGTTTATATTGTCTCATTAAAAACCTTTATGAGAAGCCATTAGGGAAAACTCATGAAGGGAAAAAGAGTACAATATATGCAATCTTAAGATTGTTAATAGGTTATAGATTTGGGAAATTACTCCCCCTGAACTTTGCAAACCTGGAGAATGTGAAACAAATTCCATTGATATGGTCATGACATTATGAATAATACGTTGGATTTTCAAAGTATGTTGTTTGCATATTGTTTCCTCACTTTCTATAATTCGTGAGGATAAGTAATGTTCGAGCAATGTACTCACGATATTGCTCTTCATATAACCTGTAGTTTTTGAGTAACACAAGTGATAGCATCTTGATAAATCAAGTTATGTGATTCTGCTGAATCTCAACCACATGATTTTGAGTGTGGCTAATCATTCTGCTAAGCCATGCATATTTTGCAATGCTTTTAGATAAAGCAATTATGTCAGAATGATAACTGGAAATAGCCATTAAAGCTCATTTAGATGACTTCTATATGAAGGCTATTCCAGCAAATTCAGTCATTGATATGGCATGGTTGGGATCAAATAAAGAGCCAATATCATTACGTCATATTATGGTCATAGTTTTTATTTTCCTGATGGAATTGTCCAAGATTTATTGTGAGCTTGAGATATAAGCTAATATTTCTTATATCGACCATATACCTTTTGTTGGGAGTTGCACCCTGAATAAAGATAGCAAATATAGTGTTAGGCCTGATGTAGTTTGCAATTATGTGAGTGCTTTGACATTAGTGAGATATAGAACTTCAGGTCCTGATATCACTTCATTAACACCCCTAGGTATGAATGGATTTGTACCCTACCAAGGCAGTATGACCATATATGTCCTTTTATTGTTATGATCTTCTCATATATATTTTGGATATATGTAGACTGATATGTATTCTTGAGATAATGCTCAAGTGGTAAGCTTAAGCTAAATTTGGTAAATCCAATTTTTCCGTCTTAAGATGATTTTGTGTATGTTTAGGTCTTGTATAGACATTGATGATGAGGTCATCAATATACACTGAGGTGATGAAAGGAAATCAAATTGATACCTTAATTAAACATGTAAATAATCATCATTATTCGAGTAATCCGTTTTAATAAAGAACGCATTTAGTCGGTAGTACCATATGATATCCGACTATGTCAAGTCATAGAGTGACTTATGAAGTTTTACACAAAACTTGTTGCAATTTGCTTTTGGATTCGGAAGTATAAGCCCTTTAGGGACTTCAATAGAGATTTCCGAAGTGAGTGACTCATATGAGTATGTAGCCACTTCATTCATCAACTGCATGGATAATATTATTATTTTTATTGCCAATGATATTTAGTATCGAAACATTATTCCACTCATACCAAGCGGGTATGTTACATCGTAATCGATGTCGGGTCTCTGCGTGAACCCTTTTGCTACAAGCCTCGCTTTCTCACCACCTCATTGGCTTTGTCTATGAATGAGAAGCTTTTAGTATTCCGTAGGGATGATACTTATGAGGAGTAGGTATTATTGCGGTAAATACTACTCATTTACAGAGCGAGTGCTATTCTACGTTACTTGCTTCCTTTTATGTGAACCAATATGAGTGCAAGAGGCACTCTACCATGGATTTTGGTTCAGGGCCCAAAAGATTTAGCAATTTGAGAAGAAATATATGTCGACAAATGTAGTCTTTAGTTTATATGATTCTGATGGAATCATTGAAGTTTGTGGATAAAATATTTATTCCTTTTTAACTCCTTGTGATTTCCTATAACAAATGGAGTCAAGGTGTTTGATGTCCCGCAACAAAACATTTGTGCACATTTATGTCGGGCTTTGGACGATGAGCATCCAAAGTGAGGTGTCTTTCAACTTGATGTTGAATTACATTTCTTGGTTGAGGATTTGATTTCCTCTGTTTCATGAAGCATATGAGAAGTTGTATCTCGTGTTGTCAGATTTTCTCCCCCTCTTGCTCTCATTTGGGGAGAAGAGTGGTTTATTAGGTACCTCCACTCTTTTTGACCATTACTGCAGGAATATAAAGTTTAGTGACACCTTGTCATCAGTAAATGTATGTGGTAGATTTGCAATGTGTTGCAAATATATGATTCTCTAAACTTCTAGTTCATATTCTTTGAGTACGTGGATATAAGGATTGAATGTCAATAACATTTCTAATTTATTTCTCGGCATTCCTTGTGGTACTTATCTCCCCCTAATGCCGGAAAATATCCTTATTGCTGATGCAATCAGCATACGGGCTATGAATAATTTTGATTGACGGATAAATTGTTATTCCTTACATGATCCCTAATCTTCTGTGAGTGCCCATTGATGTATGCTGGAGTGGTGATATCGGTATGTAACCAAATTATCGCAGATGAGAAATACTTTTATGATCTCCACGTAGTTACTACAAGGGGAAAGTAGTATGAAATGTAGTTGGTATGATTTAGATCATACTTACGGTGTGTAAGGTCGTATGTGTCCAGCAAGAGGCTGGTAAATTTACAATTCTTTAAAACTGGTCATGTAATTCATTTGACTATCTTTGATAAGAAATTTAGTTAAGCCATTCTGTGTATGTACATAGGGTATTGAATGCAATCAGAAAATTCTCGTGATATGAGTTCAACAACATTGTCCATTCGAATGGGTTTATCCTTTGATCGGGAGAATTTGCTCCTGCTTTGATAAGTTGAGCAATCTATTTAGTAAGATCATGCATGGTTGTGTGTGATAAGAGGCACACTTGAAATCATTTTGTAAATGTTTCTTTTGAGTACCATGTAGTATCTAAATAATTCCACATAATGGTTAACTAATCCACATATATCCCTGAATGTATTCAAGGAAGATTGAGTGGCTCATTTAGAATTTTAAGGTGAGAGTTCCTTAAAACAAATTTCCCCTATGGCACATGCGGTGCACATATAATATGATGATATGGGGAATTTGTAACTTTTAAGTTGTGACCAACAGAATTGTCAATAATTTTCTAATCATCCTCAAACCAGGATGGCCAAGGCTATCAAGCCTAATATTTAATTTATTAATATTAGAAAATCATTGTGTAAGCAACAATATAGAGTATGAATTGAAACATACATTCAAATTTATCGAATATTGCATCCAAGGGATATGATATTGGACATTTTACTACTTGTAGTAGTACAAGTATAGGCTAATAATATGTTGGGATAATTAGGAGATTACTTGAGGTCTCCGATATTATTGAGTGCAAATGAGTTCATCCTCCATTTTCTGCACTAGATTTTGGTCCTCCTTGTGATGAAGATTCTGATAACAATGCTTTACCAGAATATTTCTGGTTGTTATTTGCAAATTTTCAAGTTTATCCCATTGAACTTATTGCCTTTTTAATAAATTTGTGGTGTGGTTTGACCATATGTTTGAGGGTTTGGTGGTCATAGGTATGATATTTATATAACCACACATTTGACAAACTTGAGAGTTGTCTTTGTGATTTGAAATGACCAATTCCTATCAAGAGGTAATTATGTCTTTGGTTGTCTATTAGCCTCCACTTTACTTCGTATTCCTCATGGTTCTATTTTGTGACCAGTGAATTGCTTAGTATTCTCAGTACTAGCAAGAATTTCAAATAATGTAATAGCACCCGTTGGGTAAATCTGATGATTTTAAGAAATTTCATGTTTCTTCATCATAAAAATGGTAGCACCACCTTAATAGGATGTAAAGTGCATTGAGGACTTTTCAACTGGATCTGTATATAGGAAAAATATTTGATCACGATATCTCAACTTGAAGTTGATCATAGGATAAAACTGTGAGCTGCGATAGACTTGAGGTCTTGAAAAACGAATGGTAATCATTCGCGATGTGCTCAAGGCATCATGTCTATATTAAGGGAAATATTTAGCGTGAATAAAAATTCATCCATTATGTACTTAGTTTGAGAACTAAGTGAAGTTGGGACACATAAAATGCATATGAGCGTTGCAACTTCAGAGTCACCACCAAAAACATAGATGTTGCATGTTTGACATTGGTTAGTCACTGTGAAAGTATAACCACAATATGATGTGGACATTGCAAAAGTGTTGAGAGACTCTGACCGTTGCCATAATTATGGGATCCATCTTGATGGATGGACAACACTATAATTATAGATAGTGACATAGGCTTCACTACCATGTATTTTACCAATGTAATAGAAGTCAACCACGATTATATGCAAATATTTATATAGTTTCCTATGATATATTCAAGCAAAATGAGGCTTAAATAGTTGATATTAGCACACAATACCATTTCGGCATATAGCGAGTGTGCAAGAACAATATTTACTATGAGAGTAAATCATTTTAGTGAACAACAACAAATGCTTCTGAGGAGCAAATTTTATAAATATAGTTGATGCTATCGGGTTCTTATGTGTATACCACAAATTATATAGATAACACTTTGAAGATAATCACCGAATCGCAATAATAGAAAACATAGTCTGACTTTTGTCGGTAGATGTTCATATCTCTATTACCTTATGTTATGCCATATTTAAGAAAATCACTTTGAAGGTAATCATCTGCCAAAATGACATGATGTAGACCTTGCAGTAATAATGGATAGTCTGCAAATTATGCAGTAGATGTTATCAATACCTTGTGATTCCAAGTTTAACTTTAGTTGTATAATATAGTTGTTGTACTAAATTTACATGCTACATAGAATGCTTGAGGCAGACGTATTGAACATGTTGATTTTTTCTAAGATAGAATTATCATTTACAATCTGTAAATGCAATATGGAAAGCGAGTCTCCCTTCCAAACTTGCAAAAAGTTGATCGTCAAATCTACAACTTAAAGCACGTACACATACTAAATTGCAGAAGAAAAGTAAGCCCGACGGAATATTTTGCAAGTGCTATGTACAGAACATAGTTTCAAATTGTTGGAGAACTAAACCGTAGGTTTAGTGAATCCTAGTAACCCACGTCCTGTACGCTGAAACTGCAGGGACATGTATTGGATATACAGAATACAAGGTTAATTGGAACAATGCCAAAGAGATAAAGATTTCCCCAATCATGGATCTGTCTATCCTGTGCGGTTCCAACTCGGGAGTTCTGCCCGTAACCACCGCTGCTAGGGATTTGCCCTGCCGGCCAGACCGGAGGATTGGGATCTCTACCGCCACCTCGTCTCGGGCCGTGGCCTCGACGGGACTGCGCCGGAAGGCACCGCGTTCCGGCCGGTTGGTGCATGGACCGCGCCGTGCAGCCGGATGGATCCCTCGCTCCAAGCACCGGTTGTTGGGCGCGCCTGAGGACGCACCACCGGGGGCCGCGATGGGAACGCGTCCGCAGCGGGCTACGCCGGCCGTTTCTCGCCAGTCAAGGCCAAGTGGTGTCACGCCGTTGGGCGCCGTACGCCATGGAGTGCTGCGCTGGTAGGAGCAGCGACGGTGCCGAGGGCTGTCATGCGCTCCGCGCTGGAAGTCGCCTTGTCTTGGGCTGAAGTCGCTTGTGCCGGTGCTTCAAACAATTGATTGCTTCTACGTCTGATTTGCGTGAGTACGTACATACAGCCATAAAGGGAAAAACAATCCATTGTTAGATCATTGGTTCATCACAAGAATATTAGATCAAATAGGCAAAAAAAAAATTTAATTGAGGCCAGGTTGACAAGCTCTGTTCTTCTTTGATCTTTTGTTGACGATGTCGTTGATGGATTGCCTCTGTTTCTGGCGCCGTTCAAAGAAATCACCGGATTTTTCTGCCGTAAGAGGAGTGTTTCTAATTTTTCGCTGATTCCTCTTGCATCTTCTCCTTCTCTATTCTTCCTGCAAAAGGACTTGTTATGGCAGAAATTAAATCGGAAAAGAACCACGCTGTTGGACTCCGATTTATCTTTTCTCAAGGCCAGCGTTGTGTCCAGTGGTCAATGTTGAAGACCGCCGGAGTTGCATCTGTTATGGTCGACGACAGTGCCGTTCCTCGTTTGTCAGGGTGATCCCCTTTTCTCTGTGACCAATTCGCCCGAGCGGAGAGCAAAGTGCATGATAACGTGTTTTGAGTGAAAAGTAAAGAGCGAGAGAGTTTGAATGAAAGATGATCCATCAGTCTTTATTGATGATAGAAGTGGGTTATTTACACCCAGGCGGAAGTACACATGGTGCTTGGCGGTCAAGTAAACACATAGTTACTTGAGAGCCAAGGAATTACATAGTTGCCTTGAGAGCCAAGGAAGTACATGGTTGCTTGAGAACCAAGCAACCTATCTAACAATTAACTTAATCCTAATTAGCTTAATTAATAAGCAACTATTCTATTCTTAACAATTTTGACAGCCATCACGTCTTTCAGAAGGGGCGCATGTGCCCCTCGAGATTCCTACTAAGGCCTCATTTGGTTCTTGGGGATGGAAAAGCCTAGGAATCAACCCCCGAGCGGGGAATTCCCTGCTCACATGGTATCCCCGTCTAAACCATGGAGAATATCATGTTGCGGTTTGGATCGAATCTTGGAGGAAGGAGAAGGAGGATTGCAGGCCTATGGCACAGGGTCGTCGCTGGAGGGAGGCGGCGGAGAATCAGGCGCCGCGTCGTGGGTTTCCTCCCCGACCCCTTGTGACGTGGAAAACTGCCCCGGGGAAACAACATAGATCGGGATCCATAATCCCTGGTGAGCGAGCGACCAAATGCTCCGGTAGTTTTCCACGGGCCGACTTGCCTCGTGGGCTCTACACCCCGGTTTTGGACGGGGATCCCCGAGGGATCACTGTCGAACCAAACAAGCCCTCACTATAGTTACTTCACCCTCCCGGCGTTCGACAAAACACTCAACTTCATCGCATTTCTCTCTTCACACTTCGTCAACGCCCCTCCAACTGTTTGTCCTATACCTCACTTAGAGCGCCAGGGCACTGCCCATCGCTAGCCCACATGTCATCAGTGCAGAGGAGTTGAGTGCAGGGTGTTAGGCATCGCTGCTTCATGCGTTGCCCCTCGCCGAGGTCATCATAGGTTTCCTCAGCATTGGCGGCATCCCTGTCATTGTCGATGTTGTCCAGAACAAGCAGTTTCCTCCAAAGGCCGAGGGCGACCCGACATGGCCTCAGGGTAGCTTCCATCACTCTGCTCCTCTTTCACCTCGAGCTCCATGAGGACGTCGTTGAGTGAGTGACTCCACTTGGCGATGAAGTGGGAGGTGGGTGGGTTGACTAAGATCATCTCCGGCTCTTGCGCCCAGGAAGGCTCCAGGCCACGCGGGCAGAGCTCATCGTGCGAGTCGGCAATGAATTCTAGGCTCCCAAAGAAGAGTGTCTGGCTTGGCTTGTAAGTGCCAATGGGCTTGATTTGCCTCGTCGAGTTGGTGATGAAGTTCATCACGCCGAAATCAAACATATGCCAAGAGCGAAGGCACCGCGATTGATTTCACATCCTATCTAGATCTCGGTTCTCACAATCACGACTCATGCCTGGCCCACCACTATCAATGTGAATTCTAGTAGACGCTCATTTGGGTGCAGCGGCTAGCTGGAAATCCCATAGGGGAAACATGAGGCGATTTACCTAGATAGCTTCAGGCCGTCACTATGAAGGTAAAACCCTACGTGTGCCCTTGCTGTATTGATTGGATGGGTTTAATGATGAAGCAAGCATTTGACAACATGGTGGTCCGTCTAAAAAATAAAAAAATATGACATGTGAACGTTCTAACTAATTACCAATATAAAAAAGAAATAGATCAATATGGTCTTACAAACACACTGAAACTCTCAATTAAATCTCCATTTTGCATAATAAAGCCTACATAGTACATACTACATGGAATAAAATAAAGCTAATTGAGGCCAAAATGATGTGCAAAATTATGTATGTGTTCATCAGCTCATGTACTAGATAGCATAGTGCAAAAAATGAAACCATAAATAAGAAATTGGGTATTTCGGTACTTTTAATTGCGGTATACCTTCTAGAGGCTAGTGCGTTGACTGTGCGGCAGTGGCTGCCACCGGATTTGCAAGGGGGCGAGGGAAAGTGCGGCGCCAGGAGACCAGCCGGTGACAAGGCTGCAGCTGCGCGTAGGGCAGGGGCGGGCGCAGGTAGGTGCGGCTGGACAAGAGGGCCGGGCGGGCATGCGGTAAGGAGAGGCGGGAGCCTCCTGGGCCCCGGATGGTTGGGCTCCGGGTTCCGTCCAGGGACCGGCGGTGAGGTCGCGAGGAAGGGCAACATGGACTGAACAGCGACGCGGCTAGGTGTCAGGGTCGGGCAGTGCTGGGCGAGGGTTCTGCTCGATGTGGTTCAGCTGGTACATGTTATTGAGCTGTTTTCTTTTCTCTCGCCATCTAGAGATCTATATGTTGGATCCAGAATGGGGCAATGGGCGACACCCGGGGCGACTCCGTGGGCGACCGGGGCGGCAGCCGCCGGGGCACTGTCCTCGGCTGGTGCGCCTCGCCCGTGTGTTGGCGGCCGTTTCTGGGCGCTGACCGGATCGGAAGAGGAGGATGCGGACGGGGACGGAGATGACCCGGTGGCCTCGCCGCCGATGCTGACTCCGTCAGACCTATTTTGTGAGTTTTTTAGTTTGGGCTACGACGAAGACGAGGTTGCCACGACGGTACACGAGATCTTTCCGGTGGACGATACGGCGAGGGTTGGGCTTCACGCGGGCGAGAGGAAGGAGATGGCCCGTCGTGTTGTTCACCGGAGAACGGCGGCAACGGCAATCAGGCCATGGAAGGGCCCTCTACTGAAGGTTAGTCTTCCCAATCTTACTCTCTTTGATTTGGTCAGGCCAGATTCTTGGATTACCGTTCAAAGGAAAAAGAAGTCGGGGCGCCGTGCAAGTGCTTGCCGGACGCCAGCGGCGTCCGCGGCGGCGTTGCCGGAGCGGAGATCGATCGGGATCTCGACGATGCGAGTGCATCATTTGAAATCGCTCTTGGGCTGCGAGCTGGGAGCACCTGGGGTTGGGCCGGTTCTGTGTGAACCGGGCATGCATGTAGTTTGGCCGGAGTTGGCTGGGTATGAGGCCCAGTCTAACATGATCGCTACTTCCCCTCCTCCTGTAGCCGCATGCACGTACGATCTCGGCGTCAGTTTGCCGTCGCTGAGGGCTAGGGTTTCACGACGAGGCTGGCCAGGATTCTCTGATCGTGGTGCGCGGCGGGCTAGGAGCATTCCACCTCTCTAGGCCATGGCTGGCCGAGGAGTGGCGCCTCCGGGAAAGAATGCCGCCGCGGTGGGGCGGGCCGTGGAGGGCTGGAGCTGTCGCCGGGAGCTGGCCGTGGCGGGAACGGCCCGCCACCGGGAGCTGGCTGCGGTGGGATTGGCACGCTGCAGGGGACGGGCCGCGGAGGGGCTGCCCCGACTCAGGTCGGTGGTGCCGGCAGGGCTGCAGCTGAGATATCCGGCCCTTGCTAGACCGCTGGCGGCTAGCGGGGCGCCCGGACTTGGAGCGGTCGGTCGCGGGTCTGGCCTTCCGGGCGTCCGTCCACCAGCGCCGGTGGTGGTGCCGCATCCGGTGATGGGCCGGGATGGTGTGAACCCTCGACCCCCGACGCTGAGCCCTGCTTCGGTTGCTGCTGTGGGCAGGGATGCCCTTGGTCTGAGGCCTCCTCCCCCCACAACTGGCATGCAACCTCGTCCGGCGACGCCTCACTCCGGCGCAAGGCCGCCTCACTTTGTCGCCCGTCAGTAGCAAAATTGGGCTGCGCCGGTGCTGACGCAGGCGCCGCCGCTGCAAACGTCGGCTGGTGGAGTCGATACGGCCGCGCCTCGTGGTTAGTGGGGCGATGACGGTTATGATGCCTCTGGAGAGGGTCATCGTCGGGGTTCCTCGTCCACGGGTGGTGGTCGGGGTATGCCTGGCAGAGCGATGGTTCGGCTGAGAGGCCTTTCTTGGGTCCTACGGGAGGTTTTGTTGAGGGGGCGTCAGGCCCGGGAAATCGTCACCGTGGTGGTTTCCGTGGTCATCGTGGTGGCCGAGGAGGTCGAGGTGGTCGGTATCGGCCACGATAGCTTCATCCGACCGTTGTGGTCGCGCAGACGGCCGCTGGCGGGGCTGCCGAGGAGTCTGGTTTGTCTGGCCAGGCTATGGAGGTGGTGACGGCACTCGCTGAGGTCGAGGTTCCTGGGACTGTTGGCTTGGCGTCTGTTTCAGTGGAGGCGTTAGATAAGGCTGATTCAGACAGGGCGTCCAAGTGGGTGCGCAAAAAGGAAAAAATGTTATGCTATTGCTGTGGCGAGAAGGGCCATTTTATAGCTGAGTGTTTGGCGGCTTTATGTGATACTTGTGGCAAACCTGCCCATGAGTTGGGGGAATGTCTGCTTTTGAGGGATCAGGCACAGTCTCTTATGATGTATGGAGTGTACTGTGCTGAACTCATGTTCATTGAGTCCCCGAATGAGAGGGAGGCTCCTGATGAGGCACAAAGTATGACCACCGGGATTGTCAAAGTGAGAGGAGATGTCTCTGAGTCCCAGATTGTGCAGCGGCTATCGTGGTTCTAAGACTGACAGTAGAAAGGGGGGTAGGTATGGAGAGGCAAGATCTCAGCTATGGTGAAGGTGTACACACGAGATTTATGAGTTCAGGCCCTTCGCGGTGGAAGTAACAGCCCTACGTTTCAGTGCCCGGAGGCGGTCGATTGGATTATGTGTGTGATATTACAGGGGGTGCGAACCCTTGTCCCAGAGGAGGGGGGTGGCTTATATAGAGTGCGCCAGCACCCCTGCCCACCTCCATTACGAGGGGCTTAATGTACATAAAGTAAGGGGCGTTACTGGTAACGCCAGCCTTAAGTGTTGTTAATGCTTATAAAGACTAAGGGGTGAACGTCCAACCGTTGCGGGTCCTTCTGACTCTTGGTCTTCGATATAGTCGAGTGACTCTTCATATGGTCGAGTGACTCTTCATATGGTCGAGTGACTCTTCATATGGTTGAGTGACGACAGCGAGGAGGACTTCCGAGTGATGTGGTCGTCGACTGGATTGCACTCGACGTGTTCAGAGGATCCAGCCAGAAGAAGTGGAGTCTGAAACCGTAGCTTTGTGGCTGAGGAGCATCACAGGCAACCAGGACAACCCCAGAGGATCCAGGAGAGTTGTCCCCTTCGGCGACGGAAACCCGCACGACAAGGTATACTTTTTGTTCCCGCTCACGCTCCGACTGTACTTGATGTTGACTGACTATCGCTCGACCGATTTGTTCTGCAGGTATTCACTGAGATGCATTCGATGCCCAACGGTGAACAAGCTTTGGAGCAGGGCCAGGAGGGGAGGACAGTGCGGAGGAGAGTGGTGAGTGGGAGTCTCCGGGAGAAGAGGAGGAGGAGGAGAGCGAGGAGCCGGACGAGGAGGAAGAAGTTGACTCGCCGCCGCGCTACGAACATCGATCCAAACAGCAGCATGATCTGGCTAACGGGCGCGGAAAAGCATGGGTCCAAGTGTCAATACTCAGAAGCGCACTCGGACGTCGACTCCGGAGCCGATGGAGAAGGTGGCCAAGCAGCCTAAAGTTGCTCCTCCCAAGGCCCGGAAGACATTGTCGCGAATTAAGATGGACGTCCCCGTTGCTTCGAGGTGAGTATCTCGTTTGCGTTTTCGTAGGTCGACTGAAGTTTTTCTTGTTCTGACCGACCAATTAATGTGTATTTCCAGTCCCACCTCTGCTGCCACTGACATGGACATTGACAAGGTGCCGGGAGACGAAGAGGCCACCTCACGAGTCGGTAAGTCCGATTGACCAAGCTTTGTTAAGTTGAGTAGATCGTCAATCAGCAAAATTTCTGACATTTCTCTCTTTCTGTAGTTCCGCCAGAAGTTATTGTGCTTCCTGATGACGAGGAAGAAGAAGCGCCTCTACATGAGAGGAGGAAGAAGAGTGTAGGCTCAAGCAGGAGGAGGCTTGAAATCCAAGTCCCTCAGTCGACACCGGCGCTTGAGGCGGTAGTCGAACGTTTCGAAGGGCCGGTTCGGACCAGCGTCACATTCACCAACCCGCTGATGACTGATCGTCCGTCGGGGTCGACTGCATAGACACCTGCTGCACCGGTGCAACTCCACTCGTCTGACCCGGTAACCACTTCGACCACTCTGGAGCCATCCCTCTTTGCTACGTATCAAACTCCGGACGACTCGCCGGGCGCTGCCAAGGAAGATCTTCGTCAGGTGAACCTTGTCATGGAGCAGGTGAAAGTGATGCATGAAGCTAGTCAGGTAGCTTACAACGCCAGCACTGCCCTTCAGACCAATGTTCAGGTCAGCAAAATTCCGACTGAACTTTTGAGAGTTGCTTTATATCTGATCGCCCAGTGGGTGTTCCTTCGTTTGGAATTTAGGAAATCTTCCACTTTTCTCTTCGTTCGGAATTTAGGAAATCTTCCACTTTGCTCGCCTCGAGCTGAGTCTCAATAAAATGTTCGAATCAGTGGGGGCACGCTGAGTGCACCCACTGGGTGTAGTCCCCGAGACCACGGTCGACTGCTGGCAGTCGATTGAGGTCTAATGATGTATCTCTCTCTTTTTTTGAACTCACGCTGGGCAACCCTTGCTGAGTATTGATCTGATTCAGTGGAGCACGCTAAGTGCACCCCCTGGGTGTAGTCCCCGAGACTACTGTTGAATATTTGATTCGGTAGTAGTCTTAGAGTAATTTTTCTCTGTCACTGTCTCTTATTTCTGTCGACTGACATGTCTCTGTTGCTGGCTGCAGAGGTCTTGTGATCTTGGAGCTCGGCTTACCGAATAAAAGAATAAGCATATCAGTGTTGAACTTGACCTTGAACTCGCGAAGAAGAATCTCAAGACTGCTTAAGAAGAAATGGCCATCATGGGAGGTAATCATTCGACCGTTTTGTCTGCTTTGTAGCTTCACACTTTGCACTGGTTTTTCTTTCAGTCTCTTTGAACCGAGTGATTTCACACAAGCAGATGTGCATAGTGAAAATCGCCAACTTCAGTCTCGTCTGAAGCGTGTTCTTTCTTTAGAGAGGATGAAGGAGGCTTTGGAGAAGAAGGATCTGGATCTGGCAGCTGCTCAGAAGGAAGCACGCGAGAAGACGAAGCTTGCGGACCAGAAGCTGGCTTCGGTCGGTAAATTGGAGGAGGAGAACGCGAAGCTGAAGACTGCCATCTCGGACGCTAATCGAGAAGTCGAGCAGCTGAAGAAGGACAAGGATAATATGACCCCTGAAGTCGGTGGCCTCAGGACCAAGACAGACAAGCTAGAGTCCTATCTCGAGCAACTCGCCGCGAAACTTGTTCTGAAACTTGAAGGTATGATCATTCGACTACAATTAATTTGTCGCCGACTAAACTTTGTTGTCATGCTGTCGACTCATCATTTTTCGCAATGGGACAGAACTGTGTCAGGACTTTGAAGCTGAAACCGGGCGGGTCGAGACGGGTCTCGACCCCATCAATTGTCCTGTGAAAGATGACGTTCCAATGAATCTGCTGCGATTGGAGTCGCGCTTGGATGGTGCGATTGCTTATCTTGCTTTCAAGTCGGCGATGACCCAAGTGGATGCTGAACTCTGGCCTCAGGCGGAGCTGTCTCAAGACCTCGAGTCCCTGATGACTCGACTAAATCAGATTCTAGGCCGAGTGCAAGAGTGGAAGAAATCTTCCGCTCACTGTGGTGCCGATGTCGCCTTGTCTTTGGTCTGAGTGCACTGAAAGGAGGCTAAGGAAGACAAGCTGGCAGCTCTCAAAGTGGCGAACACTAAGAAGCACCATTTCCAGGACTTCATGGACACCTTCCTCAAGGCAGCCACTCGCATCGCCGACAGCATCGACCTCGACAGCTTAGGCGATCCGGCCAGTCCTTCTCCCGCCGAGTGATTGAAAAAACATTATGCTTTACCTTTATTTGCCTCGGAATGCCGAATGATTTTGTAACCGTTAAAACTCCTTCGGGCCTGATGCCCGAGCACTTTATTCTGCGGTTAAGAATCTTTGGATTTATCGTCTCATATATTGCGTTTGTCTTCGGATGAAATTCGTTTTTCTCTCGGATTGTTGTCTGTTTACTTGATGCAGCTTCTAGAGAAGAATAACCAGTCGACCAATCGGACAATCCTTGAGCAACATTGATCAGTTCATCAGCTAGGCACTTAGCAATGGTCTTGACGTTCCTATCAACCGATTGGACGACCTTTGAGCAGCATTGATCAGCTCATCAGTAAGGCACTCAGCAATGGTCTTGACGTTCCTGTCAACCGATTGGGCGATCCTTGAGCAGCATTGATCAGATCACCAGCAAGGCACTCACCAATGGTCTTGACGTTCATGTCAACCATTGGAGTGGCCTTTGACAATGCGTACAATCTCGTCCTTCTTCTTGATGGTGTAGCCTTTGGGGTGGGTGGGGGGGGGCAGAATTTGCAAACTTAGGCGAGTACTGGACTGCAGCTAAGCCCCCGAGTGGGAGGATTGCTCCTCACTCGGTAGGATTTTTCAAACTTAGGCAAGTAATGGACTGCATCTAAGCCCCCGAGTGGGAGGATTGCTCACCACTTGGTAGGATTTTTTCAAACTTAGGCGAGTACTAGACTGCAGCTAAGCCTCCGAGTGTGAGGATTGCTCACCACTCGATATGATTTTTCAAACTTAGGCGAGCATTGGGCTGCATCTAAGCCCCCCGAGTAGGAGGATTGCTCTCCACTCGGTAGGATTTTTCAAACTTAGGCGAGTACTGGACTGCAGCTAAGCCCCCGAGTGGGAGGATTGATCACCACTCGGTAGGATTTTTCAAACTTAGGCAAATACTGGACTGCAGCTAAGCCCCCGAGTGGGAGGATCGCCCACCACTCGGTAGGATTTTTCAAACTTAGGCGAGCACTGGGCTGCAGCTAAGCCCTCGAGTGGGAGGATTGCTCTCACAATCTCGTCCTTCTTCTTGACGGTGCAACCCCCCGGGGGGGTCATGGCCAACCCGTACCGTTTGATGGGACTTTTTAAACTTAGGCGAGTACTGGATTGCAGCTAAGCCTCCGAGTGAGAGACAGACTCACCACTCGACATAAAAAAATGAACAACAATGTTCAGAAGGCTGTAAAATCATGTCTTTTGAAAATCAAACTAAAAGGGTACTTCTTATTACATCTCATCAGTTCTAAATACTTAAGATTAAAAAGGGCGGAGCAAATCTGCATTCCAGGCGCGTGGCTCATCTTTATTATGTTCGACGTAAGAGATGGTATGCTCCGTTGTGGAGCACTTTTGTGACGAGGAATGGGCCTTCCCAAGCAGGAGCGAGCTTGTGAGGTCTCTGCTGGTCCACTCGAAGAACCAGGTCTCCTTCTTGAAATGCCCGACCTCTCACATTTCTAGCATGAAATTGATGCAAGTCTTGCTGATAAATGGTCGACCGGATCAAAGCCATCTCTCTTTCTTCTTCTAGGAGATCGTCTGCATCTTGCCGAGCCTGCTCTGCTTCTTCCTCTGAGAAGAGTTCGACTCGAGGTGCGTTGTGGAGCAAATCACTAGGGAGCACAACTTCGGCTCCATAGACTAAGAAGAATGGACTCCTTCCAGTCGACCGGTTAAGGGTTGTCCTCAATCCCCAAAGTATTGATGGGAGCTCATCGAGCCAAGCCCCTGCTGCACGTTTCAGGTCACGCATCAACCAGGGTTTCAGTCCTTTGAGAATCAATCCATTTGCCCGCTTGGCCTGCCCATTCGACTGAGCGACCAAAGCGTAGTCGACTCTCGTGCCTTGGGAGGCACAAAAGGTTTTGAATTCTTCAGAATCAAAGTTTGAGCCGTTATCCGTGATGATGCTGTGCGGGACACCACATCTGAATATCAGTTCTCTGATGAAACTCATAGCTGTACTTGCTTCAACGTTTTTAATGTGCTTGGCTTTGATCCATTTTGTGAACTTGTCGACTGCCACCAGCACATGAGTAAATCCACTCCTGCCAGTCCTTAGAGGTCCAACCATGTCCAGTCCCCAGACGACAAAAGGATAGATGAGTGGAATTGTTTTCAGAGCTGACGCAGGTTTATGAGACATGTTGGAGTAAAACTGACAGCCTTCACACTTGTCCACTATTTCCTTAGCCATCTCATTGGCCCGCAGCCAGTAAAATCCGGCTCGGTATGCTTTGGCCATGATGGTCCGAGAGGACGCGTGGTGACCACAGGTTCTCGAGTGAATATCATTGAGGATCACTCAGCCTTCCTCTGGCGTGATGCACTTCTAGCAGACTCCAGTTGCACTTCCTCTGAACAACTGCCCCTTTATCACAGTAAAGGCCTTATATCGTCGGACGATCTGTCGAGCCTCTTCTTCATCGTACAGAAGTTCTTTCCTAAGAGTGTATGCAATGCACGGCACTGTCCAGTCGGGAGTAATGACCAAAACCTCCATGATCAAGTCGACCACGGCTGGGATTTCGACTTCAGTCGGATCCGTGGCACTCTTGGGCTATGGCGATTCTTCAGTGAAAGGATCCTCCTGAACTGAAGGTGAATGAATATGTTCCAAGAACACATTGTGGGGAATGGCCTCTCTCTTTGAACCTATCTTCGCCAACTCATCCGCAGCTTGATTTTTCAATCGGGGTACATGGTGAAGCTCCAACCCTTCAAACTTCTTTTCCAGCTTCCTAACAGCATTGCAATAGCCAGTCATGGCTGGACTTCTGACATCCCATCCCTTCATCACCTGATTAACCACCAAATCTGAGTCGCCGTATACCATGAGGCGACGGATGCCGAGTGAAATGGCCATACGTAGCCCATATAAAAGTGCTTCATATTCCGCCTCGTTATTGGAGGAATCAAAATCAATCTGGAGAACATAGTTAAGCTTGTCTCCACGGGGGGACACCGATACTACCCCAGCACCTGATCCATTTAGCATCTTGGAGCCATCGAAGAACATAGTCCAATGTTCCGAGTGAACTTGAGTCGGTAGTTGCTGCTCAATCCACTCGGCAATGAAATCCGCGATTGCTTGGGACTTGATAGCTTTCTTTGCCTCAAACTTGATGTCTAGTGGAAGGAGTTCAATCGCCCATTTTGCCACTTGACCAGTTGCATGTCACGCCCAATATGCGACCCTATCCAAAAGGAACTCGAAGGTCCCACCAAGGATAGACCCGCATATTGAGACACTTTTGCAAGGTGGATATCATTACATCAACATTACATAAATAGGTAGGGATACATACAAGAGGCATACAATGCCACACGAGTACAACAATACAACATACAAGAACAACATCCGACTACGGATGAATCATAACCAGAAACTCAAACAATATCCACCCTGCTAGCCCAGGCTGCCAACCTGGAACCTATCCCCTGATCGAAGAAGCAGAAGAAGAACTCAACGCAAGCAAGCATCGCTCTCGCGTCATGATCATCGCATAAACATGTACCTGCAACTGTTGTTGTAGTAATCTGTGAGCCACGAGGATTCAGCAATCCCATTGCCATGGGTATCAAGACTAGCAAAGCTTAAAGGGAAAGGAAGGGGTAAAGTGGTGAGGTTGCAGCAGCGACTAAGCACGTATGGTGGCTAACATACGCAAATGAGAGCGAGAAGAGAAACAAAGGAACGGACGTCAACTAGCAATGATCAAGAAGTGATCCTGACTCCTACTTACGTCAATCATAACACAGAAACCATGTTCACTTCCCGGACTCCGCCGAGAAGAGACCATCACGGCTACACACGCGGTTGATGCATTTTAATTCGGATCAGGTATCAAGTTATCTACAACCGGACATTAACAAATTCCCATCTGCCACATAACCCATGGCACGGCTCTTGAAAGTTTATACCTGCAGGGTGTCCCAACTTAGCCCATGACAAGCTCTCGTGATCAACGAAGGAATAGACCTTCTCCGGGAAGACCCGATCAGTCTCGGAATCCGGTTTACAAGACATTTCGACAATGGTAAAACAAGACCAGCAAAGCCGCCCGATCGCCGACAATCCCGATAGGAGCTGCACATATCTCGTTCTCGTGGCAACACCGGATAAGTCAAGCTACGAGTAAAACCAGCCTCGAGTTGCCACGAGGTGGCCCAAGAGTTGCTCGGTTCGGACCAACACTTAGACAAGCACCGCCCGGGGGCTAAAATAAAGATGACCCTTGGGTTAATTACTCCCAAAGGAAAGGTAGGTGGTGGTGAGGCAAATGGTAAAACCAAGGTTGGGCCTTTTTGGACAAGTTTTATTCAAAGCGAACTGTCGGGGGTCCCATAAATCACCCGACGCGTTAGGAACACAAAATCCGGGAACATAACACCAGTATGACGGAAACTAGGGCGGCAAGAGTGGAACAAAACACCAGGCATAAGGCCGAGCCTTCCACCCTTTACCAAATATATAGATGCATTAATAATATAAGAGATATTGTGATATCCCAACCATCCTGTCCACCATGGAGAAATCTTCAACTTCACCTGCAGCTAGCAACGCTATAAGAGGGGCTGTGCAAAGCGGTAACATAGCCAATCAATGGTTTGCTAGGAATGGTGTCAAAGGTTAGAGGTTCATGGCAATTTGGGATGGCTTGATAAACAGGTAATAGGTAGCGCAGCATAGCGATAGAACGAAGCAACTAGCATAGCAATGATAGTAGTGAGATCCAGGGTAGCGGTCATCTTGCCTGAAATCCCGCAAGGAAGAAGAACAAGTCCATGAAGAAGACGAACGGATGAAGCCGAACCAATCATAGACGAACGAATCCTCACGATCGCAACGAAACAGGAACTAACAAGAAGAAGCACACAACATAGGTAAACACCCCACACATGAACAAGACATGATGCACAACAAGCATGATGCATGACCAAGCTACATGAAGCTACTCATGGCAAGAGATGATGCAAACAAGAACAACACATCAAGGCAAGTTTAAATGAGGCCGGGAACAACATATAACAATTCCGGTAAGTCCTCATATGCAAATTTCGAAATTGGTCCAGAACTGAATAACCCTAATGTTCAATTTGTTAAACATCAAGTTAAGATGCACCAAGATGAACTACACGAAATTCTAGTCAAGTTACATATAAAGTTCATTAGATTCGGAGCTACGGCCTAGAAGATATGAGCAAAACAAGTTAAGCATGGCATTGATGCAAAATGCACCCAAACATCAAGCAAACACCTCAAAACATGGATGCAACATGATAATATGAAACTACATGCAAAATCAAGCAAGTTTCATATAGAGCACACTCAAAACGGAGCAACGGTTCAACACACACACACTATACAAGTCATAACAACAATTTGTCCATAACAGCAACTAGGCATCTTGCAAGCATCAAAACAATATGCTACAACATCCCAACATAATAACAAAAGGCATGGGCATGAAGTATTGGTAAAGCATAACAAAACATGAACACTGAGCTATCTCTAGAAACAACTAGAACATGCTCAAAATGACATGGTAAGATTGCAAATAATAACAGTTTCAGACTTTAGCAGAAATAACATCAGGTTGCAATGTTTAGAGCTATCAAAAAACATGTTACAAGAACTTATCATGGCAAACAAAGGCATGGCATGATACTACTAATTGCATAGATCAAAAGTCCCTTACTGACCATGAGCCAAAAAGTATCAGAAGATAAGATGGCACCCATGTAAACATGGCAAATTATATTACAGATTCATACATGGCAGGAACAACAAATAGTAGGCATGTTCCTGAGCTTGAACCACTCACCACAGAGCAATACATGGCATGGCAAGGCAACCAACAGTAAGAAGGCATGTTTATGAAGCTAAGCATAGCAAGAGCAAGGTCATAGGGTGCATGGATCACTAGGAAACAATCATGGAAACATTGAACTTAATGTAAATAGGTTGACAGCAACATTTTCAAGCAACTTTGGAGCAAGATTGCAACATGTTCCAGCATGCCATAATTGCAACCAAGGGCATGAATGGATAGAGTAAGACATGTAGATCAAAACATGTTTATAGAACATCTCCAGATTATGCATAGAATGATTAGTAGAAGCATGCTAACATAGCAACAAAATATAACAGAATCTGTCAGGAAAACAGCAACAACAACTACCCTACTTAGCAAGATTAATGCACTCAGCACACAACTCACAAAAATACATGGTTGACACCCCTGGAAAGATGGCATGGCATAGATCAACATACATGTAGACATCAACCTCATAGGATGCACACATCAATCATGGCAAAAAAGATAAAACAGCTAGTTATAACAGTTCCAGCAGATTAACATCAACATGCACTCTTCCAACAGCATTTAGGGCATCAAGATGAGCTCAAATGAAAATTATGCAATGGAATGAAATGAAGTACTCGTCTAGACGAACACTTTGACATATTATACGCACGAAACGGAGCTACGGATGCAGAGATGTGATGGCATGAACATGGCATGATAATGATAGAATTTCAGGACTTAGTGGATTCGGGGAAGGGAAAAGTCAACCTCCGTGCACGGTTTTCGAGGTCGCCGGAGCTTCGCCGGAGTTGAGGCCGAGGAGGAGGGAGATGGCCGGAGATGACGGATCCGGACCGGATCTCGCCGGATCCGGCCGGATACCGGCGGGGAACGACGCGGGGAGGCGAGGTCGAGCTCGCCGGAGCTTCGGCAGCATGTGTGGCGGCGGCGCGAGGCCGGGCAGGCGAGGAGGCGGCCGGTCGGGCGGGCGACTTGGCGCGGGCGGCGGCGGCAGGGAAGGCGGGGCGGGCGCGCAGTGGCGCGAGCCGGGCGGCGAAGCGGGCGGCGGCGGGCGGCGACCGACGATCTGGGCGGGCCGAGGACCGTGGGGCGGCGGTGGCGGGCCGAGGTCGCTGGCGAGGCGCGCCGGACGGCGAGGGGCGGGCGCCGGGAGGAGGCGGCGATGACAGCGGGCCGGCGAGGCCGGTTCGTCCCGGGCGGGCGGATCTGGCCCCGGTGGCCGGCGGCGGTGGGCTGGGCGCCACGTGGCGGCCTCCGGTTGGCTCTGGGTGGCGGCGCGGACGCGTCCGGTCCGATCCGGACGTGTCCGGCGGCGGAGAGGGAGCGGGGCTAGGGTTAGGGGGATTTGATCCGCGAAAATGGAAGCGGAGGAGAGAGAGAGCCGGCGGGGTGACGTGGCGAGCTCGGGTTGGCTGCGGCGGCGGGGTGGACATGTCCGTCGGCGGGCGGACATGTCCGTCGGCGGGAGGAGGAAGAAGCTAGGTTTGGACTGCGGGATTTCGGGGAGGAAGACATATTTATAGGTTGAGGGAGCTAGGAGAGTCCAAATGAGGTGCGGTTTTCGGCCATGTGATCGTGATCGAACGACCGAGAGCATGGAGGGGAGTTAGATGGGTTTTGGGCCACTTTGGAAGGGGTGTTGGGCTGCAACAAAAGAGGCCTTTGCGGTTACCCGGTTAACCGTTGGAGTATCAAACGACCTCCAAATGGCACGAAACTTGATAGGCGGTCTACCGGTGCTATACCAAGGCCGCTTGGCAAACCTCGGGCCATTCCGAGAAAGTTTAACGCCTGCACATGAAAAGAGGCAAAAGGGGGACGCCGGATGACATAGGAGCGCCGGATTGCAAAACGGACAACGGAGAAAAAGCTCGGATGCATGAGATGAACTCGCATGCAAAATGAAATGCACATGATGACATGATATGAAATGCATATGATGACATGGCAAAGTGCAATCCGCAAGCAAATGACATGGCAATGACGGCGAATAACTGGCGGACACCTGGCGCATCGAATCTGGGGCGTTACATTGCATCTCTGTTATTCAGAATCTCAGACAACGGTGCGCCGCTGACGACCGTAATAGAGTGATCAGAGAAGTAATGTGCAACCTTCTTCATGGTCATGTATATTCCATAGACAAGCTTCTGATAATAAGGATATCGTTGCTTGGATGGAGTCAAAACTTCAGAGAGATAATAAACTGGGCGCTGAACCTTGTAAGCTTTTCCTTCCTCTACCCGCTCAACCGTGAGTACTGTACTGACAACTTGTCCAGTGGCTGCAATGTAAAGCAGTAAAGGCTCTTTGCTGATTGGTGCGGCGAGCACCGGCTGGGTGGAAAGCAGGGCTTTGAGCTCTGCAAACGCTGCATCAGCTTCCTTAGTCCACTCGAACTTATCTGATTTCTTCATCAGTCGGTAAAGAGGCAAGGCCTTTTCACCGAGAAGAGAAATGAATCGACTCAAGGCAGCCAAACAACCAGTCAGCTTCTGAACGTCATGCACTCGCACGGGACGTTTCATTCGGAGAATGGTATCAACTTTTTCTAGATTGGCGTCGATCCCTCGTTCGGAAACGAGAAAACCGAGCAACTTTCCTCCTGGAACTCTGAATGTGCACTTTGACGGATTAAGCTTGATATTGTACCTTCTTAGGTTGGCAAAGGTTTCTGCAAGGTCAGTCAATAGGTCGGAACCTTTGCGAGACTTGACCATGATGTCATCCATGTACGCCTCCACATTCCGACAGATTTGGGTGAGCAGGCACTTCTGGATCATTCTCATGAATGTGGCTCCGGCATTTTTAAGACTGAATGGCATGGTGACATAGCAAAAGCACCCGAATGGGGTGATGAAGGCTATTTTTATTTCATCGGGGCCATACAGTCGGATCTGATGATACCCGGAATATGCATCTAGAAAAGACAAGCGCTCACACCCCGCAGTCGAGTCAACAATCTGATTGATACGGGGGAGAGGGAAGTGATCTTTCGGCCAGGACCGATTGATATGCTTGAAATCAATGCACATACGAAGTGAATCGTCCTTCTTGGGGACCATGATGACATTGGCAAGCCACTCGGAGTGGTAGATCTCTCGGATGAACTCTGCTGCTAGTAGCCGAGCCACTTCTTCGCCAATCGCTTTCCTCTTCTACACGGCGGACTGCCGAAGGTGCTCTTTGTGGGTTTTGCCTTGGGAATTCGACCATAAGCGGTGCTCAGCCGATCCTCTGGTACACCGGCATGTCGAGGTCTTCCATGCAAAGATGTCCCAGTTCTCACGGAGGAACCGGATGGCGCTTCTTCCTATTTCTTTGTCGAGTGTTGTTGATATATGAGTCGGTAGCGGCATTGGGATCGGTTGGATGAATATGAATCGGCTTCATTTCACGAACGGTGAAATCAAATGCGTAATCGGTGGCTGGCTTCTTGGTTTGAACAAATCACCGGATCTGCATTCTTGATATTCTTGAAGTTCAACGGCTGCCATCTGCGATCGGCAATTTTGGAACCCTTCGGAAGCATTCCTCCGCCTTTTGCCGATTGCGATGCTCGTGATCACACCCTTGGGGCCAGGCATATTCAACTTGAGATATCGTAACACGGTCGAGCCATGAAAGCGTGCGTATCACGAGCCTCCCGAGAATGGCATGATAAGCACTCACGGAAATCCACGACTTCAAATGTCAACTTTTCCTTACGGTAATGCTTGGAATCACCGAAAACCACGTCGAGAGCGATCTGGCCGAGTGCTTCGGCTTTCTTTCCGGGGATAACACCGTGGAAGCTCATATTGCTCTCGCTAAGCTTGAACATCGGGATGCCCATCCCCTTCAAGGTTTCAGCATAAAGGATATTCAGACCACTACCACCATCCATCAGCACTTTAGTCAGTAGAGTGCCTCCGACCACTGGGTCGCCCACCAGCGCTTGCCTCCCGGGGGTGGCTACACGAGCAGGATGGTCTGACTGGTCGAATGTGATGGCTGTCTGGGACCATTTCAGGTACGTGGTCGTCGTTGCCGGAGCAACCATATTCACCTCTCTGTTGATAACCTTCAACCGACTCTTGCTCTCAACATCAGCAAAAATCATGAGAGTGGAATTGACTTTGGGATAACTATCATCTTCCTCTTTGTCCTCATCTCTGTCCGACTCTTTCTCTTTCTCATTGGGTTGTTTCTCTCGAAACTGTTGGATCAAGAGTCGACATTGTTGAGTGGTATGCTTTGGGTAAATCAGATTACCTTCTTCATCTTTCTTCGTGTGGATGTGACACGGCAAATCCAGCACATCATTTCCTGCTTGATCCTTTACCTTCTTAGGGGCGGGGCCTTAGGTTTTCCTTAAACTTTCCTTGAGCCCTTGCTGCAATCTCACCGGGTGCCGCTGGGTCGGCTTTACGCTTCTGTTTCTGATTGGAGTTACCCCCACCGGCCTCTTGGCCGACTGGTTTACTCTTTCCGCTACAGAGCCGATCCTCTTCTTCTCTATTAGCGTACCGGGTGGCTATCTCCATCATCCGGGTCGAGTCATATCTCGGTCGGACCGAATTTCAGAACCAACTCTCGGTACTTGGCGCCTTCCTTGGCGCACTTGCTGATGCTCTGATACATTCTCAACGGTGTGATGCAAAGTGGTCCACCTCTGAATGAATTCCCTCAAAGTCTCATTCGGCTTCTGCACACAATGCTGCAACTCGGGCAACCCTGCTGGCCGCTTGCACGTTACCTCAAAGGTTCTTATGAACACCCAAGATAGCTCCTCCCAACTGTGTATACTGCCTGGAGTCAACTAAGTCAACCAAGCTCGGGCCGACCCTTCCAACATAAGAGGAAGATGTTTCATTGCGATCTCATCGTTTTCGCCTCCAATTTGCACAACCACTCAGTAATCTTCAAGCCAAGTTTCAGTCTTGGATTCCAGTGAACTTACTGACTCCTGTTGCCAACCTAAAGTTGGGAGGAATCACTGCTGCCCTGATGGCTCTGCTGAAACACTCTGGGCCTGAAACATGCAATCTGCTGCCACTCGGACGATCTCTGCTAGGGTCATCTCTTTGCGCTCTGTTCCGGTCGACCAGGCCTTGGACGACAATGGATCTTGCATCGAAGCACGGCTCTCTTGGGTCGACTGGAGCTCTGCGCTCGTCCCTGTGACGGCGTCTGTCATTGTTCTGCCGAGGCACGTACGATGCACTCCTCGGAGGAGTTGTAGGCACTCGACGACGATTATCGCGGTCGAACTGACGATCATACTGCCCACGGTCTTCATGCCGCAGGAGCGATCTTGGGCTATGGGCCGACTGGACTGTATCCGCTAGCACGGATCTGTTGTGGATCCTATTCCGCGACTGAGACATTGTAGAATTCTGCTCTCCCGCTGCTTGGAGCAAGGCCCGGATCTGCTCCAACCCTCGGCCAGCCTCGGACCGGGAAGGTTGGATCGAGTCTACAATTCGGGCTGCAGCTCTGAGGTTCTGAATCGGAGTACGGTATACCTTAGGTGGAGGCGGGAAAAGCTGCCATCGACTGGACTGAGGGACCCGCTCCCAAGCCCGCTCATCGAGGGCGCGCTGTAGGTTCTCCAGTCGAGTGCACTCAGCCAAATTAGCCAATCGCGCCTCCTCCAAGGCCCGAGCCTCGGGAGTTTCTCCAATGATGGGCGTGTGGAGTGCATCCATGTTGCGGCGACGAAGTTCCTCTCTCTGCTGCAAAGAAAGAGGTTCGGGATGATACTCCTCGTGGACCCGCAACGGATCACCGCCAGCATCTTCGCCATCCTTGCGGCGAAAGCCGGGTGGAACACGAGGACCATCGACCATCAGGACTTTAGCCGCAGGGTCGCTGCTATCACACTCGGATGCAGTCTTCGCGGAGCCAGTCGACAGATCGAACATGCCATGGAGAGTTTCATCGGGCTCGATTGCCATGACTTAATGGGTGGCCGAACGCTGAGCCACCACATGCTTCACCCACCGCTGAAGCCGCGATCGACTGGATCGCTTGCAGCGGCGGACAGCAGGGAGGGAAGACATCATCGGAGCCGACTGATACTGGGTTGACGGCTGCCGAAGAAGGACGTCGCGAACGCACGCGCGGAAGTGCGTCGCCCCTCAGACGGGGAGCACCTCAACATCGAGCGGAGCTTCCTGAAGCCACGCCGAGTCGTCGGCGATGAAAACGAGCGCGCCGAGACGGATCTCGCGGCCCTCAGCCAACTCGTCGCCGGAAACCATGATGATGATCGGAAAAACTTACAACTTCACCAATAAGTCGCTAAGACACCGGCCCCACCGTGGGCGCCAATTGTCGTGGTTCTAAGACTGACAGTAGAAAGGGCGTAGGTATGGAGAGGCAAGATCTCATCTATGGTGAAGGTGTACACACGAGATTTACGAGTTCAGGCCCTTCGCGGTGGATGTAACAGCCCTACGTCTCGGTGCCCGGAGGCGCTCGATTTGATTATGTGTGTGATATTACAGGGGGTG
The DNA here is from genome assembly GCA_021437245.1 of Aegilops speltoides. Taxonomy (NCBI): domain Eukaryota; kingdom Viridiplantae; phylum Streptophyta; class Magnoliopsida; order Poales; family Poaceae; genus Aegilops; species Aegilops speltoides. The sequence goes on along the minus strand of CM038142.1, from coordinate 174,555,155 downwards.
TGGACCCTTGTCCCAGAGGAGGGGGGTGGCATATATAGAGTGCGCCAGGACCCCTGCCCACCTCCATTACAAGGGGCTTAATGTACATAAAGTAAGGGGCATTACTGGTAACGCCAGCCTTAAGTGCTGTTAATGCTTATAAAGACTAAGGGGTGAACGTCCGACCATTGCGGGTCCTTCTGACTCTTGGTCTTCGATATGGTCGAGTGACTCTTCATATGGTCGAGTGACTCTTCATATGGTCGAGTGACTCTTCATATGGTTGAGTGACGACAGCGAGGAGGACTTCCGAGTGATGTGGTCGTCGAGTGATGTGGTCGTCGACTGGATTGCACTCGACGTGTTCGACTGACGCTCCCCTGTCGTCTGTTGGTCCTTTTGTCTTCCAGGGTAGTGACCTTGGGTAGGGCGTATAGGTCAGGCCTATGACCCTACCCCAGGTCTGTATCCTCATCAGCGGCTACGAGATCTAGCTCCAGGGGACTTCCATTGGGAGCTTGTCAGTCTTGAGGCAAACTTGTTTAGGGTTGAGTTCCCGTCGGTGGAGGATTTGCAGAGGCTGCTGAGTTTTGGGATGTGCAAAGTGCCCGGTATAGATGGTATCCTCGAGTTCCATGAGTGGAAGTTGGTGGAACCTCAGGGTAAGCCTCTTACCCAAGATTGGCTGCGCTTTTCTGGGGCTCCCTCGAAGCCTATGCAGGATGCTAGGGTCGTTGCTAGCTTGGGCATCATGGTGGGAAAAACTAAGTGAGTGGATATGGCCTTCACTAGAGCTCATGGGGTGGCTCGTCTGCTGGTTAGCATTTGGTACATCGAGTTCGTACCTGATGTGGTCAAGTGGTCATATCAAGGTCAGATATACAGCCTTGGGATTGAGTTCGAGGATGAGAGCCTATTCGCCGAGGCAGCTCTCGAGGCCGATGTTGATATGCGAGGCGATGTGTGCGGGAGCTAAGGAGAACCCGGTCGCTGATCCTGGATGAGAGTTGTCTACGGGACAGGGGGTTGTTTCTCAGACGACCGGGGGTGGGACAGTTCCACCCTCCTTGGTTCCCATGACCACTCTGCGGTTTGGGTCGGTCGAGCCTGCTTCTGCACCTCCGAGACTGTGGAGTGAGAGAGTCGAGTCTTTCGAGGCTTTTGAGCTCACATTACCCACTTTGGAGTTTGAGGATGCTACGTGTACGGTCCTTGGGACTTCGCCATCCTCGGTCAGGGGAGAGGTGGAGGAGGAGCCCTCCCATGTTATTGTTCCTTCTCAGACTGAGGGTCCAGCCCTGGAGGTTTTTGCCTCGGGAAGGGGTTCGGGGCTGGTGTTCTTGGCTCCCTCTTCTTCTGTCGCGAGGACGGAGCTGCAGGTGGTGGTTCCGAGTTTTGAAGGGGGCTCGGGGCAGGTGACCTCGGTGCCCTCTTCTCCTATCGCACCAGACGAGGCTTCGGTGATGGAGGCTCTATCTTTGGGAGGGGGTCCGGGGCAGGTGGCCTCGGCACCCTCTTCTCCTCTCGCTAGGACGGAGCTGCAGGCGGCAGTTCCGGTCCCTGGAGGGGGCTCTAGGCAGGTGGCCTCGGGGCCCTCTTCTCCTTCGGCGTCCAGGGTGGGCGGGGAGCTCAGGCAGGCGGCCTGGGTTGCCCCATCAAGCGGCTCGGTGCTGTCTCCGTGCCGTGGAGACCGGCTGAGTGTTCGGGGGCAGGCAGGAGACCCCTCCCCGGGCATCATCACTTGGGAGGAGGTGATAGCGTTTGGCAGGATTCCGGACCCGATTTCTGAGGGGCGACGGTTGAGCTGTCGTCTTCAGGACCATCCGAAGGTGGATGATATTCAGCAGCGGTGCGCCATGAGGGCGGCCAGGTTCATGACGTTGAGGTCACTGCTGGTATGACGGTTAATACCTCTAATTCCATCTTGCATTTTTTGAACGATGAGATTGTTGATAATGCAAATCAATTAGGAATTTCACTAGGTAGTAATGAGGGTGAAATTTCAAATTCCATTAATGATATACTGGATTTAGAGGCTGAGAGGGCTTTAGAAATGATCCGTAACTTAGCAGCGGTTAAACCCATGAATGATTCCGATATTGATGCTTTGGGGGTCCGGGTGCTGGATAATTTTTGTGCGGATCTTGCTAATCCCCTCTCTGAGCCCAAGGAGGAGGATGTGAGTTTGGAGAATGCTGTTGTAAGACCTCTTGTGCCTGGTTGTGAGGACCGGCTGGAGAGTAAGACTAGTCCTAAACGCAAATGGAAGCGGAAGATTTACCCGGTGTCCGCAGTGCGTAGGAGTGCTAGGATCCGCATGGCTAAAAAATTCCATGACGAGATATGAAAGGAATCTTTTCGAATAGCAGAGGTCTTAAAGACTTGGCTAAAAGAAGGTTTCTTGCTGAAGCGTCTATCGAGCATAGGTTGGATTTTATTGCTTTGTCGGAAACTGGTAGAGCTAACTTCTCGCCACAGTTTCTCCATACTTTATCGGGTGGTATTGACTTCAACTGGCATTGTTTACCACCGCGAGGAAGATCGGGTGGGATATTACTCGGTGTTAGATGCGAGTCTCTTGAAGTTCGAAATGTGGTCATGGGAGACTTTGATGTTAAGTTTAGGGTGCGGTCGAAGGCAGATGGGTTTGATTGGGCTCTGGTGGCGGTTTATGGTGCTGCTCAGCCAGAATTCAAACCGGATTTCTTGGCGGATCTAGTTAGCATTTGCGGCTCTGAGCAGCTTCCAATCCTGGTGGGGGGGGGATTTTAACATCATTAGGAGGCATGATGAGAAGAATAATGATAACTTTGACGGGAGATGGTCGTTCATGTTTAACACTATCATTGAAGGCTTGGATCTGAGAGAGATTGAGCTTTCGGGTAGGAAGTTTACATGAGCTAACGCGATGCCAAACCCAACCTTTGAAAAGATGGATTGTGTTTTGGCAAGTGTCAAATGGGAACAGAAGTTTCCCTTTGTAACAGTGCAGGCACTTTCTCGCGGTATATCTGACCACACGCCTTTATTTCTTGACTCTAGTGAGGCCTCCCACCTGGGTAACAAAAATGTTTTCTCGTTCGAGCTTGCTTGATTTGAAAGAGAAGGTTTCCTTGATCTCATAGCCAGAGAGTGAGCTAAGGATGTAGGAGGTCGGGCTGTGCTTGAGCGCTGGCAGAATAAGATTAGGCACCTGAGAAGTTTCCTACGTGGGTGGGCTAAGCATCTTAGCGGGATTTATAAGGTTGAAAAGGAACGGCTCCTTACCCTTATTCAGTCCTTAGACGTAAAAGCAGAAACCACGATTCTGCCAGCCGTAGAGCTTCATGCCAAGCTTGACGCAGAGATGAGGCTGAAAGAACTTCTTCGTGAAGAAGAATTAAAGTGGGCTCTGCGGACCAAGGTCCGAAGAGTTGTCCAGGGGGACGCGAACACTCAATTCTTCCACATGATTGCAAATGGCAAACATGGGAAGAAGAGGATCTTTCAGTTTGAACAAGATGAAGGAACAATTATCGGTAGGAGAACCTAAAATTATACATTACTGGGTATTACAAGCAGTTGTTTGGACCCCCAGAGGATAACTGTGTGTCCTTGGATGAGTCTAGGGTTGAGGATGTGCCTCAACTTACTATTGTCGAGAATGATATTTTAGCCGCTCCTTTTACTGAAAAGGAGGTGTTCGAGGCCATTTCGCAGATGAAAAATAATAAGGCTCCCGGTCCGGATGGATTCCCGGCTGAGTTTTATAAGAAGTGCTGGCATATTATTAAAGGGGACCTGTTGCCGATGTTCCATGATTTGTTCTCGGGACACCTTCAGCTGTTTCAGCTAAATTTTGGCACCATAACCCTGCTTCCTAAGAAAACAGAGGCTGTGAGAATCGAGCAATTCAGGCCCATCTGTCTGCTCAGTGTTAGTTTCAAATTTTTTACCAAGGTCGGGACGATTAGGCTCACACAGATTGCGCATGCTGTGGTGCAGCCTACTCAAGCTGCTTTCATGCCGGACAGGAACATCCTTGAAGGGGTTGTGGTCCTTCATGAAACGCTCCATGAGATTCACACGAAAAAACTTGATGGATTTATTTTCAAGGTGGATTTCGAGAAGGCGTACAACAAAGTCAAATGGCCGTTCCTTCAACAGGCCTTACGCATGAAGGGTTTTGATGAAGCTTGGCGACACCAGGTTGAATCTTTCACGCAAAAAGGGAGTGTTGGAATTAAAGTGAATGATGATATAGGTCATTATTTCCAGACACACAAGGGCCTGAGACAAGGAGATCCCATGTCTCCTATCTTGTTCAACATTGTGGTTGATATGTTGGCGATCCTGATAGGTAGGGCAAGGGAGGCCGATCAGGTGGGTGGCTTGGTGCCTCATCTAGTTGATGGTGGTGTGTCCATCCTGTAGTACGCTGATGATACAATCATCTTTATGGAGCACGACTTGCCAAAAGCAGGAAATATGAAGTTGGTGTTATGCTTATTTGAACAATTGATGGGATTGAAGATTAACTTTCATAAAAGCGAGTTGTTCTGCTTTGGTAGAGCCAAGGACGAACAAGAGGCTTATAGGCAATTGTTTGGATGTGAGTTGGGGGCCTTACCTTTTACGTACCTTGGTATACCCATTCACCGTCGTAAGCTAACAAACAGTGAGTGGAAGTGCATTGAGGATCGGTTTGAGAAGAAACTGAGTTGCTGGAAAGGAAAACTCATGGCATATGGAGGCCGATTGATTCTTATTGATTCAGTGCTCACGAGTATGCCTATGCTTCTCTTATCCTTCTTTGAAGTTCCAGTTGGGGTTAGGAAAAGGCTGGACTTCTATCAATCCCGATTCTTCTGGCAGAGTGATGAGCTTAAGAGAAAATACTGACTAGCCAAATGGGATATCATCTGTCGACCAAAGGATCAAGGGGCCTTGGTATTGAGAATCTTGAAGTCAAGAACATATGTCTTCTCAATAAGTGGTTGTACAAGTTGTCAGTTGAGACTGAGGCAACATGGGCGCAGATTCTCTGTAGTAAGTATCTGCAGTCCAAGACTTTGTCCCAGGTGACAGTGAGACCAACTGACTCGCCGTTTTGGAAGGGGCTTATGAGAGTCAAAGCTGCCTTCTTTAATAGAACAAAGTTTATTGTCGGTAATGGCAACACAACTCGCTTTTGGGAGGATACGTGGCTTTGTGAAACGCTGTTGCCGCTCCAGTATCCGTCCCTGTATTGTATTGTTCAGCGTCATGATTCTCTTGTTGCAACGATTATGCAGTCCATTCCCCTGAATATTTAGTTTTGGAGGGTGCTTGTTGGTGACCGGTGGGAAGCATGGCTTCATTTGGTGAGTAGGTTGATGGAGGTTCAGCTAGCTCATCAGCCCGATCAGTTGTGTTGGAAGCTTACTAGGTCTGGAGATTTCACAGTTAAGTCGATGTATATCGATGTCATTAACTCTACTATTATTCCTAGTTCCAAACATGTTTGGAAAGTCAAAGTTCCTTTGAAGATTAAAGTGTCTATGTGGTTTGTGCATAAACAAGTAATTTTAACAAAGGATAATCTGGTTAAGCGCAATTGGCTAGGATCTACTAGGTGTAGTTTTTGTGATCGGGATGAGACTATCAAGCACCTCTTTTTTGATTTCCCGTTAGCGAGAGTTTTGTGGCGCACCGTGCAAATTGCCTTTAAAATTACTCCTCCGAATTTGGTCAGTAAGTTATTTGGAACGTGGCTTGTTGGGATAGAGTCGAAACAGCCGGACACATTCGATGTAGGAGTATCTTGGCGTTGTTATGGGCAATTTGGGCTGTAGAAATGATTTAGCTTTTAACAGAACAACAACTATTCATTTTTGCGGGTTTTATTCCAGACTCTGCGTTGATCCATCGTGGTCCTTACTCGAGGCGGAGGCCGAGGCCTTTAGTTCTTGGATCTGTCCGGTGGGAGATGGTAGTGCGGGATATGTTCAACCGGTTTGGATGGCGGTCATGTAATAGGATAGGCGATTAGTTTACCTATCTTTTGTTATGCCAGACGGTTGTGGCTTTTGGGCCTTTTTGTTGTCAAAACCGGCAGATCTCGGGTAGGGGGTCCCGATCTGTGCGTCTTAGGCTGATGGTAACAGGAAGCGAGGGACACAACGTTTACCCAGGTTTGGGCCCTCTCGATGGAGGTAAAACCCTACTTACTGCTTGATTAATATTGAAGATATGAGTAGTACAAGAGTAGATCTACCACGAGATCGTAGAGGCTAAACCTAAGAGCTAGCCTACGATGGTATGATTGTAAATGTGATCGGCCTTCTAAGGACCAACCTCTCCGGTTTATATAGACACCGGAGAGGGCTAGGGTTTACATGGAGTCGGTTACAAGGAAGGAAACACTATATCCGGATCGCCAAGCTTGTCTTCCACGCAAAGGAGAGTCCCATCCGAACACGGGCCGAAGTCTTGAGTCTTGTATCTTCACGCTTCAATAGTCCGGACGATGTATATAGTCCGGCCGTCCGGATACCCCCTAATCCAGGACTCCCTCAGTAGCCCCTGAACCAGGCTTCAATGATGATGAGTTCGGCGTGCAGTTTTGTCTTCGGCATTGCAAGGCGGGTTCCTTCACCGAATACTCCAATGTACCTACTACAATGAATAGTGTCCGGTTTCCCATCAATGTCACACTCCTCGGCTTCAGTGCCTCAATAATGACCATCTCCACGTGTCAAACGAATGCGAGGAGACGAGGCATTTTTGCATTTGCCACCCACGATCCTTCCAGCGGGCCGTCTATTTGAAAAGACAGGAATTCTCAGATCCAAACCTCACTCTCCCCCCTCGAGCAAGCATCCCACGGAGTTCTCCAGAAAAAACCATTCCAACATCGCCGCTCGTCGCAGCTCTTCTGCTCGCTCTCCTCGCTCCAAGTCGGGGGATTGGGAAGAGTGTTCAGTTCCTCATAGCCGTTTGGTAAAGTTACAAACCCAAGGATTTCTTCCACCGGTGTTTATGGTCCCTGTTTGAGCCGGAATAGCCACCTATAACGGAGGGGAACAAGAGGAGGGATTTCCTAATCCATCTCTAGAGGAGCGGATATGCTTTATCCCGCATCTGTTAAGGGGCGTCGGGTTTCCCATCCACCCGTTTCTTCACGGGCTCGTGGAGTTCTACGGCCTCCAGTTGCAGAACCTTAGCCCTGCCTCCGTGCTACACATAGTAGGGTACGTCGCCCTTTGCGAGCTATTTTTAGGCTGCGAACCTCACTTTGGGTTATGGAAGAAGCTGTTCTGCCTTGTCCCCCGCACCCAGGGAGAATCCCTATGTCAAGTGGGCGGGGCCAAAGTATGGCGCATTGCCGAGACCGGATACCTATCCGGCACTCCCAAGAAGGCACCAGAGAACTGGCCTTCAGAGTGGTTTTACATTGATGACGTTCCCCTTCCGGATCAAGTCCGGACAGGTCTCCCCAAGTTTAATGCGCCCGCCAGGTGCGTCTAAGCTGGCGCCCCCGGGGCCCCCAAGAGGAGGATACCAGGGAAATACATTTCCTGATGAGCAGGATAAAGTTACTGGCCAAATCCGGACTAACGTTAGTCGAGGTCATGGCAATATGCATAATGCAGGGAGTGCAACCTCTTCAATATCGGGGGAAGCCCATGTGGCGCTTCAACGGGGAAGACGACGCCACCCGCTGCGGCCGTAAGGGTCCGGACTCCGCCACCACTCTGGCAAGGATATCATCCGATTTAGACAAAGGGGAAGAGGAAGAATTCCTTCGCATTAAACCGCGGGATGGATTCTCCATGTACAACCCCCCAGAGTGGGTAAGTCGTCATTCCTTTCCCTGCTTCACTTACTTTAGCATTCTCTGCTAAGATTACCCGCATCGATGTTTCTGAGCAGGAACTAAGGAGGGCCGTAGAAGGAATCTTCAGCCCCTCCCCGCAGCCAGACGACCCCGGAAGGGCCCTAGATCCAGGACTCGAAGAAGATCCGGATATTACTGTGGAGCTTGTCAACGAGGTATTTTATCAAGCGAGCTGTGATGGTGCCTCAGTGGCCATTATTGCCGACTATCCCGGACTGCTCCCTGTGCCGCGTGTAAGCCAAACTGAAAAAACCCTATCCTCCGAAGAGGACTCCCTTCAGATGTCATGCCTTACCCTTCAAGTGTCGTGTTTCTTGCAGAGACGACGGTCGGAGCGCGGACCGAGCCCCTAGGGACTCGTCGACCACGGGCGCCCGGATCGGGCAGGCTCAAGAGGAAGGCGGTAAGGTCGACACGCTGCTGCAAAGGTAAGGTAAAAACCTGTCCTGTGATTATGGTATTAAAGTACAACAACGCCCTTTGTGTCCTGGCAGGAAGAGGAGTAGCCGGACTATATCCGGGGATCCCGCCGATCACGCCTCCACCAGCCGGATTCCAGAACCGGCTTCCAGAGCGGAGGCGAACACGGGGCCGATGTCGCACAGTTCTCTGACAGAGGACGCGGATATGCTCTCGGCCACGAACTCCGAAGTAGAGAGCGCCATGAATCACCGGCGCCGATGGGCCATGCTTCGGAACAACATCTTTCCGAAGAGGCATTTAATGCCTTCAATTTGGAGACACATACATCCGAGCTGCTCAAGGCGGGCTTGCCCGAGCGACGAACCAGTATACCAAAGATATACGGGTAAGAAATTTTGATAAGCATGTATAGCAGTAGCCCTTGAGACTTGAAATGGTTGGAACAACTGTTTGAAGGATCAATTTATGCACAGGTTCTTGTAGATAAGAATGAACAATTGGCTCGGGAGCTGGAGGAATGCAAGGCCCAGCTGAGGGACACCGTTGCCAAGTTAGAGGAATCCCAGAAGGCCTCCTCTGGTAACATTTGTCTCAATTGTATGAAGATGCACCAGTTAGTAAGCGGCTGGTGTGGCTAGTCTAACAGAAAATTCTGCAGACAATCCCGGGGTGAATCCGGAGGGCGTAACGGATGACGACTCGCATCTCAAAAGGCAGCTAAAGGCTGGCGAACGCATCCTTACGCAAGTTAGGCAAGAGAAGAACAATCTTCAAGATGCCAATATTCGGCTGGGCGTGGAATTAAAAGACGTCCGCGCTCAACTGGCGGACTCCGTGAAGGAGAACAAGAGGCTTCGACGTGACATTTATGGTGAGTGCCCAGACGAACTGTATGATAGTTCGGCGAGGAAGTATATTGAAAGAATTTACTTGCAGGAATGTTAAAGGGTCACCCTGAGGAGGAGATGCCCTCATCTGCAAGTGATTTACTGCAAGACCTCTCGCAATTGCATGAGCGAGCTCGACAAGTGATGCAGGGTGTTGCTCAGGCCTTGTGGCCATCAAGCTTACTGCCGAGCGGCATGGGGGAGCTTGTAGATATGCTTCAAGGAGCACGGCAGCGCTTCCGATTGTGGAAGATGTCAGCTTGCGGGCAAGGTGCAAGCGAAGCCTGGGCTATGGTGAAGACGCGCTACACCAAGATGGACCCGAACCATATGGCCGAAGTAGGACCGGCGGGCCCGATGGGCAAGAAATTCGCGTAAGTCTGGTATATGACCAGGTAGCGTTAGCCGCCAAGTATTCTCAATAGGATTGTAAGTTAGATAGCCTGTTGGATGGTCTAGAGGAGGAATATAGTCAGTCCAAGTGACTGTGTAATTCAATGGGCATAAGTAGCCCCTAGCCGGATTAAAATCATTTGTCATGGCAGACCTTTTCGCTTCAGCCCCCGGATCCTACAGTCCAGGGTGTGTGTCCGAATACCCGCTCGGTTATACAAAACCGGGGCATGCATGGAAACCAGGCATAGGGGTCATAAGTGCTTGAACAGACAAGTACCCAACTAGTTATGTTATATTACATGGATAGTAAGAAACATCTTCCAGGGAGAATAGTTCCGTTAGGAGTTCCTTTCCTTGGGTACGCATGCGACTATGCGCATGTCCGGACTGCGAATGATGGCGCAGGATACAAGACTTCTGGGGATTTACGTTGTAATAAACGAATACATCTTTTGTTCACCGATCGAATATTCTCTTAAGGAAACTAGCTTTCGGCTTCACCCAGTCTGAGGTACACATCTGGCTGAACCAGTAGTAACAATCACAGAGGTGCTTCCCTTATGCCCTAGCAGATTAGCGGGGGCGTGGGGCATAAACACAAAACCGAACAACCCAGCTTGGCCACATCTTAAGTCATATCGATGCATATAATGGTGAAGAAAAGGCACATATGAAAAAAGGAATGCATATGTGATGGGCGAAAAGCCATTAGAGTATTTATTTTTAGCTTCCGTATAGGAAGCCCCCAGGTATTGCTTACACACATAGTGCAGTCGGAGTAATCTGAAAGTCGGTACTGTATTAAATACTTTGTGTGAGAGGAAAGAAAAGGGAAAAAATTCGAGAAAGGAGAAGGGATGGAGCATAAATAAAAGGGAAGGAGTAAGGAGACGAACATTTGAGTTCGACGTTAGGCGTAGACTCTCCGGAGTCTGGCCGCGTTCCATGGGTTCGGCTCAAGCCTGTTATCGGATGCATTACATAAGCGGTACGCTCCTTCGGTGAGAACTTTGTTGATGACAAAGGGACCTTCCCACTTGGGTTTGAGCTTGTCCTTCTTCTTCTCCGGTAGGCGTAGAACTAGTTCGCCAATATTGTAAGTTTTGGCCCGTACTTCTCTGCTTTGGTATCGTCGAGCCTGCTGTTGATAGAATGTGGAGCGGGCTTTTGCGACGTCGCGTTCCTCCTCCAGGGCATCCAAGTTATCCTGCCGATCTATCTCGGCTTCCTTCTCTTCGTACATATGTACGCGTGGCGAATCATGTATTATGTCGCAGGGTAGTACTGCTTTCGCGCCGTACACCATAAAAATGGTGTATATCCGGTGGTGCGATTCAGCGTGGTCCGCAGCCCCCAGAGTACGGAGTCGAGCTCCTCGACCCAGTGCGTATCTGACTCTGTCAAAGATCGCACTAGTCTGGGTTTGATACCGCTCATGATGAGACTGTTTGCCCATTCGACCTGGTAGTTTGTTTGGGGATGGTAGACGGAAGCGTAGTCGAGCTTAATGCCCATTTTGCCGCACCAAGTTTTCACCTCATCGGCTGTGAAATTGGAGCCATTATTAGTGATGATGCTGTGGGGGACGCCGTATTGGTGTATGACCCTAGATATGAAGTCTATGACTGGTCCGGATTCAGCCGTTTTGACTGGTTTGGCTTCTATCCATTTGGCGAACTTGTCCACCATGACCAATAAATATTTTTTTCTTATGGCTTCCCCCTTTAAGAGGTCCGACCATATCCAGCCCCCAGACCACAAAGGGCCAGGTTATGGGGATTGTTGGGAGAGCAGTAGGGGGCATATGACTCTGATTGGCGAAGAGCTGGCAACCGACACAGTGTTGGACAAGGTCCTGTGCGTCTACTCGGGCCGTCGGCCAATAGAAACCTGTACGAAAAGCCTTGCTGACTAGTGCCCGAGCCGCGGCGTGGTGCCTGCCCAGTCTGGCATGGATTTCAGCCAGGAGTTGCCGCCCCTCCTCCTTGGAGATGCATCTTTGGAGCACTCCGGTGGCACTTTTCTTGTAGAGTTCCCCTTCGTGGACTTTGTAAGCTTTAGAACGCCGGACAATGCAGCGTGCTTCGTTTTGGTCTTCTGGGAGCTCTTGCCTATTTAGGTAGGCCAAGAAAGGCTCAGTCCATGGGGCGACTAGGACCATGATTTCGTGGGCCGAAGATGTTATTTCGGTGGCAGAGCATCCGATTATGTCTGATGGTTCAGAATCTAGGGGTGTGTTCGGATCCGTGCTAGTACTGCCGGACCTTCCCATACCACGGATGGTTGAACAACCTTTCCAGGAATATGTTAGGTGGGACAGGGTCGTGTTTAGCGCCGATGTGGGCGAGAACGTCAGCCGCGTAATTGTTTTCACGAGCCACATGGTGGAATTCGAGCCCCTCAAACCGAGCTGACATTTTGAGGACGGCATTACGGTAGGCCGCCATTTTCGGATCCTTGGCGTCAAAGTCTCCGTTTATTTTTGATATTGCGAGGTTCGAATCCCCGCGCACTTCCAGGCGTTGGATGCCCATAGAGACTGCCATCCGAGGACCGTGCAATAGAGCCTCATATTCGGCTGCATTGTTGGAGTCTGTGTATAATATTTGGAGGACATACTAGACTGTGTCTCTGGTGGGAGACGTCAGGACTACACCTGCTCCCAGTCCGGCCAGCATTTTAGAGCCGTCGAAGTGCATGATCCAGTTGGAATACACGTCGTACTCTTAAGGGAGTTCGGCTTCTGTCCATTCGGCGACAAAGTCAGCCAGTACTTGCGACTTGATGGCCCACCGTGGTTTGTATATTATGTCGAACGGAAGGAGCTCGATGGCCCATTTAGCAATCCGGCCCGTAGCGTCGCGGTTGTTTATTATGTCATTGAGTGGTACTTCAGAGGCCACCGTGATTGAACACTCTTGAAAGTAGTGTCGTAGCTTACGGGATGCCATGAAGACCGCGTATGCTATTTTTTGATAGTGTGGGTATCGGGATTTGAATGGGGTGAGGACTGTGGATACGTAATAAACCGGTTTTGGAGCAGGAATTTGTATCCGTCAACCTCTCATTCGACGACGAGCACTGCGCTTACAACTTGGTGTGTTGCAGCTATGTACAGTAGCATGGGCTCACCGATATTTGGCGCTGTTAGGACTGGATTACTGGCCAGTAAGGTCTTTATTTCATCTAGTCCGGCCGCGGCTGCGTCTGTCCACACGAAGTGTTCGGTGCGCTGAAGGAGGCGGTAAAGAGGTAATGCCTTTTCTCCTAACCTGGAGATAAAGCGGCTCAAAGCAGCCACGCATCCAGCTAGTTTCTGGATGTGCTTGAGGTCTGTTGGTATATCCAACTACGATAGAGCTCGGATTTTTGCCGGATTCGCTTCAATTCCTCTATTGGAAACAATGAAGCCCAGCAGTTTCCCCGAGGGGACGCTGAAAATGCATTTTTCCGGATTCAACTTGATGTTGTATGTCCGGAGGTTATCCAATGTAAGCCTCAAGTCATCTATTAGGGTTTCGACATGTCTTGTTTTTATGACCAGGTCGTCTACGTATGCCTCCACTATTTTGCATTTGTTTTTCCAGGCATGTTTGAATCATGTGTTGGGGAACGTCATAATTTCAAAATTTTCCTACGCACACGCAAGGATTATGGTGATGCATAGCAACGAGAGGGGAGAGTGTTGTCCATGTACCCTCGTAGACCGAAAGCGGAAGCGTTAGAACAGCGCGTTTGATGTAGTCGTGCGTCTTCAAGATCTGACCGATCCAAGTACCGAACGTACGGCACCTCCAAGTTCAGCACATGTTCAGCTCGATGACGATCCCTGGACTCCGATCTAGTAGGATGTCGGGGATGAGTTCCGTCAGCACGACGGCGTGGTGACGATGATGATGTTCTACCGACGCAGGGCTTCGCCTAAGCACCGCAACGATATGACCGAGGTGGAATATGGTGGAGGGGGGCACCGCACACGGCTAAGGAATGATCAGGAAGATCAACTTGTGTGTCATGGGGTGCCCCGCCCGTATATAAAGGAGCCAAGGGGAGGGGTGGCGGCCAAGGAGGGCGCGCCAGGGGAGTCCTACTCCCACCAGGAGTAGGACTCCTTCTTCCTAGTTGGAGAAGGAGAAGGGGAAGGAGGAGCAAGAGGGGAAGGAAAGGGGGGGCGCCGCCCCCTCTCCTTGTCCTATTCGGACTAGGGGGGAGGGGGCGCGGCCAGCCCCTTGCCTCCTCTCTTCCTCTCCACTAGGGCCCATGTAGGCCCATTAAGCCCCGGGGGGGTTCCGATAACCCCCCGGTACTCCGGTAAAATCCCGATTTCACTCGGAACGATTCCGATATCCAAATATAGGCTTCCAATATATCAATCTTTATGTCTCGATCATTTCGAGACTCCTCGTCATGTCCGTGATCACATCCGGGACTCCGAACAACCTTCGGTACATCAAAACTTTTAAACTCATAATAAAACTGTCATCATAACATTTTGCGTGCGGACCCTACGGGTTCGAGAACTATGTAGACATGACCTAGAACTGTTTCCGGTCAATAACCAATAGCGGAACCTGGATGCTCATATTGGCTCCTACATATTCTACGAAGATCTTTATCGGTCAAACCGCATAACAACATACGTTGTTCCCTTTGTCATCGGTATGTTACTTGCCCGAGATTCGATCGTCGGTATCCAATACCTAGTTTAATCTCGTTACCGGTAAGTCTCTTTACTCATTACGTAATGCATAATTCCTTAACAAACTCATTGGCTACATTGCTTGCAAGGCTTATAGTGATGTGCATTACCGAGAGGGCCTAGAGATACCTCTCCGACAATCGGAGTGACAAAACCTAATCTCGAAATATGCCAACTCAACATGTACCTTTGGAGACACCTGTAGAGCTCCTTTATAATCGGCCAGTTATGTTGTGACGTTTGGTAGCACACAAAGTGTTCCTCCGGTAAATGGGAGTTGCATAATCTCATAGTTGTAGGAACTTGTATAAGTCATGAAGAAAGCAATAGCAACATACTAAACGATCAAGTGCTAAGCTAACAGAATGGGTCAAGTCAATCACATCATTCTCCTAATGATGTGATCCCGTTAATCAAATGACAACTCATGTCTATGGCTAGGAAACTTAACCATCTTTGATTGACGAGCTAGTCAAGTAGAGGCATACTAGTGACACTATGTTTGTCTATGTATTCACACATGTATTAAGTTTCCGGTTAATAAAATTCTAGCATGAATAATAAACATTTATCATGAAATAAGGAAATAAATAATAACTTTATTATTGCCTCTAGGGCATATTTCCTTCAGTCTCCCACTTGCACTAGAGTCAATAATCTAGTTCACATCGCCATGTGATTTAACACCAATATTCATATCTGTATATGATTAACACCCATAGTTCACATCATCATGTGACCAACACCCAAAGGGTTTACTAGAGTCAATAATCTAGTTCACATCGCTATGTGATTAACACCCAAAGAGTACTAAGGTGTGATCATGTTTTGCTCGTGTGAGAAGCTTAGTCAATGGGTCTGTCACATTCAGAGCCGTATGTATTCTGCAAATATTCTATGTCTACAATGCTCTGCACGGAGCTACTCTAGCTAATTGCTCCCACTTTCAATATGTATCCAGATTGAGACTTAGAGTCATCTAGATCGGTGTAAAAGCTTGCACCGATGTAACTCTTTATGACGGGCTCTTTTATCACCTCCATAATCGAGAAATATTTCCTTAGTCCTCACTAAGGATATTCATGACCAATGTCCAGTGATCTACTCCTAGATCACTATTGTATTCCCTTACCAAATTCAGAACAAGGTATACAATAGGTCTGGTACATAGCATAGCATACTTTATAGAACCTATGACTGAGGCATAGGGAATGACTTTCATTCTCTTTTCTATTTTCTGTCGTGGTCGGGATTTGAGTCTTACTCAATTTCACACCTTTGCAACACAGGCAAGAACTCTTTCTTTGACTGTTCCATTTTGAACTACTTCAAAATCTTGACAAGGTATGTACTTATTGAAAAACTTATCAAGCGTCTTAATCTATCTCAATAGATTTTGATGCTCAATATGTAAGTAGCTTTACTGAGGTCTTTCTTTCAAAGAACTCCTTTCAAATACTCCTTTATGCTTTCCAAAAAAATTCTACATCATTTCTGATCAACAATATGTTACTCATATATATTTATCAGAAAGGCGGTAGTGCTCCCACTCACTTTATTGTAAATACAGGCTTCACCGCAAGTCTGTATAAAACTATATGCTTTGATCAACTTATCAAAGTGTATATTCCAACTCGAGATGCTTGCACCAGTCCATAGATGGATTCTGGAGCTTGCACATTTTGTTAGCACCTTTAGGATTGACAAAACCTTACGGTTGCATCATATACAACTCTTCTTTAAGAAAACCATTAAGGAATGCAGTTTTGACATCCATTTGCCAGATTTCATAAAATGTGGCAATTGCTAACATGATTCGGACAGACTTAAGAATCGCTACAGTTGAGAAAATCTCATTGTAGTCAACACCTTGAACTTGTCGAAAACCTTTTGCAATAAGTCGAGCTTTGTAGATAGTAACACTACTATCAGCATCTGTCTTCCTCTTGAAGATCCATTTATACAATATGGCTTGCCGATCATCAGGCAACTCCACCAAATTCCATACTTTGTTCTCATACATGGATCCCATCTCAGATTTCATGGCCTCAAGCCATTTCGCGGAATCTGGGCTCATCATCGCTTCCTCATAGTTCGTAGGTTCATCATGGTCTAGTAACATGGCTTCTAGAACAGGATTACCATACCACTCTGGTGCGGACTGTACTTTGGAAGACCTACGAGGTTTTGTAGTAACTTAATCTGAAGTTTCATTATCGTCATCATTAGCTTCCTCACTAATTGGTGTAGGAATCACTGGAACTGATTTCTGTGATGAACTACTTTCCAATTCGGGAGAAGGTACAAATTACCTTATCAAGCTCTACTTTCCTCCCACTCACTTCTTTCGAGAGAAACTCCTTCTCTAGAAAGGATCCATTCTTAGCAACGAATGTTTTGCCTTCAGATCTGTGATAGAAGGTGTACCCAACAGTTTCCTTTGGGTATTCTATGAAGACACACTTCTCCGATTTGTGTTCGAGCTTATCAGGTTGAAACCTTTTTCACATAAGCACCGCAACTCCAAACTTTAAGAAACGACAGCTTAGGTTTACTGCTAAACCATAGTTCATACGGCGTCGTCTCAACGGATTTAGATGGTGCCCTATTTAAAGTGAATGCAGCTATCTCTTATGCATAACCCCAAAACGATAGTGGTAAATCGGTAAGATACATCATAGATCGCACCATATCCAATAAAGTCTTGATTCTGACGTTCGGACACACCATTACACTGTGGTGTTCCATGTGGCGTGAACTGTGAAACTATTCCACATTGTTTAAAGTGAAGGCCAAACTCATAACTCAAATATTCTTCTCTACGATCAGATTGTAGAAACTTTATTTTCTTGTTACGATGATTCTCCACTTCACTCTAAAATTCTTTGAACTTTTCAAATGTTTCAGACTTGTGCTTCATTAAGTAGATATACGCATATCTGCTCAAATCATCTGTGAAGGTCAGAAAATAACGATACCCGCCACGAGCATCAACACTCATTGGACCGCATACATCGGTATGCATTATTTCCAACAATTTAGTAGCTCGTTCCATTGTTAGGAGAATGGAGTTTTAGTCATCTTGCCAAAAGGCACGGTTACAAGCATCAAATGATTCATAACCAAGTGATTTCAAAAATCCATCTTTATGGAGTTTCTTCATGCGCTTTACACCGATATGACCCAAACGGCAGTGCCACAAATAAGTTGCACTATCATTATTAACTTTGCATCTTTTGGCATCAACATTATGAATATGTGTATCACTATGATCAAGATTCAATAAACCATCACCATTGGGTGTATGACCATAGAAGGTTTTATTCATGTAAACAGAATAACAATTTATTCTCTATCTTAGATGAATAATCGTATCGCAATAAACATGATCTTATCATATTTATGCTCAACGCAAACACCAAATAACATTTATTTAGGTTTAACACTAATCTCGAAAATATAGGGAGTGTGTGATGATGATCATATCAATCTTGGAACTACTTCCAACACACATCATCACTTCACCCTCAACTAGTCTTTGTTTATTCTGTAACTCCTGAGTTACTAATCTTAGCAACCAAACAAGTATCAAATACTCAGGGGCTACTATAAATACTAGTAAGGCACACATCAATAACCTGTATATCAAATATACCCTTGTTCACTTTGCCATCCTTCTTATCCAACAAATATTCCGGGCATCTCTGCTTCCAGTGACCATTTCCTTTGCAGTAGAAGCACTCAGTTTCAGGCTTTGGTCCAGCTTTAGGCTTCTTTGCGGGAGTGACAACTTGCTTGCCATTCTACTTGAAGTTCCCTTTCTTTCCCTTTGCCCTTTTCTTGAAACTAGTGGTCTTGTCAATCATCAACACTTGATGCTCTTTCTTGATTTCTACCTTCGTCAATTTCAACATCACGAAGAGCTCGGGAATCGTTTTCGTCATCCCTTGCATAATATAGTTCATCACGAAGTTCTATTAACTTGGTGATGGTGACTAGAGAACTCTGTCAATCACTATCTTATCTGGAAGATTAACTCCCACTTGATTCAAGCGATTGTAGTACCCAGATAATCTGAGCACATGCTCACTAGTTGAGCGATTCTCCTCCATCTTTTAGCTATAGAACTTGTTGGAGACTTCATCTCTCTCAACTCGGGTATTTGCTTGAAATATTAACTTCATCTCCCGGAACATCTCATATGGTCCATGACGTTCAAAACGTCTTTGAAGTCCCGATTCTAAGACGTTAAGCATGATGCACTAAACTATCAAGTAGTCATTATATTGAGCTAGCCAAACGTTCATAACGTTTGCATCTACTCCTGCAATAGGTCCGTCACCTAGCGGTGCATCAAGGACATAATTCTTCTGTGCAGCAATGAGGATAAACCTCAGATCACGGATCCAATCCGCATCATTTCTACTAACATCCGCGTGTGCAACTGTTTTGCACCCGTTGTATTTGAATGTAGAGCCTATCACACCGGATCATCACATGGTGTCTCAGTATGAAGAACTTTCGCAACAGTGCATACTCAGGGAGAACACTTCTTGAGAATTAGTGAGAGATCATCTTAAAATGCTACCGCCAATCAAAGCAAGATAAGATGCATAAAGGATAAACATCACATGCAATCAATATAAGTGATATGATATGGCCATCATCATCTTGTGCTTGTGATATCCATCTCCAAAGCACCGTCGTGATCACCATCGTCACCAGCGCGACATCTTGATCTCCATCGTAGCATCGTTGTCGTTTAAGCCATCTATTGCTTCTACGACTATCGCTACCGCTTAGTGATAAAGTAAAGCAATTACAGGGCGTTTGCATTTCATACAATAAAGCGACAACCATATGGCTCCTGCCAGTTGCCGATAACTTTGGTTACAAAACACGATCATCTCATACAATAAAATATAGCATCACGTTTTGACCATATCACATCACAACATGCCCTGCAAAAACAAGTTAGACGTCCTATACTTTGTTGTTGCAAATTTTACGTGGCTGCTACGAGCTGAGCAAGAACCATTCTTACCTACGCATCAAAACCACAATGATAGTTCATCAAGTTAGTGTTGTTTTAACCTTCGCAAGGACCGGGCGTAGCCACACTCGGTTCAACTAAAGTGAGAGAGACAGACACCCACTAGTCACCTTTAAGCATGAGTGCTCGTAACGGTGAAACCAGTCTCGCGTAAGCGTACGCGTAATGTCGGTCCGGGTCGCTTCATCTCACAATACCGTTGAACCAAAGTATGACATGCTGGTAAGTAGTATGACTTGTATCGCCCACAACTCACTTGTGTTCTACTCGTACATATGACATCTATGCATAAAACCAGGCTCTGATACCACTGTTGGGGAACGTAGTAATTTCAAAATTTTCCTACGCACACACAAGGATTATGGTGGTGCATAGCAACGAGAGGGGAGAGTGTTGTCCATGTACCCTCGTAGACCGAAAGCGGAAGCGTTAGAACAGCGCGTTTGATGTAGTCGTGCGTCTTCAAGATCCGACCGATCCAAGTACCGAACGTACGGCACCTCCAAGTTCAGCACACGTTCAGCTCGATGACGATCCCTGGACTCCGATCCAGCAGGGTGTCAGGGATGAGTTCCGTCAGCACGATGGCGTGGTGACGATGATGATGTTCTACCGACGCAGGGCTTCGCCTAAGCACCGCAAAGATATGACCGAGGTGGAATATGGTGGAGGGGGGCACTGCACACGGCTAAGGAACGATCACGAAGATCAACTTGTGTGTCATGGGATGCCCCCTGCCCCCGTATATAAAGGAGCCAAAGGGGAGGGGGTGGCCGGCCAAGGAGGGCGCGCCAAAGGGGAGTCCTACTCCCACCAGGAGTAGGACTCCCTTCTTTCCTAGTTGAAGAAGAAGGGGGGAAGGAGGAGCAAGAGGGGAAGGAAAGGGGGGGTGCCGCCCCCTCTCCTTGTCCTATTCGGACTAGGGGGAGGGGGCGCGGCCAGCCCCTTGCCTCCTCTTTTCCTCTCCACTAGGGCCCATGTAGGCCCATTAAGCCCCGGGGGGGTTCCGGTAACCCCCCGGTACTCCGGTAAAATCCCGATTTCACCCGGAACGATTTCGATATCCAAATATAGGCTTCCAATATATCAATCTTTATGTATCGACCATTTCGAGACTCCTCGTCATGTCTGTGATCACATCTGAGACTCCGAACAACCTTTGGTACATCAAAACTTATAAACTCATAATAAAACTGTCATCATAACGTTAAGCGTGCGGACCCTACGGGTTCGAGAACTATGTAGACATGACCTAGAACTGTTTTCGGTCAATAACCAATAGCGGAACCTGGATGCTCATATTGGCTCCTACATATTCTACGAAGATCTTTATCGGTCAAACCGCATAACAACATACGTTGTTCCCTTTGTCATCGGTATGTTACTTGCCCGAGATTCGATCGTCGGTATCCAATACTGTTAGGGATATTACCACTAGGCGTAAACCGCCTACTTGGGCGGGTTAACTTCATTAGTGGTATAAGCGATTGATGGCCCAAGGCACGTAGTCGGTTTAGAACTCGTGAGCCGTAAACCGCCTGATGTATAACTTGTATTGTAAGTTAGGAATAGAGAGATACCAACCGGGATACGAGTATGAACCGGTTGGGACTCTATGGACCGACGGGCGTCACCCGTGTATATAAGGGGACGACCCGGCGGCGGTTTAGGATAGACAACCACAACTCGAGCCTAGGCGAAGCTTGTTTGCTCCCTAGCCATCGAGACCACATCAATTCCATCACAACTAGACGTAGGCTTTTACCTTCATCGAAGGGGCCGAACTAGTATAAACCCTCGTGTCTTTGTGTCCGCTTTAACCCCTTCAAGTAAACCCGTAGCGATGGCTCCACGACTAAGTCCTTTTACTAGGACATCTGCTGTGACAAACCCACAATCCCCTTCATGGATTTCTCTTAAGATTTCACAGCCTTCCTCAGGAGAAACACAACGTTGAAACGCCCCTGATACACTGCAATGATGCAATTCACCATTGACAATCGTCATAGACTTGGATCACGGACTATCCGCTGGCTAGAATCTCATCCTCCGTAACTCCCCGGTTCATGTACGCAAGATAAGGAACTGTCCAATCCAGAATAACATGCAGGGCTGCCACCAATCGAGCCTCCGGATCAGGAATAGCTAAATCCACTTCACCTGGGAGATTGACTGACGGGTTGTGCAATACGTCCAGAAAGACATTAGGCGGGACCGGTTTGCGCTGAGAGCCCAACCGGCTTAAAGCGTCCGCCGCTTCATTCTTCCGACGGTCCACATGATCCACTTGATAACCCTTGAAGCAACCCGCAATATTATCCACTTCCCGACGATATGCAGGCATGAGCGGGTCCTTAGAATCCCAAGTGCCAGACACCTGTTGAGCCACGAGGTCTGAGTCACCGAAGCACTTAACCCGGCTTAAATTCATCTCCTTAGCCACCCGGAGACCATGGAGCAAGGCTTCGTACTCAGCTGCATTATTAGTACAAGGGAACATTAAGCGGAGAACATAACAAAACTTATCACCTCGTGGGGAAGTTAATACGACTCCAGCCCCCGAGCCTTCCAATTGCCTGGATCCATCAAAATGAATAGTCCAATATGTGCGATCCGCTTCTCCTCCGTGCTTGTAACTCCGCCCAATCATTGATGAAATCAACAAGTGCTTGAGACTTCACCGCCATCCGAGGTACATACTTCATCCGTGTGGCCCAAGCTCTATAGCCCACTTATATCCGGCGATCGCCTCCGGTCAGTATGATATCACACAAGGGAGCCGAATCGACCCTTCGTGATGGGGTGCCCTTGAAAATACTGCTTCAACTTCCGACCGCCATGAAGACACCATAGACCAGCTTCGCCAATGCGAGATACCTTTGCTTGGATTCAATAAGCACCTCGCTGATATAATAAACCGCCGCTGAACCGATATTCCTTGCTCGCCTCCTTATGCGTTCCACCACAATAGCCACGCTTAATCGCCCGAGCATTGGCTGCTCACGATAATAATAGTGGCTCCTTGTCGACCGGAGCTGCAAGAACAAAGCGGATTGGCTAATTGCCGCTTCAAGTCCTCAAATGCTTCATCGCAGCCGGACTCCACACGAAATGGTGCATCTTCCTCAAAGATTTGGTACAAAGGATGGCCTTC
Source organism: Aegilops speltoides (assembly GCA_021437245.1). Classification (NCBI taxonomy): domain Eukaryota; kingdom Viridiplantae; phylum Streptophyta; class Magnoliopsida; order Poales; family Poaceae; genus Aegilops; species Aegilops speltoides. The sequence goes on along the minus strand of CM038142.1, from coordinate 174,532,706 downwards.
TCCGAGGCGGCCGATAAACCGCTTAGTGCGGCGATGCGCCCGCCAAACGCTGAACATCGTTGATGCACTTCGTTTAGTCAGGAGGTAATAGCCGTAATCTTCTCCGGATTAGCCTCAATTCCTCTGTTAGACACCGTGAAACCCAAGAACTTGCCTCGCCGAACACCAAAGACACACTTGGCGGATTAAGCATCATCTTGTAAGCTCACAAATTGTCAAAGGTTTCTTCAAATCATCCACCAGCGTCTCCTTACGCCTTGATTTTACTACAATATCATCCACATAGGCGCGCACATTGCAGCCGATCTGTTTATGCAGCAATTTCAGTACACACCGCTGATAGGTGGCTTGGCACTCTTGAGCCCGAAGGGCATAGATACATAGCGAAGGCTCCAAAGGGAGTAATAAACGTTGTCTTCTCCTGGTCCTTAACCGCCATTTTGATCGATGATATCTAGAGTATGCATCCAAAAACTCAAACGCCACAACCCGCCGTGGCATCAATGATCTGGTCAATGCGGGAGGGCAAAGGATCCATTGGACAAGCCTGTTAAGATCCGTAATCCACACACATACGCCAAGTGCCGTTTTTCTTAAGAACCAGACCGGATTAGCAAGCCACTCGATGGAACACCTCAATGATAAAGCCACTGCTAAAAGCCCGCCACTTCCTCTCAATGGCTTTGCGCCTTTCTTCGTTAAACCGGCGGAGGAATTGTTTCACTAGTTTATACTTAGGATCCCCATTAAGAGTGTGCTCAGCGAGTTCCCTCGGTACACCTGGCATGTCGGACGGTTTCCATGCAAAAATGTCCCGATTCTCACGGATGAACTCGATGAGCGCGCTTTCCTATTTGGGATCCAGGTTGGCACTGACAGTGAACTGCTTGGACGAATCGCCGGGCACGAAGTCAACAAGCTTGGTCTCAGCTGCCGATTTAAACTTCAGATCCGAATCATGCTCTGTAGTTGGCTTCTTCAAAGGGGTCATATCCGCCGGATCAACATTGTCCTTATAGTACTTCAACTCCTCCGTGGCATAGACCGACTCTGCATAAGCAGCATCACCTTCCTCACATTCCAAAGCGACCTTACGGCTCCCATGAACCGTTATTGTCCCCTTGTAACCCGGCATCTTGAGCTGCAAGTAGATATAACAAGGCCGCGCCATGAACTTGGCATAAGCCGGCCGCCCAAACAAGGCGGGATACGGGCTCCGGATCTTCACCACCTCAAAGGTTAGTTTTTCCGACCGTGAATCGTGCTCGTCCCCAAAAGCCACATCTAGGGCTATCTTACCAACAGGATATGCAGATTTGCCTGGCACTACACCATGGAACACCGTATTAGACGGTCTGAGATACTTGTCTGTTAGACCCATGCGGCGGAATGTCTCATAGTATAGTATGTTAATACTGCTCCCTCCATCCATGAGTACCTTGGTGAACTTATAACCCCCCACCTGAGGGTCTACCACTAATGCTAGCTGGCCCAGATTATCAACCCGGGCGGTGATCCTCTCGCCCACACGATAGGCTGCTCACCAGCGTAAGTAACGTGGTAAGGCCGGTTTAATGTAATTCACCGCCGCCAGGAGTTTTCGATCGCGTTTATCCAAGCTAGTTGTGAAAACATGACATTGCACATTGTTTAACTGTTTTGGCTGGCTCGATAACCCGACCGCTGCTGCTTCGGCTTGGCGTTCGATTATTCGTTGTTGTGACCGCCCGATTGAGACTGAACCGAAGCTCCATCGTGACCCGCCCATGGAAACCGGATCTGAACCGCCACCGACCCGTGGTCATACCGAAGGCATTAGAGTTTTAAACTCCCGCATAATATAACAATCCTTCCAAAGGTGGTTAGCCGGCGCCTCCTTCGTCCCGTACTTTGGGCAAGGCTGATTCAACAAATAATTCAAACGGTTTGTGTTAGGATTGGGAGCCCCATTACGATTTGTCGCTTTACCTCTGCGCCGCTGCACCCTGTCCTATGCATTAGTGTTGGCCACAAAGTCCATGCTGCCATCCGCCTTGCGCTTGCCTCCGTTTCCATGACCCGTCGGTTTGTACTGTTGCCCCTTGGAGTTGCTATTCTTCTTTCCCTTCCTCGCTTCATCATCATCGGTCTCGGGATCCTTGGTACCGTCGAATCAGCATACTTCACTAAAGCGCCATGAGAGTTCCCATGTCATTGCGTAAACGCTTCATGCATCCCAATTTCAATTTTAAAGGCTTAAACCGGCGGTTGCCTTCGTGGTTAAGATCGCAGAGTCAAGATTGATCTGTCGACGACGAGTGCAAAACTTCCAAACGCGGCGCACCCAATGGGTCGTTGATTCTCCGTCCTCCCGGACACAAGCCGCCAGTCTACTATGGACTTGGGCTGCTTACATGTATCCTTGAAATTTCGATAAACCGGGCCGCAATGGGCCCATGAGCTGATAGAATTGGGCGGCGTGCTCTTCAACCAAGTACGAGCCGTGCCTTCAAGCATCATGGTGAAGTATTTTGCACACGCGGTCTCATCCACATCTAGCATCTCCATGGCCATCTCATAACTTTCTACCCACGCTTCGGGAGATAAATCAGCGGTGCAATTCGGCACCTTGCGCGGACCCTTCAAATCTTTGGGCAGGCGCACATTGCGTAAAGCGGGGATTAAACAAGGCACTCCCAAAGCAGATGCGACCCCTGGTCCGGCGGAGGTGGTAGGACGAACCGGTGTAAGTTGACCCGCATCATTCACTGCTGCTAACTCGGCCTCCCTTCGTGCTCGGGCCCGGTCCACCACATCCTGAGCATCGCGAACTCCACCTGCTGGGTTATTGCCACGGGCTGCTTCACGGCCTCGCGCATTGCTCGATATGGCCGGTTCATCTATGCACCTGCTATAGCTCCGGCTTGGATGGGGCGTGGAGTGAATCCGGTCACGGCTGTATGAATATGCTTCCTGCTGAATCAACGCGTTCCAGAGAAGCTCCTTAACCCGGCGTGTCTCTATCGCTTGCAGAGAGTCCCCTTCGACCGGGATAGCCTCCAATCGCACGGCAGCTGCTACAAGGTTGTCCATAGGATTCGAATAATGACCCGGGGGCGTCTAGACCGGCGGAGGGACCACAATGTTTTGTTGAGGAGGTTCCATCAGGCAGGGTTGGACCGCCGCCCCGCCCCGTGCTCGATCCGGTTTGCCTCTGTGCTGCGGCGGATTCTCGGGTCCAGCTCTGGAGTGTGAAAGAGATTTCGAGTCAAACCCTAACGGTAGGCGGATCTGTGCTTCCGCTTCAAGACCTCCGTGATGCGTTCGGTCAAGCATGAGCTTATAAGCTGGGCGCCCAAAGCGTCCTTCTGCGGCCATCCTGTCTTTTTTTCGCCGCCAGATCCGCTTTGGCTTGAACGATCGATCTCTCACCTTTGCAATCTCTGCATTATGGGCCTCTGATCCGCCGGATTGTCCTCTCGCCATAAGCGCGGCTAGTGCATCAAACAGATCAGATCGAACTTGAACGGCGGGCGACAAGGCCTCCTGCCTCTTTGCCGCCGCTGCTGATCCGGAGAGCATCGCTGCGGCGGTCGAAGAGTGATTCGCCGCCTGTGTGCCGGCCATGAATATTCCAACCCGGTTAACCTGGCCTGGGGGGTCCGGAATACTGTCGCCATCGGAACAGCCCCTAACCTGATCGTCTTGCAACTGGTATAGCGATTCGGTCTATCCGGTTGAGGACTCGTCACCGGAATAGACGACGGTCTCGCTACCGTGTTCTGATCCATTCTCACGCTCTCCTCCATGGACGACTCCAATGAAGACACGCTTCACGGCCGGTTTAGCCTGGGTAGATCTCGCACGCTGAGCCGTCTCGACGAGGTCGGTGCAGATGTCCGGCTCAGGCCCAGGCTCACCGATCTTGCCGATGAAAACGTGTATGCCACCAAAGGTGACCCGGTACCCGTACTCGATCGAATTGGCCTCGGGACCCCATCTGCGTCGTCGATGTAGATCCCGCCATGACGACTCTTGGTCATCCGCCCACAACATAGCCTTCGAGTCCCTTGAGCTTGCCCTCCAAGATCGTCAAACCATCGCGGCGATAGCCCACGGTGGGCACCACGCCGTTCAAAGTCTCGTGGCAAAAGCGTTTAAATCACGGGTTCTCTTGGTTGACAGCGCATGCCGATGCGGAGGACTTGGTTAAACGGTGTGACGGATGTCAGAAATTTTCAAGGCGTGCTCATGTGCCGGCTCAAGAATTGAGGATGATCCCAATAACGTGGTCGTTTGCAACTTGGGGGCTGGATATGGTCGGACCTTTTAAAAGATCCAAGGATAAGAAAACCCACCTTTTGGTGGCAGTTGACAAATTTACCAAGTGGGTTGAAGCGGGCACTGTCGCCAGCAAGTGTGATGCAGCAACAGCGGTGCAGTTCATCAAAAAGGTGATTTTCCGGTTTGGCTTTCCACACAGTATCATTACTGACAATGGTACCAATTTATCCAAGGGCGCTATGAAGGAGTTCTGTGAACGTGAGCACATCCGACTTGACGTGTCGTCCGTGGCACACCCCCAGTCCAATGGACAGGCAGAACGAGCTAATCAAGAGATCTTGCGAGGCATCAAACCCCGGCTTATGGTCCCATTGCAAAGAACACCAGGATGTTGGGTTGAAGAGCTACCATCTATGCTATGGAGTATCAATACTACGCCAAACCGATCCACAGGATACACACCATTTTTCATGGTCTACGGAGCAGAGGCAGTTCTCCCTAGCGATATCCGGCAAGATTCGCCTCGTGTGGCAGCTTATGTTGAAGCGGACAATGAGACAGCACGGCAAGACGCTTTGGACCTATTGGACGAGGAGCGTGATATAGCGGCTGCCTGCTCGGCGATTTACCAACAAGATCTTCGTCGCTATCACGATCGCGGGTTAGAACCGAACTTTTCAAGTAGGAGATTTGGTGCTTCGACTCATCCAAGACCGCACAGATATGCACAAGTTATCCCCACCTTGGGAGGGACCTTCGTGGTCGCAAGAATCTGCACAACGGGTCGTATTTATCGATTGATATTCGAGAGCATCAAGACTCACGCACATCAGAGGAGGAGACCAATAGGCCGTGGAACATAGCTCATCTTCGGCCTTACTACACTTGAGCCATCGGCTCTATCTATGTACATATCATGACAGTGTATATATTATCTTTGATATAATAAAATCTAAGCCTCAGCTAAAGCGGGGTCTCTGTCTTTCTTATCATGCATGGTTACATGGAGTGGCTCTGTTTTTAAAGCGCCTCCGTTTACCCTTGACATTTGCTTTTATATATCACTTGGGGCCTTGGTCATGTCCGAACCAACGCGACACCTTTTGATAGGCGACAGCCACCAGATCACTTGGGGACATGGTCAAGTCTGAACCAGTCACGCCTCTTGATCGGCCTAAGGCCACAAAATCACTTGGGGGCTTGGTCGAACCCGAACCATTGCCATGCCTCTTGATTGGCATATATGCCACGGTTTCATTTGGGGACCTGGCTGACTTGAATCATTGTCACTCCTATTGGGGGCTTGATCCTGTCCGACCATGGTAACACCATCTGATCAGCTCAGTATAGCATATTTTTGCAAACGGTTTTTATCATTGCCTTTGCTTCCATGTTATTTTCATGGCTTGTTTGTTCTTTGCTTTTGTTGGATTTCTTTTATGTCAACAAACACCTTTTTTCCAGTTCAGCCGATGGATTTGATTCCCCTTTAATCCGAAGAAGTATGCCCGGGTTACCTTTTCCTGTTAACATCACGGAGTAACAAGGGGGTTTGTGTTGACTCGGTACGGTTTATACGGGAGCTGTTTTCTCCCCCTTGTTGACGGCAATGGTTTATAAAACCTCCGCTTCAAGCTTGGCTAAGCCAGCTTCATGCCCAGACATGGCAGGTATTTTGTATCACCTATTTGTTATATTACTGATACACATATCAAGATCATAAACCGGTGGCGGTATAACCGCCACCAAGTTCAAATTTTTACGATTGCAGGAAATATGACTTGAGGTTTTTGAACAAAAGCTTGAAGACTTATGCACGAAGGCATATTCAAGGTAGAAGTATTAACTATCCTATTACAAGGCAACACGGTGCCGAATAAGATCATTGTTATTTTGGAAAGATGCCAAAGATAGCTATCCAAACCGGCTTCGGTTCAAGCTCGCTCCTCGTCATCGCCCCGCTTGACTTCCTCGTCTCTACCCATTGGCCGAAATCAACAAAGGGTCCATCGATTCCCATTAAAGCTTGGAAAACAGCCTCTTCATGGATCAGGGAAGACGGTTCAATATTAGGAGCGTAAGTATGCTTACGGATTGGAGGAATCAGATTCTCCGCTTCAAGAGTTGGGGCAGGCACTCGCTTGTTCTGATCGTTGTATTGCGCTTGATAATGCGTCAAGTCTACCTCTTCAGCTAATTGACAAGCCAGAGGTCGCACTGCACGGTTTATTACCCTCACATCATCTTCGTTAAATTCAGAGCCATCTTCCTTCAGGCTGGGATAGCCTTGAGCTGCTTCCACAGGGTCAAAATCTGGCACCCATGCCTTTGCCCGGATCAAGGCGTTAATAGCTCCGGTTCGAGCAACGGATTTTTTCAGCTCCTCAATCCGGGCCAGAAGCATTGACAACCTGTTAAGAGTGTCCTGGATTAAAGAGGGTGCCGGGTTATTATGAGAGGCTGTGGTGATGATCCGCTGGGCTCCGGTATACAGTTGTTCCACTAAGGTGTAGGCAGCCTTCAGTTTCTTCCGCACATCGGATCCTAAGTGCCTGATGCATGTACCTGCAACAACACAAGGACGGTCTCAAACCGGATTTATACTTCAGAAGGTTCAAGTTGTCACAGAAGTTAAAAGGAGCTTACCAAAGATCGCAGCGGTCGTGGAGTGTATTTGCCGCTTTACGGCCGTAAGTTCATCCACCACCGGTTTAAGGGCAGCTTCAGCGTTTTCCGCTCTTTTGGTTAAAGCGGCCTTCTCAATGGCCCAATCAGCCTGCTCTTTCTTGAAGCCTTCCTTCAGCTATTCAGCGATGCTCAAGGCGCTGGTTAATTCTTCCTTTGCCTTGTCTGTTTCAGCCTGTTGGGCTTTCAAGGTCTCCTGCAAATCGGCAATCCGGTCCTCCTTGATTCTCACCTCAGCCTGCATACAGACAACATTTAGCTTTAAACAGGTGGTCAAAGAAATTGAAGTATCAACCACATAACAAAGTTATACGCCTGATACTTGGGGGCTAATGCACCTTCAATTTTTATATATTACTAGATTGCAAAGTCCCAAGCTCAATACAGGTATTCAACTTGGCACTTGGGGGCTAATGGCTATTTTATCAAATTATGTTCTAAGGATAGTTTTCAATCGGAGCCCCGGTTTAATTATGCTAAGTTAAACCGGCCATTGGGGGCTATATTGATGGATTTCAAAGTGTTGAGGATCGTATTCAAGTCCCGGTTTGACGAAGGTTACAAACCGACCCTTGGGGGCTAGGAGGATTGATACAATGGCAGTAAGTAAAAAGTAAGTTACCTCAAATTTATCCTCATCATCTTCACTGCACCAGCTTCACACCACGGCTAGTATAAAGCCGGTTTAAATAGCCGGAATGAAGATCTTGGGCACTCGAGCAGCATATGTCTCCAGCTCAACATCCCATTTTCCTTTGTTCAGAGGAAAAATGCTCTTTACGGTATGCTTGGTTAAGGTGACAGATTCCCGGTTCAAAGCGGCCTACACCGTAATCACAACATCATCATCTTTGGACTCGCCGGTTTGTGTTGGTGCGGTCGGTTTGTCGCCAGGATCAGGATTTCTCAATCCGGACGGAGTGGCGGTCGGTCCAGAGACGAAGTGTTAATAGGCCTCTCTTCGAATAGCATCGTCTTGCAAAGGAGGATCATTGGGAATATCCTCAGGAGCAAACGCTTCAAGATCTGGCGCTTTGTCATGTTCTGGGGCTACATCTTCTTCAGCCGCTTTATCCAGGCGGGCCTTCTTGCTTGGTTTAGGTTTGGCCCTGGAAGGAAATCAAAGAGTCAAGGAAAAGCATAAGCCATTACATAGTATACTGGAAGCATATGTTCAGCTTAGCTTACCCAAGAACCGTTTTCAATGGTGGCAGCTGAGTGGTCGACGATTCACCAGAGGATGAATGAGAAGTAACCTGATAATCGGAGTTGGATGGATTAAGAGGTTGATGGAAGAAACCCGCTTTAGGATTTAAATCAATAAAAAGGTCGGAGACCTCGGAGCAGCGTTTTCGAACCGGACTGTTTGGTAAACCGGCGGAGGTAACTACCTGGCCACTGTGCCGGGTTGTGCGGCGAGCTTCATGTTGCTGAGTCTTCATAAGAAATTTGGGATCCAAATAAGCAAGAGGATGAGAAAATTTAACTTTCCGGTTTGCCTGGTGAAATTTTGGCAAAGGCAAGATTTCTGAATCGGAAGAGAGAATAGTTACCTCAACGAATTCCGCATTCTTGGCTTCAGTCGTCGTCGACAAGCATCATCATCAATAAGGCGTGTAAAAAGTAAGCCAAGTGAATCAAGTTCTACCTCAAGGTCCGGGTTACCCACATCATCATCAATAGCTGGGTCAGATGAAGCGGTGGTTTTTCTCTTATGAGCTGGCTTCTTGATAACCTTGGTCTTGGGCCGGGTTGACCGCCCTGCCTTCTCCGTTTTATCTTGTGGAAGCTTCTTGCTCCAAAACGGATTATCGCCCTGGATCAGCAGTAATTAAATATCAGACGGATAAAGCAGTAACAGGTTCAACAATAGAGCAATTAAAATCTTACCGCTGGCGGTTGTTGGTGGTGCAGTAAGGAAGCAGACCGGTTTGAGCACAGAGGTGCCCCGGTTCATTCAGCATCTTCTTTACAGAATCTGTGACTTCATCATCAGAGAGTTGAATTTTAGTGTGTCGGAGTGAGTCATCGACACTATCAGTATACTTGCACATCAAACTGGAGCGCCGGCTCAGAGGCAGTATGCTCCATGATATCCAACAGCGTGTAAGGTCTATTCCCGTTAAACCGTTGGCCATAAAGGCTTGGATCTTGGACAGTTGCGGAGCATATTTAATTCTCTCTTTGGCGCTTAGTCTTTGTGGAAAAGGGTGAGTGTTGCTGAGCCATTCCGGACGGAAGCCAGGCAAGGGATTTTCATTGTCAGGGGAGGTGTCCTTGCAATAAAACCAAGTTGCATTCCACTCTTTGGGGTGAGTATGGAGTTTGACGTGAGGATAAGTGATCTCTTTCCTCTTCTGGATGGCCATACCGCCCAATTCAGTATTGGGGCCGTCGGTAAACTCAGTGCGACGGTTTAAGTGGAAGCAATCTCTAAACAACTCGACTGAAGGCTCCTCTTGAAGGTATACCTCAGAGAGCACTTGAAAGTGACACAGATTGGTAACGGAATTGGGGCCAATATCCTGTGGACGGAGCTGAAAATTGGCTAACACATCCTAGTAAAATTTAGAACCGGGCGGTTTGAAGCCCCGGGCCAAGTGATCTGCGAAGACCACAACCTCTCCTTCTGGGGTGTGGAGGACATTCATTTCAGAACCTCCAAAGGATCGTATCTTTATTGTCTAAAGCGCCGATCAGGACTAGATCATCCAACTGAGATTCTGTGACACGTGAGGGAACCCAATTGCACTCATATACTTGTTTGGCCATGGCGAGATCTACAAGAAATAGGTGATCCGGTTCAAGAATATGCTGGATAAAAGAAGGTGTTGATCTAAAACTACGATAAACCGGAGGCAATACCTATAAACTGGTCTTCTACAATGCGGCATCATATGGATTCTGGCGGTTCAACCAGGTGACTAATGGTATATACCGGTTTAGTAACTTTTTTCTATGGTAAGTTAAACCGCCTGACCTAAGCATCGGAAGCAATTGAAGCTATGGACAACTAGGTATGCAGAAATAGGTTTCACAAGATCCTATTACAGCCGCGGATCTACAGCGAGCTCACAAAAACAGAAAATATTCCGAAGAGTAAGGCAGAACGGAAGTGAACCATTGAGCGAGTATGTACGTGAGATCTATGGACTTAGATGAGAAATTATAGGCGGATGATTAAAGATTACTACTAAACACAACAGGGGGTTCACAGATTCATTCAAGAGCCAGAGAACAAGTATGATCAAGCGACGAACACAGCGCGAACATGAAACCCTAAGAACAGATCTAGGTTAAGAAGAGGAGAAAGCTTACTGGAAACGGAGAAGATGCGGAAAGATACCGCAATGCTCTGGTGCGTTCAGGTTGATGCAGCGGCCCAAGACGAGGCAGAGGTCAATGGCGGTGGCGGAGCTCCAAGGCTGGCGACGCGAGGAAGACGAAGAAGGGACGAAGGGAAAGGAAAGGAAATGACCCTTCGGTCTTATTTATAAGGCAACAGAGTTAGGTCAAGCGCGCGAATCCAGGAGCTATTATTAAAGGAGGGCGTTATAAAGGATAAATTTCATGATGACGTCATACCAGTTTACAGCAACCAGAAATGATGACGACATGGCGGTTTACCAATTACCAGAAGATGTCCAAGACACGAGATTTTGTGAAGGATTGACATGAACCGGTTCAAATCAATCTGGGGCCTAATGTTGGGGATATTACCACTAGGCGTAAACAGGCCTACTTGGGCGGGTTAACTTCATTAGTGGTATAAGCGGATGAAGGCCCAAGGCCTGTAGTCGATTTAGAACACATGAGCCGTAAACCGCCTGATGTATAACTTGTATTGTAAGTTAGGAATAGAGAGATACCAACCGGGATACGAGTATGAACGGTTGGGACTCTATGGACCGACAAAGGCCACCGTGTATATAAGGGGCGACCGGCGGCGGTTCAGAATGCACAACCACAACTCGAGCCTAGGCGAAGCTTGTTTGCTCCCTAGCCATTGAGACCACATCAATTCCATCACAACTAGACGTAGGATTTTACCTTCATCGAAGGGGCCAAACTAGTATAAACCCTCGTGTCTTTGTGTCCGCTTTAACCCCTTCAAGTAAACCCGTAGGATGGCTCCACGACTAAGTCCTTTTACTAGGACATCTGCCGTGACAAATCCACGACAAATACCTAGTTTAATCTCGTTACCGGTAACTCTCTTTACTTGTTACGTAATGCATCATTCCGTAACGAACTCATTGGCTACATTGCTTGCAAGGCTTATAGTAATGTGCATTACCGAGAGGGCCTAGAGATACCTTTCCGACAATCGGAGTGACAAAACCTAATCTCGAAATATGCCAACTCAACATGTACCTTTGGAGACACCTGTAGAGCTCCTTTATAATCACCCAGTTACGTTGTGACGTTCGGTAGCACACAAAGTGTTCCTCCGGTAAACGGAAGTTGCATAATCTCATAGTTGTAGGAACTTGTATAAGTCATGAAGAAAGCAATAGCAAAATACTAAACGATCAAGTGCTAAGCTAACAGAATGGGTCAAGTCAATCACATCATTCTCCTAATGATGTGATCCCGTTAATTAAATGACAACTCATGTCTATGGCTAGGAAACTTAACCATCTTTGATTCATGAGCTAGTCAAGTAGAGGCATACTAGTGACACTATGTTTGTCTATGTATTCACACATGTATTAAGTTTCCGGTTAATACAATTCTAGCATGAATAATAAACATTTATCATGAAATAAGGAAATAAATAATAACTTTATTATTGCCTCTAGGGCATATTTCCTTCATCATGCGTTGATAGGTTGCACCGGGGTTCTTAAGCCCGAAAGGCATAGTGTTGAAGCAAAAGGGGCCATATGGCGTTATGAAAGATGTTGCAGCTTGGTCAGACTCTGCCATCTTTATTTGATGGTATCCAGAGTATGCGTCGAGAAAACACAATGAGTCGTGTCCTGCTATGGCATCGATTATTTGATCGATGCGAGGGAGGGTAAAGGGATCCTTGGGGCAAGCCTTGTTGAGGTCTTTGAAGTCGACGCATAGGTGCCACGATTTGTCCTTCTTTGGTACCATTACCAAGTTTGCCAGCCAATCCGGATGTTTAATATCTCTGATGAACCCGTCCTCAAGTAGCTTGGCTAGCTCTTCCCCCATTGCTTGTCGTTTGGGCTCTGAAAATCGCCTTAGGGTTTGTTTGACAGGTTTGTATCCCTTTAGTATGTTAAGGTTGTGTTCGGCCAATCCACGCGGGATGCCCGGCATGTCCGATGGGTGCCAGGCGAAAATGTCCCAATTCTCGAGTAAAAAGTCTCATAGTGCGGCGTCCATTGCGGGGATCAACTGTGTCCCGATGGAAGCTGTCTTCGTGGGGTCTGTTGGATGGACTTGGAATTTGACTATCTCGTCTGCGGGTTTAGATGAGGTGGACTTGGGTCACTTGTCGAGTATCACGTCGTCCCTGTCCACGGTGGCCCGTAGCGTTGTTAATTCTTCGACTGCTAGGACTTCGGATAATGCTTCTAGGGCTATTGTTGCGATTTTGTTTTCGGCGCGAAGTGCGACGTCCGGATCACTGGCTAGAGTGATGATTCCATTGGGCCCGGGCATTTTAAGCTTCATGTACCCGTAATGGGGTATGGCTTGAAAGCTCGTAAACGCGTCCCGCCCTAGAAGGGCGTGGTCTTCTAAAAGGAGCCACTTGGAATGTGATTTCTTCAGACCTGTAATTTTTCGGGGTGCTGAATACCACATCGAGTGTGATTTTTCCCGCACACCGCGCTTCCCGACTAGGAATGATTCCCCTGAAGGTGGTGCCGCTTTTCTCAATGCGGCCTTTATCAATTTCCATCTTGTTGAGCATTTCTTCATAAATCAAGTTTAATCCGCTTCCGCCATCCATGAGTACTTTAGTGAGCCGAAAGCCGTCCATGATTGGGCTAAGGACCAGAGCGCCCGGCGCCCGGACAGTCTGGAATCGAGGTTCATCACTGGCATTGAAATTTATAGCAGTGTCGTTCCAGGGGTTTATCTTTGCCACATGGCAAATTTCAGCGGAGCTTCGATGAGCTCGCTTGCGCCTATTGTTCGAGGCGAAAGTCTCAAAGACTGTTAATATCGTATTGTGTTCGTTGGCGGGATGTTGTTCTACTTTATGGCTTGCAAGAAGATCCTCGCCACTTTTTGCAACCTGCCGGAGTATCCAACATGCTCTAAGGCTATGAGTTGGTGTTATGTCCGGAGTGCTGTGGAGTTTACATGGTCCATTGAGCCATTCTTCCAATACGGTTCCCCGCCCAGGGGCGGGTTTTGGTTTCTTGGGAGTCGGATCGGCCGACTTACAAGAGTTCGCCCGTTTAGTTCAGACAAAGGTCTTGGTGAGAGCCGTATTGTCCCAAAATTCTGTTTGGGTTTTCCAGGCGCTTTCCATCGCACAGTACTTCTGTACTATGATTGCCAAGTCTGCAAAGTGTACTATGTCACGGCAGCTTATAGCATTAAGGAGTCCTTTGTCCGTGCAGTTTTTGCAGAAGAGTGAGACTACGTCCTCCTCGCGGCAGTCCTTGACCTTGTTAAGCGCAAGGAGGAATCTGGCCCAGTAGCGATGTACAGTCTCCTGGGGCTCTTGCCTGATGCGGGAGAGACTGTTTAAGTCCATGTGGGTGTTGTTAGCTGAATCCGGATTCTGATCCGATCTAACACCCAGGGGCGTGGGAGGTTTCGAGCCTGGCAGCTCAGGATCCGGAGTGCTGCCCAATTTCTTCGGCCCAATGCCCGATTCTAAGTCCGGGGCCCGGGTCATGTCTTCCTTTGAGCAGGTGCTCGGCTCAAGGAGTTCGGTGGTCCGGACATAATTTGTTCTCAAAGTTGAGGGGCAATCCGTGTGTGGTTCCTCCACTACCGCTATCTCATGGGTGGCCGGCGGGGATCTGATGTCCCTTTGGTCGGGTTTAAGCCCGATCCGGTCATAGTCTGTAGCGACTCCCAGAGTGGCGATGTGATCCAAGCGCTCATTAAGGGAGGAGAGCTCCATCGGATCCATCTGTTCGGCGAGTTCTGAACTGACGCGAAGGTTATGCTTGATGACCCGAGAGGCCATCGTCGGTGCAACGGCCGATGGGGCAGCCATGATAAAGCCGCCAAGTTGGAGAGTTTGGCCTACAGCCAGAGCTCCCCCCGAGGTAATGTTGTCCTTGACAACGAGACGAGCCATCGAGCCTGGCAGCGACGACACAGAGGAACTCTCAATGAAAGCACCAATGTCGGTGTCAAAACCGGCGGATCTCGGGTAGGGGGTCCCGATCTGTGCGACTTAGGCTGATGGTAATAGGAAGCGAGGGACACAATGTTTACCCAGGTTCGGGCCCTCTCGATGGAGGTAAAACCCTACTTCCTGCTTGATTAATATTGAAGATATGAGTAGTACAAGAGTAGATCTACCACGAGATCGTAGAGGCTAAACCCTAAGAGCTAGAATATGATGGTATGATTGTAATTGTGATCGGCCTTCTAAGGACCAACCTCTCCGGTTTATATAGACACCGGAGAGGGCTAGGGTTTACATGGAGTCGGTTACAAGGAAGGAAACACTATATCTGGATCGCCAAGTTTGTCTTCCACGCAAAGGAGAGTCCCATCCGGCCACGGGCCGAAGTCTTGAGTCTTGTATCTTCATGCTTCAATAGTCCGGACGATGTATATAGTCCGGCCGTCCAGATACCCCCTAATCCAGGACTCCCTCAAGGAGCCTAAGGTTATAGAGTCCTAACTGATTCAAAGGCAGTCTAAGGATCTTTTGGTAGTTTGTCATCCTTGTCTTGCACTACAAGGATGTCGGTTCATTTCTTCTCGAGGTCCCCAAGTCAGGCTAATGTCCAAGACCATATACCAGCCTAGGGTTCTTGGGCCAGCCTTGTCGGCCAACTTCTGGGGTCTTAAGGCACCCCTGGGCCATGACAACGTCACCCATTTTGCATATCTACTAGTTTTGGTGCCTCTTAATGTGATCATTCCATAATCCTTATTTTCATTAGATTTTATTATTTTTACCTTATTCTGTTGTGTGTGTAGGTGATGGCCTGCAAGTGCACATGGTTTAGTTTTAGCCATTTCGAATTATAAGAGAATTGACACCACATGGAGCACAAGAATTGGACTTTGTCCCTTAAAGAGACTTATGGAAATGTGCCTGCAAAACGAAGGCGGAAACGTTGTAATATTTTTGAGTAAACTGCAGACAAAAGTAAATAACTTAAAATAAGTAAAAGAGCAAGCGAGGTGACAATGAAACCAACAAGAGGACTAAAGTGTTCCCAGAGTTTGGAATTCCCATTGGCATGTGACTAATGTAATATATGTGATTGCATACGTTCTAAGTTGGATACTTGCGCCACTCTTAATGTTTGTAATTGATCATATTCGAGTACAGTATATGTCTACTCGAAGTAGACTCCGTATCACACATACCACTATCGTAGTTTTCCCACTTCATTTCTCACTACGGTAATTAAGGGTTTCCCAGTGGACGTGGATTCTGTTATTCCCCTCTCAATTGCCAAGGCGAGGAAAGAGGATTTTACCGTCACCTTGAATTACCTCGACATCATAACCTTTACAACAATAGTAATATGCTCAGTGGTCATACAAGACGGAAGCGCTAAGTGAGTCCCCTTCACGACATTCACAAAGGCTATTAAATTAAACAATCAATAGAGAATGTCATATCATTATAAGTGTTCAACATCTATACATACCAAGATTCATCTATATCCCCAATAACTAGGGAATTACTCACATATGGGACAGCAAGCATCATACGAATAGTGGTGACAAACATAGATGATAAATCAGAGTAATATACGCAGAGGCGGAGCCAATGGGGGCGCGAGCGGGGGCCAGACCCCCCTATGGTTCGCCCCCCCCCCCGGTGAGTTGCAGCGGGGACTGTACTGATTAGTAGGCTTAATTATCCGGCCATTAGCAAAGATATGGGCTAAACTAATTAGTGTCAAGCCCAAAAGGCCAAAATGCAGTGATGCGACTTGTTCCTCCTTCTCGCCCCTCCCGCGACGCCTCATGAAAGGCAGGGAAACTAACCCTAGCGCCGCCACCTCCTCCCTCCTCCCCTCCTCACCGCCGCTAGGGGCACGAGCGGCGGTTCGGTCGGTGCCGGCGGCGGCGAGGCCCTTTTGTCTCCTCGCACGGGTGGATCGACGCGGGCCAGATCTCTCGGGCCGGGACGCGGTGCTCGTTGCCGGGCGCGACGGCGCTCCAGCGCTCCAGCGTGGGCTAGCGACGGTGGCGTGGCGGCGGCGTGACATGCGGCAAGGAGGTGGTGCAGGCCGGTGGGTGGTGTCGGCGGCGGCTGCTCCCCTGCAACGCCTCGGCGTCGCCTCTGGCGCTGCGGGTCGTGGGCGGCCCTCTCTCCGTGGCTCTTATGGGGGAGGGGGCGGCGCGGCAGCGGTGGCAGTGGGCGTCACCGTTCAGCCGGGCCCTTTACGGCGGGACGGTGGCGCTCAGCTCGGGAAGACCCCCTGCTGGCTTCCCTTGGGCGCGGCGGCGGCCGATCTGGTTCCCCTTCCCCTTCTTCGGCGTGCAGCGGCGGCCGGTGCGCTCCGGATGGTCCGGTCCTATGGCTTCGGGGGCGAACGTGGTTTCGGGGGGGAGGCTGGTTGGTGGACGGCGGTGCTTTCGCGTGCCCCGTCGCCGATCTTGGCCTTGGCTGCTCCGTCACCTCCCCCTTTCCCCGGACCGGCTATGGTTGTGGTTCCTCTCGTGGCAAGGTGCCCGCCGGTGATTTCGAGTCGGCTGGAGGCGCAGATCTGGCCAAAGTTGTGTCTTTTGGTGGCTGTCGCGGTGGGTCTGGTGGCAGGACGACGGTCCTGGCGGTGGGAGGCGCGTATGTCGTGGGCGGACTGCGCGTTTCGGTTGCGGGCGCGGTGTCATGGCTGCTTGGGCGGCATGGCTGCGAGTGGTTGGCGGATCGGGATGTGACGGGGGGATTGAAGCACCGGGGTTCATCACCTGTCCAGTTCATGCACTGGCCGACGGTGGCGGCATTCGCGGATGTCGTGTTCCTTCTTGTAGGCTCCGTTGTGGTGCTCCCTCTCCCTCGTATCGCTTCGGATGAAAATTTGATCTTCGGATCGGACGGTGGCAACATTCCGTGGTTGTACCCTTCTTGGAGGCATCATCTTGAAGCCCTCGGTCCGGCGTGGTTCGTCACACACCCCCGGCCGATTGCTCTTGGTGGTCTCCGTCGGCGCTAAGCGGTTCCTTTTTTGCACATCTTGTAGGTGCTTGGTTGTCGTTGTGGGTGTGTTTCGTTGCCCGGCTTCCTTGTATCTCGCCTTGGATATGTGTGGTGTGTGTTTGTATCCATGTTTGGGATGTAAGTAGTTGTTGCTTTATAATAAAAAGCGGGGACCCTTTTTCTTAAAAAAAAGGCCAAAACGAATTTGCAACCTGGCTAAGCTGCACGTACGTACGCATCCACGCACCACTATCACGTACTCGCTAATCGATCCTCGTTGATCGATCAACAACGCACACGCACGCGATCTGGCGGTTGAGGACTTCGTGGACTGTTTCTTCCGTGACGCGCTAGGTCTTCGTTCTCGCCGGCTGCCGGGGGTCGCGCCGTCAGTGCTTGGTGGTCAGCAAAGCTGCTGGGCTGCCGCTTGCCGCGTGTCAGCCGAGTAATGGAGATTGTACGAGTCTACGGACTACGACCAGCCGGACGGTACATCCACCCAATTCCTACTTGATCCCATGAATCAGACTATCAGAGGAAGGTATTATTGTCTACAGCTTTATACAATTGTAGTTGTCACTTGTCGGTCATTTTGATCACGCAAAATCAATTAATCAATTGTTACTAGTTAATATATTTTGGCACTTGTGAGATCAATTACAGATTGCAAATTTGCGTTGCACTAATACTAGAATTGCGAAGGTCAAGAAGAGAAAGACACCATCGATTAGTAATTTCTTCAAGCCAATTGCTACAAACTCTGACTCTACGGTTCAAAATGCAAATTCAGTTGGGGATGTAGATATCACAGAGCAACCAACTGGACACAATGTCCCCAATTCATAGCTGCAAAGTTCAATGTTGATGAGATTACTGATTTGTTTGATCAACTGAGGAGGGCGAGGGGGGTCCCTAGATCCTCGTTCAAACTAGTAGAAATGTATTCCCTCTTATTCAAATTAATTGATGCTGGTTTCATATAAAGTTATACTAACTTTATACAAAACCAACGGCAATTAATATGGATTGAAGGGAGTAGTTTTTATATTGTAAAGCTTACACTGTTACGTATTTGATATCGGTACAATATTTAAGACTTGAAATATTTTGTGTATGACTCTTGTGCGTTTCAATGTGTCCTTCGCCCCCAATGGTCAAATCTGGTTCCTACTGAATATACGCATTTAATCCACTCGAGGTCGGTATTAAAGATGAAGACGGGTGCGGATGGTCACACTGGGAACGTGTACACTCGAGTAGTTTTCCATCCTGACGTCAGAGCTAGATAGATCCAGCGAGCTGTATTTTCCGTCTTTTAGGAGGTCAGTTGTCTGGAAATTCCTCAGAGTCTGGCGAAAAACCAAGTGCTCTTTTTTTTAGCAAAAGAGGGGGTCTTCCCTCCAATTTCATACTACAAAGAAATCAAAGCACCATCGACAAATATTCGGGACCATGTCTATTACAAACTCGAGGTACAAATACCTACCATCACATCAAGAATAGAACATATGATCCAGGGCCAGAGGTCAGACAAGGCTGGAAACCCTCCAACAGATAAAATTGACTCCGAAAAAACATCCAATTAACAAAACTAAAACACGGGAACAGGGAAGCAAAGGGAGAAGCAGCAGCTTCAGCGGGGCGCCAAGGCAGGAACTATATAGTAATATGCTCCATGGTCGTACAAGACAGAAGCGCTAAGCGAGTCCCCTTCATGACATTCACAGAGGCTATTAAATTAAACAGTCAATGGAGAATGTGATATCATTATAAGCGTTCGGTACCTAGACATTCCAAGATTCATCCATATCCCCGATAACCAGGGAATTAGTCACATATGGGGACAACAAGCATCATACGAATGGTGGTGACAAACATAGATAATAAAATCAGAGTAATATACGTAGGGATCCACTGGAGGTTGGTAGGAATGGAGATGGGATGATGACGAAGATGATGATGGAGATGAAGACGGGTGCGGACGGTCATGCTGGGGACGTGTGCGGCTTCAGCTGGGACAGCGGCCGGTGCGTCGGCCATGACGGCGGGGGTGGGAGCGCGACGGTTTCGGGAGAGAAAATAATGGCACGGAGATGGTGGGGCTAGGGAAAGACAGGGGGAGGACACGGCCTAGACAAGGAAACAGGCATGGACGTGCACGCGCGGTCGCGGGCACGGCACCCGCACACGGGGTAGCTGCTGGTAGACAGACAGTGGCACTCGATCGGCGTTGGCCGACCGTGCAACAGTACAAGCCACACGCGATCTTGAGCGGCAGCGGCAGCTTCGCGTGTCCCGCGCGACTGCATCGCCCAGCCGGCTCACGCAACGCTGCCGACCTTCTGGATCGCCCTTGGCCTTTTTGATCCGACGTGTAACCGACTGACATGACATGCACGAGTCCAGTTTCTACACGGCATGGGAAACATTCCACTGAGATGCAGTTCCTAATTCCAACTCAGGATCCGATTAATAATCAATCAATCAACAGTGGGCGAGTTGTTCCACGGCAGGGCTCATCGTGATTCGTGAAACCACGACAATGTGGTGGCCGTACATCCGTACTGGCATGTGAGAGCTTCTTAATTCTTTCTTTGTGCAAATATATATTACTCCTCCTATGTGCTCCACTTGCACTGATCTGGAGCTGACTTGCTACTTGTTTGTTTACGCAAGATATTGTCAATCCTATTCCTAACCAGTCATCAGTAGCCACTGTAGTACGTAATATATTTATTTCGCCGTCAGGACTTTGGCCATCATGGACATACATGGTGGCAAACACACAGCAGTGACCCAAAAAGCAACGGCACCTGATCTGATGCCCGTAAAATAGTGCGTGCTGAAGCCACCCACATAGGAGCTCACTAAAAGCATCTGAAACTTGTTTTATTAATTCGGTACATACAACATCGACGGGAGACTTGAAAGGAAACCATGAGGCAGAAAGTGGGTACAGCAATGGCGCACTGCCCATCTTATCGTCCTGGCCTGCCGCCAGTTCACGGTGCATGCATGCGTTGCTTTCCAAATTCCAACACAGTCCGGAACCAGTAGTATGTCCTCACACAATCTTTTCTGTCCCGTCGCCGATCACTGCTTGCTTGGCTCAGACCTTTGCCGCCGCATCATCCGGCACTCGGGCCTGCTCCTTGTCTTGCACCTCCTGGCCAGGTTTACCGCCACCCATCTTGTTCGTGTCCTCGTCTTTTCTCTCCATGCTTTTCCCCCACAGGACGTTGTACAGGCCTCCGATCAGTAGTATCCCAGCAATTATACTGCTCAGGAGAGTTAATAACACAAAGATTAAGCTTATACGTATATAGTTGTAGACTAGAGTTTAATTGCACATTTTATATTGCGCACGTACCTTCCTAGGCTAACTGCCTCTCCTAAAACGAACGACGATATGATGATTGTGAAGATCAGAGTGAGCGGCATGGACATGGCGAGGAACACCGGCCCCCTCTTGGCGATCGTCCACATTTGCATGTAGTACGAAAGCGCGGTCACGATCACGCCCTGCATGTTTTTATCCCATGGAGAAGCAACTCAACTTTCAGTAACTAATATGCATATGACCATTGTTTCTGAGGCTCAATTACACGTACACTGTAGATGATAGCGGCGAGGCTAATATTCCATCCGATCTTCCACTTGGAGAAATCCCTCTCGGCTGCGACAGCCACCACGAAGGCTTGAACGGACGCGCATGAGATCTGCAGCGTGGTATTCATAAGCTTGGAAGTGTCCTCTATCAGTGGCCCCTGCACAGAAACCATCAACAAGTTGCAGTTATTCCCTACACGTCAGGGTCTGAAGCTGTGAAAAATGAAATCTGAATTTTGTGTGTGTGTATATTCACCTGAAGCACAGTCCACAAGCCTGCTAGAATGTTGGAGAGTGTCATGAGGAAAATCCCAAATACCCACTGGTTCTTGGAGTAGGTGCCTGCTCCGGAGGAGCTGCCGCTGCTGCCGCCGTGCTGGAAGAGCCGGTGATGGTTGAAAGATCTGAACATTGGCCCCTCGTAGAAGGCCAGCACCGTGACGCCGGCGACGCAGCAGAGAATGCCTGCCACTTTTAGGTTGCCATGGAGCTTCTTCAGTTTCATAGACTCCATCCTGTCACATCACAGGGAATTTGTTCTTTAGGGGAAGGAAAGGAACCGACCGACATTGTAGCTTTTCCGTCCAGACTTGTTCTGAACTCTGTTACGTGTACATCGTTCGGTTTTTTGATTTGGTAAGCCAGCAGAGAATGCATGTACTACTAGTTTATTTTGATGCCAAAAAACCACGAATGCTTAGCTACAGGACAAGTATCGAGCAGAGGTCAGAACAGAAACAACACTTGAATTAATTACCCAATTATGACCGCTAGGATGAAGGTAACCACCGGTTGAACATTGTACAAGGCCGAAGATGATGTCGCGGATGCATAGTTGAGACCAAGGTTAAATAAGACGCCACATGCTGTTACCCTGGGATCGAACAAGAAAAAGTTAAGCAGGTTAGACTAGGACTGATGGAGCTGAAATGTTTAGAATCCGAAAGTTGTAAGTTTATTTCAGCGGCTTCAGGGAGAGCATAAGCAAGATGCACAAATTCTGGATATCCAGTGCTATACATGCACACTGGAAGAATCTCAAAGCACACGATCGGACACTTGATTGGGAAGTGTGTGCCCATATTTATATTGAAAGGTACACAAAGCTTGATTGTTCTCCACACAGGACTATTGGCCAACTAGGCCACACAGCCTGCATGCATTAGCTTTCTCCGGAAACCCCCCGCAAAAAAGAAAGAAATAAGCTTTCTCCGGAAACAAAACAACACTTCCTGCATGAACTATGTGGCTGCCACAATACTTAGAACTCACGCTAGAACAACTTATAACATACCCATATAAGGCGTGTACGAACATCTTCCCTGCAATCTTCAACGTCACAGGTTTAGTCTTTTGCCTGCGCAACAAGAGAATCATGGTACACTAAGTATAGTAGGTTATGAAACAGCGAGTCGGGCAAGCAAGCAGACGGACATGGATCAAGGCGTGCGGTGTGAAACAACAATCTCACCTCTCCAGAGCAAAAGCAATGGGGATGAGCACCAGGGCGGCGGTGGTATGCCGGTAGAAGACGAAGACGAAGGGGTTCATGCCTTGATCCAGCGCTATCTTGCTCATGATATGCATGCCGGAGTACATGACCCTGATGAGAACCACCGCGCCGTAAGCCTTGGCGCCGCCCGCACCACCCATCCTGATTTTGCTACTACGTATATTTCTGCAGCTAGCTCTGTGAAGGTATTAGCAGCAGAGAGCTGTGCAGCCCTATATATACATTGCTAAAGGCGCCAGCGCAACAACCTAGTAAGAGCATATGCCGCCCTTGCTCCTGTGTCTGTGTGCACCCCGGAGTGACACGGATAATCCCAGGTACGCAGCTAGCTAGTGCACCATCACCTAATCAGTGATGCATGCGCCAATGGGGCTAGAAGAAAGCGGATGGAAAATGCTGGGTGAGTCGTGCGAGCAGAGCAGAGCGGAGGACACTTGGTGTGGGGTGATCTGAGCATCCACTCATGGAAATGCAAAAGATGACAGGGCAGTGATCTGAGTCGATCCCAACTAATTATTTAAGAGTGTAGATTAGTGGCTCAGCTGTTACCATTTGGAGCCACAAGGCTCTCTTCTTGTGGAAAACGCAGAGGTTGTATGTAACAAACTGGGCACATATTATGCAGACCGAAAGGGGACAGGGGAATTAGTGACTGATGGGGCAAGCAAGCTGCCATGTAGAAAGCATGTGGAGATACACAAGGCAAGTGCATGGTGCTTGCTGCTTGCCTGCTTCTCAATCTTCAAAGTGTGCACCAGGTCTGATTGGATATCATTTTTAGCATGAGAATTCTTTCACGCTGGATCTGTATGCCTATTAGGTAACCCCATCTTTACCTCTGAAATGCAAAGTTTTTGCACGCCTCGCTGTGGCTAACATATGCTGGAATGATAACAGGTTCTTGTTGAGACAAATGCAGAGTTTTTGCACGGCTCACCGCGACACAGTACACTGCCTTTTCAAACTACTGGGTTTCAACAAGGTTGCTCCGCTCAGACGGCGGCCCAGAGGCAATAACGATGGCGGTAGATGCAGAAGAAAGGAAGTGTTTATTTCTCCAAGGACTTGCTAATAATTTATTAATCTTTTTAAGGAAGTTCTTATAGGGTTGGTTTTTTTTTTTGCGAACTCTTATAGGGTTGGTTTTATCTAATACTATATGGCACTTGGCCTTTCCGCAAAAAAAGACACCTTGTAAACATAAACCAAGGTTATAGAAAAAATCAGCAACATATAAAATACAAAATTATACCATTGAATTCATCATGAAATATATTTTCATATGACATATACTCCCTCCGTTCCTAAATGTAAGTCTTTGTAGAAATTCCACTATAGACCGCATACGGATGTATATAGATGCAGTTTAAGTTTAGATTCATTCGTTTTGCTCCGTATGTAGTCCACCTATTAGAATCTCTACAAAGACTTATATTTAGGAACAGAGGGAGTATTTGGTATTATCGATATGATATCTTTCTCAATAAACTTGGTCAAAGTTTGTAAAGATCAGCTTCCACGACAAGTAATCCTCACTACATTATAGGGGGAAGTACTTTTTCCCAGGAAGGCAATTAATTACAGAAATGCTAATTTAGTTACTAAAAAGAACTATTGTTTACCATGGTCATTCTTACCTCTAGACAGAGGTAAGAGTTGTAATGAATCCCAGTCTTTGATTACTGGCTGTTATTGTTATTTTGCCAAAAGATTGTATGGTTCCTCATGTATGGATCGTGACAAAAAAGAGAGATACCAATGCACATTGCTGTATTTCTCTTTCCTAAACAAACTAACGTCTTGTTTGTGAAATCAAAGGGTTCACATCAATTAACTCAACATGTTTGTTGATGAACACACGAATTCTAAAGAGCTTTGACTTTCCATATTACTTCAGATGACACATAGAAAGATCTGACATATTTAAAAAGGTTCTAACACATTAGCGAAATGAACTAAATCTGTATGCATGGCTCAAAAAATTGTGTGCATCTTAAAAAATTACGAAGATATTAATTGGAAGCTAATTGTGTATGAACTTGAAAAAAATGTGAATTTTGTCTGTGAAACTAACTATTGTCAACAGATTCTCAAACTTCATTTTGAACGAACTTATTCATATTCCAAAATTACAACTTATCGACCATGCATAAATATTCTTTTGAACAGGGTAGGAGGGTCGGCTGAACAAGGAGGGGTCCTCCCTCCCTACCCCAGAGGGGTCCTACCAGGACTCCACCTAGATTGCCTTGTCCTCAAAGCCTAGAGGGGTTCGACTGACTTGGCCCCACCGGGTTGCCTTGTCCCTCAAGCAAGTGGGGCGGCCCGGTATGATCCTTCCGGAAGTTTTGGAACATTCCATAATCATTCAGTCATTTTTGAAAGTTTCCATCATGTCCTAGAATCTTCCCTATAGAACCTCCCCATACCTTTCGAAACACTTCCAGACATCATCGAAACTCTCCGGGACCTTCTAGAGTGCTTCCAACATCTTTAGAAGCACTTTCTAAACCCTCCTATCTCAGTCTCCAGTAAATCGTAGCATTCCTGAATGTCGCGAAATGTTATGTGAGCGGGATCTGGACAACCATAACGATTCCCACATATTATCAAAGATCTTTATCGAGTGGACCTTACACTACCACATTCAGGCCCCTTTGCCTCGCGATACGTTAACAACATGAGGCGAGACTTTGAAGTTATCCATGTGATCAACTCCTTGATCACCATACCTAGTCATCCTTGTTTCTAGTTTGTATTTTTTTTTCATTTTCGTATACAGGTATAGCCTAATTAACTCCATAGCCACAATATCTGGCCAGGCAATGCTGGATACCATGAACCGAGTGGGCCCATAGTGTATCTCTCTATCGCGAAAGGGTAAATCCCATTCTTGACATATCTAGCACCACAACATACTTCATAACTTATCTGAAAGTCACCTTTATAATTACTCGGTTATGGAGTAACGTTTGATGACCCAAAATCAACCATCTGGTATCTGGGTCTATGATATTCTCATGGCTCATGGTCTAAGGACACAAGTAAATGTGAACACATTATGAGAAAACACTGACAACATTTTGACGGCGTGATCTCGTAATATTTCATAAGTGGGTCTATCCAATATCATTATTACCCTAACAATGTGTTCTCATTGTTGTAGACACCATAGTTACATTAACAATGTCCATGATCAGGAAAACAAGACCATCAACAATACATGAGCTAGTCTAGAGGACTACCTAGAGATATGGTTGGTGTTTATTATTCCACACATGCAATTATGTTTTCCTCTGAATCTCATATTCAGGAACCAACACAATTCTAGCATAGAAAATAAACTTAATCATGAACATGGAAATGGAACAACAACAACTTTGTTATTGCCTTTAGGGCATATTTCGAAGAGTCTGCGACTTACACTAGAGTCAATACTCTAGTCAATGCTAACAACTATGGCATTCGGGTTGTTCATGCTTTGCTTGTGGCAGAGGCTTCATCAACGGATCTGACACATTCAGGTCTCTATGTATGTTGTATTTATTTATGTCTCCACGCTCCACTAATTTTTGGATGATGTGGAATCAGCTTTGTATATGTTTGGATTTCTGGCGGGACCTTTTTTTTTCTTTTTTTTTCGAAAAGGGGGAATACCCCGGCCTCTGCATCTGGACGATGCATACGGCCACTTTATTGATTATTAACACAAGACCTTACAAAGTCGCATAACAAGAAGACCAAAGCCACCATCTTCGCAACCTCTGTCGCTACTCCTATCTAAGCGATGAAGGGCGTTGATGGTCAGGCCTAATACCAAACAGACCTCGCAGCCAAACCTAAAATCTTAGACCCGAGGTCCCAACCAGACTCCTTCCGGTATGGGCACCCACCAGTCCGGCGTGCTCGTCAACCAGACCCCGCCGGGTATGAGGCCGCCGCATCCACGCACCATCAATCCTCTTGAATCGAACTATTGCATGAACCGTGCGCAGTCTCACCGCCATCGACGCCACCACGACGCCGACAGCGCCACCATCCCGCACTCGTCCATCATCACACGCCCACCGGCGAGACCCCGCCGCTCCATGCCGCCGAGACCCGCCGTTGTCATAGTGTCGATGCCACGCCGCTCCTCCTCTTGTCCCTCCAGCCAACACTTGCTCCAAAACGATGCCCCGGGAGAGGGAGAACGACATCAAACGTCGCCATCGTCCGATCCGGTAGATCCGATCAAGGGTTTCCCGAGCCTTTCGATCAGTTGACGTGACTCGCAACGACGATGCTCGAGAAGGAACGACGTCCGAGACGCCGCCATCGTCCGCCATGACCGCAGATCGACGCGATTTTCACCGGAGGCCACGGCGCCCCGATCTCGCAGATTGGCTGGGAACGGATCCTCCGCCGAGCGGTGACGTTGCGCCGATCCGATCCCACCGCCATGCGACGCCCGATGAAGATCCCGATCAAGATCAAGACGACCTCGACGAAACCCGCCACCAGCACCGCCACACGCGCCACCTCCTCCTAGCCCAGTCGCCGCCGGATCCAGCCGTCCCCGCCTCCGGGAGACCAGCCGGACGAGGCGCCCCTAGTCCCCGATCTGACAGCCCGCGCTGCCTCCACAAGGACCAGAGGAAGGAGGGGATGCCCCGCCGCCGCCAGCGCCGCTGGCTTCACCCGGCGGGCGCACTCTGGCGGCGGCGAGGGAAAGGCGACGCTGGGGAGGCGACGGCGGCGGCGGCCGATTGGGATCTCCCGAGGCGCGCGCGCGGGGCGCGCCCAAGACCTTGGCTCCTTGACCTGAGCTATGGCATCACTTCACTATTATCACAATAGAGTTTCGTAGGATCCAACGCGCTTGGAACCACACCAAGCTTGGGGACAAACTTCTTTATCCAAAATCCGCCCTGCCACTTCTGAAGCAGCGATATACTCGGACTCCATTGTATAAACTGCCATAGTGTCCTGCTTGGATCTCGTCTAGCTAACCACACCACCGTTGAGTGTATACACAAAGCTTGATTGAGATAAAAAATCTCCAGATCTTTAAGCTAACAATGAGCTCTTCGATCTCGTCTAGCTAACCCCTTACAATGAGCTCTTCGATCGTCGCCATTGTGTACAAGGAACATGCCCTTACTCCTTTTTAAGTACTTAATGATATTTTTTACTATTGTCCAATGACCATGACTTGGATCACTCTAGTATCTTCCCGTAACACTTAGAACATATGACACATCTGCTCTTCTACATATCATGGCGTACATGCTTGATACAATCGTGAATGCATATGGAATCTTAATCATGCATTCTAACTCATCAGGTGTCAAAGGACATTGAGTCTTGCTAAAAAATTTCCCATGCAACATCGTCAAGAACCCTTCTTGGCATTTCCATACCGAACCTCTTTCAGCACTTTGTGTATATGTGTACTCTAGCTTAGCCCTATTAGAAGCTTGGATCTATCTCCATAGATATCTTAGAGCATCTCCAGCCGTTCGACCCCCCCCCCCTCCAGGCGCCTGAAATATCACCGCCTGGGGGCGCGCCGGCGATATTTTAGGCGTGGGGCGGTCGGTTTCCCAACCGTCGCCCCAAGCCCAACCCAGACGCCGTCTTTTTGAAAAATAAACTCGCCCAAAATCGGCCAAACACAACAAAATTCGGCCAAATTCGACACATATAAGGCGGTTTCATTGATATTTGTACATAAAAACTTAAAAATACAATTCAAAACTAAAAACATAATTAAAAAATATTGCGCCGCCTTCCGCCGCCCCTCCTACGGGCCGAAGAACGCGCCAAAGGCGCTGTAGATGTCGCCGCCGTCGTCGGCCTCCTTCTTCACGATGTCGCCGTCCTTACTGCACCCCTGCCTTGCATCGCCTTGGCGGACGGGTTTGGTTGGCGGCGATGGTGCGTCATCGTCATTGTCCTTGAGGATGATAACGCCGCCGGCGTCGCGGCCACGGCACCGGGCCGCGATCTCCTCGAGGGCGCGGCGCTGGCGTTCCATCTCCAGTCTGACGTAGTCCTCGCGCGCCCACTTGAGAGCGGCCTCGTCAGCGGCAGCGGCCAAGTCGTCGTGCTCACTCTTCATGGCGACGAGCCCCGGCTTCGTCTTCGGCTTGACGAGGTGGGAGGAAGAGGAGCCACGGCCGCCCTCGTTGATGACGAGGACGCCGCCGTGGGTGCGCCACCCTAGCGACATCTTCATGGGCTCGACCTTGACTCTGGCGAGCGCCGGCAATCCGGATGAGTGGGAGTGGGAGGAGGAGGAGGAGGAGGACCCACCCGACATGCGCCGCGGTAGCCAAATGTCGTCGCCACTCCGGCGGGGGACAGGTGCCGGGGCCGCCGTGTACCGGAGCGGCGGTTGGTTGCCATCCTCGAGGTGCTCGAGGACGAAGTGCAGCATCCGCCCGGGGACGCCCCACCATAGGCGGAGGCCGTAGGCTTTGTGGCGCCCCTCACTGGCGCGTTGTTGGTGGAGCCGAGCTGCTCCTCGTGGCAGTGTTGGAAGTACGCCGCACAGCTGGCGTGGTTGTCAGCGGCGTACTCCGAGCGGTCGCGCACCTCCTCCGGCAGGGAGGCCCGGACGCGCTCGTTCTCATCATGGAAGTGGGCGAGGTGGTCGGCATCGGGCTGCGGGGGGGACTGGGACGCCTCCGGCGTCGAGCCTCCACCGCCCCGGCGCACGCATTGTCAGGCGGCGACGGGTAGTTGGCCTCGTAGAGGAGGTGCGCCTCTCACTCGTGCAGGGTGCGGCGGCCGAAGCCGTTGGCCGCTACACCGTCGTCGGGGAAACGCTCACCCATCGGAGGATGTAGACGTGGTGGCTGGTGTCGGGGGGAGGGGTGGGGCAGTGGCGAAGAGAGAGGGAATGCGGGTGAAGGAGAGTGTGTCCACCGCCGAGTAGGGGATGGCTTTTCATAGCCACCGGGGGGTGGCAGACGTGTGTGTACGTGTGGCGGGAGCAGGACGGCGCGTCGTCAGGCCATCACTGCGCCGCCCGTGGGGAATCAATGGAAGGCTGACCGGTGGCAGCCTTGGTATTGATTCCCCGCGAAAAACGAGGTGCTGAGGAAGACGAGATGCGGATTGTCGGTGACTCGATGGGCCCGCCGGACTTTCGCGCCAAAAACGCTTCCCCTGGCCCCCGGGCGCCTCCCAGCACGTCGGGTTCGTCCTGAGTCCGCCGGCGCCAATTTCGGCCATAACCAGCGAAATTTGGGCTTCTGAGGGTGCGACTGAGCCAATATTTAGACGTCGGCGGTAAAAAAATGCCTTGGGGGCTGTTGGGGGGCGAGTGGATATGCTCTTAATGCCTGATATGGATGTTGCCCAGCCCAAGTCCTTCATTGAAAAAATATTTTTTTAATGAAGCCTTAATTATGTCAAGAAAAGGTACGTCATTCCCAATTAACAATATGTTATCCACATAAAGTACTAGAAATTCTTTTGAGCTCTCCCATACTTCCTTGTAAACACAAGCCTCTTCACCAATCTTTATGAAGCTAAACCCTTTTACCACTTCATCAAAGGGAAGATTCTAACTTCGTGGTGCTTGTTTCAGTCCATAGATGAACCTCTAAAGTTTGCATATATTTCTAGCATCCTTCAAATTTACAAAACCCTTGGGATGTATCGTATAAACGTTCTCGGTTAGCCTCCCATTTATGAAAGTTGTTTTGACATCCATTAGCCACATCTCGTAATTGAAATATGCAGCAATGGATAGAATAATCCGAACGTACTTAAACATCTCTACGGGTGAGAACGTCGTAGTCAACTCCTTGAACTTGTCGG
This sequence comes from Aegilops speltoides, assembly GCA_021437245.1. Taxonomy (NCBI): domain Eukaryota; kingdom Viridiplantae; phylum Streptophyta; class Magnoliopsida; order Poales; family Poaceae; genus Aegilops; species Aegilops speltoides. The sequence continues at coordinate 174,502,545 of CM038142.1, read as the reverse complement.
AAACCCTTTGGCACAAGTTGAGATTTATAGATGTATATGTTCCCATCTGCGTTTGTTTTATTTTTATAGATCCATTTGCATTCTATAGGCTTCACGCCTTCTGGAGGGTCTACCAAGTTTCAAACTTGGTTCTTGTACATGGATCCTATCTCGGATATATGATGTCTAGCCATGTACCAGAGTCAGGGCCCATCATTGCTTCCATATATGTCATCGGCTCATCATTATCTAACTACAATACTTTGTCTGGATACCATTGCGGTTTTGTGCAAATTCTACGTGACCGGTTCAGTTGTTAGCTCGACTGATGGCTCTGCAACACATGTAGGGGCTTCCATGTCAGTCATTGCGGGAAACTCCGAAACCACTTTCTGCTCGTGTCACTCTATGACAAAGATTCACTACTCTCGTCTACTTGCATTGTCCTCCCACAAACCTCTTTCACAAGAAACTCTTTAGTCTAAAAACACATCGTTCTTGGCGGCAACCACTTTGCCTTAAGTGTGATGATAAAAGGGATACCCAACCGTTCTGATGTAAGGTGAAACCCTAAGGGAGACCTTTTCACATTTGGAGGGGAAAAGAGATGAACTCACAAGAACACAAGGGGAAAATCACTCAAACAAAACCCAATCGCACATCCACTAGATAGCAAACACATGAGATCCACAAGTATACAAGATCAATCCAAGGAAACAAGCACAAAGTTAAGGTTCTTCCCACTCCTAAGGAGGTGAGTCTTGATGATAGTCTTCTCCAGGAGGAGGTCTTGATGTCCACTTGGGATCCTCTCCTATTAGGTCTTGATCTCCAAGAGGAGTGGTAGAAGGAGCAAAGCTCTATCAATGTCTCACATATAGTACTTTGCTAACCCTAACAAATGGACTAGGTACGGAATATATAGGTAGGAGGAGGTAAGTGACGAAGGGGGGGGGAGGTCATAACACGGCCGGCTCCCTGGAGAGCTTGTGCACACAGGGTAAGTGAGGCCCACGCGCACGAGGGCCCCATGGGCATGGTACACGCCCGTGCACACGGGCTCAGTAGCGTCTACAGCGAGGGGGCCCGTGCGCATGGGGTCCGAAGAGCCCGTGGGCACGGGGTCGCCTGGGCAGAGCCTCTTCTTCCAGCTGCTGGCCTCTGTCTTTGTTGTGGCCTTCGTGTCCTTCTTGGACTTGGTGGACCTTCTTAGCTTCCTTGTAGGTGTCATCCTCATACCTAATGATGCACAAAGTTTCATGGTGTGGTAGTAAACAAGTTTCGGTCGAATCCGTGTTAAGCTCAATGAGGAAAGAGTTCACCTTGGTTTCAATTGCCCTTGCGCGATCTCTTGTTATAGGTCCACGTGGTGCTTCATGAGTCGATGTAGAGTCCATGGGATGATCAAAGGATGCTCCGCATCACGTTCTTATGGATAACCTACAAAGTTGCACTTATTTCGGTCGAGCTTATTTGGTTGTGAACACTACATACACAATGCATCCCCAAAATATTAGGAAAAGACATGTTTGGTTTCTTCTCGTGCCATATCTCATATAGAGCCATTTCAACAGATTTAGATGGTGATCTATTCATTGTAAAAGTCGCAATCCATACACCATAACCCCAAAAGGATAATGAAAGTTTAGTTAGTGACATCATCTATCTCACCATGTCTAACAAGGTCTGATTGCGTCTCTCTCCTCTGTGACGTTCCGGGAGGGGTAAGCTAAACAATTCCACAACTCTTCAAATGTTCGCTAAAATCGTAACTCAAATACTCCCTCTGTGATGCAATCTTAGAAACTTGATTTTCTTGTTATGATGATTTTTCTACTTCATTATGAAATTCTCTGAACTTATGACCCATTAAATAGATATACTGGTATCTTCTCCAATTGTCAGTGAAAGTAATGAAGTAGAGGAATCCATCGCATGAGTCTATAATCACTGGACAACATACATTTGTACGTATAATTTCAAATAAGTCAGTCGCCCATTCTATATGGCATGTGAATGACGTCTTAGTCATTTTACCAACGAACATTGCCCCTCCAACCACCGCATTGCATCCAAACCACATGATGACCAACAGAAGGATCAGCTTTGACCCAATCTATCGACCCTATCCATCGACCGAGCCAACGGCAACCGTTCCGCCCAAGCATCTCCAGATCTGAGACCAGTGAGCCCTAGGCCAGGGAAAGGGGGAGTAGGAGCGGCACGTGACCACAACTGACACCCCTTGTGCCGGTGACGGGAGGCTCGACCACGATGGAGCCCACATTCGTCTTGCTTACCTCCCCAACGGGTAATGGTAGATGTCGTTGCTTGTTGCAGTATATCATTGTTCGCCTCAGTATGACACTCGTTGAGATGTCTTTTTTCTTCTATTTCTTTTTGGCCGTGTGCATTCTCAGTGTTTCAATTAGCTGTTGACATTGTGTTGTTGAAGAAGTGTTCTTTCTGTTAGAATAAATCTGAGGCATACCGTCGATCATCCGAGGACCAAGCAATCACACGAGCACGACACCGAGATTTGTTAACGAGGTTCACCGATATGGCTACATCCCCGGGGTCTGACTACGGGCGCTCCTCCCCGTGACACCGTCACAATACCGCATATCGGCCACCCAAGCGCCGGCACACGCCGCCGGCTCCCCCTTGCACGCCTGTGCTATTATGTTGGCATAGGTTACCTCGTGTGCCTAGCCCCGCTATATATGAGAGGCCTAGGATACAAGTGTCCTACTAGGACACGACTCCATATCCTATTTAAACACAATACAACTACAAGTCCAACTGTAACCTACCATGTACACTATACTCGACACAACTCCAACAAACTCCACCTTGACGAATATTCTCCACCACCTTGAATTCGTCTATGTGTCAAACTTCCATGGACATTGGACTTGAGCTTATCCCATGAGTACCGCTACTACTCCAAAGACTCCATGTGACTCCACCTGCAACTTGTAGTCCCTCCTTTTCTTGATCACAGTCAACACTCGAGCAAATTAAGTTCCTTGTTACTCTAGTTTGCGCTCCCAACTTCCAGAGCATCAGTCCAATGCCATCGCACACTGATCACTGACATGCGTGAAAGTGAACAACTCACATATTGGGTGTCACACATAAGAGTTATCTGAACTCAACATCACCATTCCTTTCTTGACCGCCTGTCTGAAATTTGAAGGAATTTCACCATTGCTTGTGGTCATCCCGAGTCAAATTCGCAGTTGTCTCACCACATGTATGACCACCAGAGCCTTGGCCTGTCTCCATGTCCCATGTGTACTGCACGCCTCACCGCTATTACCGCGTCGAGCCTCCGCTGTCCCGATCGAGTCTCAAGGGTCATGAAACCACACCACTTAACCCCCACTGCAGAGTACCACCGATCATCACCGATCGATGACGAGTTTCATGCTTCCATCAGACCACTGGGCTCCAGTCCAAACTGCATGTCACTCGCTTTTCCCATCCGCTGAATAGGCTTCGATTCTCTGGATCCTTACACCGTAGCCCCTCAATCCAGCTCCACCTTCAACATGACTCCATGGTGGTTGTACTTGCCACCCCGCGCCTTGTCGACTCCAAGCTCTCATGTGCACCGTCTTGAATCAACCCCGCGTCATAGTCTTATCGAAGCCACACAAGCCCTCGGGGCCTGCGCCACGTGTTTCCACGCCTCTGAAGTCGGTCACCATCAGCATCATGCTCCTATGTCGTCGTCATCGATCCCACCATCGTCTTCTGTATCAACCGACTTGCGTCGATCCGTCAGACTGACCAGTCCGACCCAATCGAATTTGTCCGGCTGCAGACACATTCCAGACTCAAGCCGTCACCGTGACCTTCGCCATCCATACACACACGTGTACCGACAAAGAAACCAAAGCAAAGTCCTACATAGCCTTCCCATGTGAACATGCCACAGATCAACAAAGCTAAGCTAGCTCAAACTCCTGATTCATCACACGTATGTAGCTTTAGGACTTATTTTTTTTCTTTCTTGATAGCATATCACGGCCTGGCTAGCTCTTGTGTCGATCCTTTTTTTCTTAAACAAATCTCACTAGCTTTTGGCCTCTCCATGCAACGCGCTGCACCTGCGGGTTTCAGCCAACCATGATCCATGAACTCCTCCCGCCGGTTCCACCTGGGCCCTCGTCAGGCCTCAGCCTTGCCTCGGCCTCGCGCGGGCTGTAGCCCCACTTGGGGCTTGCTCGGCCATACCCCGCCAGCGATCTCAGCGCACGCCTCGAGTATGCTCGCCCGATCAATCCATCGATCGACCGTCGCACGACTCGCCTGACGCCTCTGATTCTGCTTGCGTCTCGTCAAGGCTCGAAACAAATCGCCGCCAGCTTTGCTTGCTTTACGCCCCGCTGCTTCACCGATTGCTTTTCTCGATCACACCGAGAACCACGCCTTAGCCACGTCTACATCTCAAACTCGGTACTTCCTCTAGAACAACCATCAACGACATTCGAACAACCTAGCTCTGATACCACTTGTTAGAATAAATCCGAGGCATACCGTCGATCATCCGAGGACCAAGCAATCACACGAGCACGACACCGAGATTTGTTAATGAGGTTCACTGATATGCCTACATCCCGGGGCCTGACTGCGGGCGCTCCTCCCTATGACACCGTCACAATACCGCACACCGGCCACTCGGGCGCCGACACACGCCGACGGCTCCCCCTTGCGCGCTTGTGCTATTATGTTGGCATAGGTTACATCGTGTGTCTAACCCCGCTATATATGAGAGGCCTAGGATACAAGTGTCCTACTAGGACACGACTCCATATCCTATCTAAACACAATACAACTACAAGTCCAACTGTAACCTACCATGTACACTATATTCGACACAACTCTAACACTTTCATCTAGACATGTAAGGTGAACATGGGTGAGTAGAAATGGATAACTCCTTAATGTTTCTTTTTACATGAAACGACAACAAACTTCTCCTACAAAAAAACAGCAAACTTTTTAATTAATTAAGAGAGAGAAGTACATATTTTTCGATAAAAGAGATTTTTATTAACTCAAAATGTAGCATCAAGCAGATACAAACCATAACGAGCAACACCGGGCCTCTGCATAATTAAGATGCACACAAGCATCAAATGAACAGTCTAACAAAGAATATAAAAATGACAGTGGCAATAGTAAAGCCATATGAGACCGAAACTATGCCTATGTCGAAACAACGGGTAACGGACCGAAACTATGCCTATGTCATATGCTGCCACCCATGTTGGATAAAAACCTCCCTGACCACCCGCTCCAACCGCACACACTGCCTTAAACAGCGATTGGCACTCCAGTCGGTACAGAGTAGACCATGTACGAAGCCAATGCGTGCAACGGTAAATAACCTGCATAGGAGAAGATATTTTACCATTAAAACACAGTTATTTTTACATAGTCAAAGCGGTCATAGTAAGGCAAACGCTTCCACCCGTAGAGAGAAGTACATATGAAGTATAGACGGAAGTGAAGACAAAGAAAAAACTCGCCAACAGGTGACAGCCGGTGGACAAGAGCCACACCCACACCTGTTGGCGAAAGCGAACACCGGCGTTCCATTAACAGAAAAAAAGAACTTCGAGAGCACACTAGCCACATCTTGATGCAATGATGCTGATTAATTAGTAGTAGTAGATGAGTAGATATCACTAGCTAATAAGATCATACACTTTTGTGAATGAACTTGACGGATATATGGTGAGCACCAGTGGACACATCGGCATATAGACGATCAATAAGCATAAGCAAACTATTGAGATCGAGTAGTGTGCTGATGCTTCGTTTCCCTTTGCCAAACTTGCTCTAGTTGACGACAGCGACCAATATTAGACAAGAGCTTAATGTGTAGCACTTGCTAACTGCACCATTCATAGCAAAGTAATCAATTAAAGATGTTATCAATTCATGCACAAATACTATCGTAAACCAGCCGAGGTGGTGTACCACTCAAGCTGAATGCATTGAGCTTAAGAGCGGATCAGGGAAGAAGAGTCTGGAATATTCCATCTTGGGGACGTAGCTAGCAAGCTTTCCTTTGCGTACGATGGTTGCCCGTCTTTCTCCATTTCCCCTTTTGCCTTTCAGCTGGTGCGTGCAGGCGAGGGTGATGCGTCGGATGTGTCTGGAAAAGATAATCCGTATTGATACGTCGAAATCACATACTTGGTAGGATGACACGATCGGATCGGCCATGGTAGTGAACTAGTGATCATCAATGATCTACGTACCTATCATTATATTTGTCAGCCCGTCTTTCAGTGAAGTCTCATACAAATTTTGTCAGGGCTGCAAACCTATCACATCTTCAGAGGTGGGACTCTGAGAAACTCTAGCTGCCAGTCTCCACCATCCCATATCATGTCTTCTTGCCACCATCGGAGGTGTCGTTGAGGCAAATCCTGTATTGATGTCAGAGGTGGCTAGGTCAAAAAAAATTACCCTTGATGGGAATGAGTATGGGTGATAGGTAAGTTCATGATGGACAGGTAAGGGTATGGGGTGGCTTCATCTTTATCCATACCTTGCGGGTGCCATCCCTACTAGGTCTTATAAGCTGACAAACAAACATGGCCATGCGTTACAGCAGAAGAAAAAAATGTCATGCATCCCTAGTACAAATAAGAATGGTTGAAGACCCCACCTCACTCAATAGGTCGATGTCTTCACTTATCCTTGTTTCTAGAAACTGAATATATGATTAAGTCATACTATGTGTATAAGGTTAGGAATCTCAACCTCTGAGAGTGGCAGTTACAATCTCGCGTACCTTGAAGCCATGCAATTGACAGGACAAACGAGATGGATGTGGAGACATAGGAGACGGCATGACAGCGGTGACCGCCTCCGTCCATGATGCTAGCCTCCATCTCGATAGTCCAACACAGAGCCCCGCCAGTCTATTCAGACTTATGCACGTAGAGGGGCTGGAAACGTGCTTAACTCTAACTAGTGTTTTCTTTTCATAGTAGATGTAGAACGAAGGTGTACGGTCCACGGGAAAGATCGATCGTGATTGCCCATCCAAGTCAAGAATGAAAGATTGATCGTGATTGTGCGTTCGAGTCAGGAAAACCTGAAAGATCGATTGGAACACTAAAAAGGTCGACCGATCGTGCACGCTTGCTGGGCTTGGGATGATTGATCTGATCGAGTTCACCTGGGCTAGCCAGACATTGGTCGTTAGGGATCCCCGCAAAAACAAAATATCAACCGCTTCGGCCAGCCAGATGAGATCGATCGATAGGGTCTCTGATAACAAATGGTTTGGTCGCGGCTAGGGTTGCTAGTGACAGTTTTGTCAAGCCGTGCTGGAAGGGGTTGACGAAAGAAGTGAAATAGGGAACGTCACCCTCTTTTGAGTAGGAGAGAACATTTGCCTTTTTATAAACTAATTATAAAAGCCATGAATATAAGACTGGCTACATGCGATGCCCAAACAAGAATCGAGCCCAAAAAAGAATAGAGCTGATGTTGACTTTGGATCAAGGGGTAACCGTGGCTTTGCTGGTGCTACTCGTGGTGGTAACCTACCTTTCGGCCTGAAAAATAAAAGACATGAGCCTATAAGTTAGCCGAATTATTATTTCTCAATCAATTGAGAAATAACTAAATCTCGATCTACTCCATAACCATTAAAGTGTTTGTCAAGATTTGTGTGTGCTAACACGCGATGGCGCTGCCTTGGTACATTCCTCCTATTCCCCAGCTCACACGCTAGAAAGCGAGCTAACCCGCACCCCTAGCTCCCCCATTCGTCATTTTGGGCTGGTCCATGTGTGGGTCCGGCGCTCTTTTTTTCATTTTTCTTCTTTGTTTCCTTTTTTTACATAGAGTACCGTTCACGAATCTCAGATTTTAAGAATATAATTAGGATTGATAAAAATCATGAATTAAAAAATATTTAAGAATCCAAAAAGTTCATGAGTTTTAAAAAATGTTCATGAATTTCAAAAATTGTTCCCAAATTTCAAAAATGCTCATGAGTTTAAAATGTTCATCAATAAAATATGTTCACAGATTTCAAAAAGTATTCAGATATTCAAAAAAATGTTAGTTACTTTCAAAAATTGTTCTTAAATTCAAAAAAGTGTATCATTTCAAAAAATATGTAGACTAACACATAGCCGAGTTGTGGAAAGGAGCTGATGCCTTTCCACCCTCCCAGGTTCAAGACACGATACTTGCAATTTGAGTTTGTTGCGCCAATATATTGTAGGGTCTTCCTTACCGTCTTTCTATCAAAAAATGGATTTCAGAAAATGTTGTTGGATTTGCAAAATATACTCAGAAATTTCAACGAAAATAAAAATAAAAATAAAATAACCAGAAAAAAAGAAAACACATAGAAAAAGAAAAAGGAATACGAAAAAGGAAAAATAAAAAATGGAAGAAAAAACAAGGGAAAAGGAAAATTTGCTTCATAGATTCTTGAACCTTCCCAAAACCGATGGCTTGAAAAAACTGACTGGCCCAATTGACTCAACACGCTCGTGTCGGGAGGTACACTGGACCAGCTTACTGCTCGCGAATATTGACAGCGCGAAGTCTTTAAAAATAGAAACTAGACGCGCAATTTATTGCGCATTACACTGTAGTGTTTATATTTTCTAATTATTTGAAACAATAATCCTACACCTACGTAACCAACCTACGTGAAGTTACTTAACCCTCCTAATCTAATCCTCTCGCCCCCCCTGATTTTCGCGGAGTGGGTCCTGGGCAAATCTCTCTTCCAATTAAATCTTGACAAGTCAGTTTTTACGTAGGTTCACATATTACCAATAAAGTTCATGAGCATGGAAAAAAAGGTTCAGCAAATCGAAAAAGTTCATGTACTAAAAAAAGGTTCATGAATTCAAATGAAGTTCATCGATTTTCAAAAAAAGTTCATCGAATTTCAAAAAAGTTCATCGAATTTCAAAAAAAGTTCATCGATTTCAAAAAAATCGTCGAATTTGGAAAAAGTTCTTCTAAATTAGAAAAAATTCATTGATTTTGAAATAAAGTTCATCAATTTTGAAAAAAGTTCATCGAATCTGGGAAAAGTTCATCTAAATTGAAAAAAGTTCACCGATTTTGAAAAAAGATCATTGAACTCGAAAAAAGTTCATCAATTTGAAAAAGGTTCATCAAATTTGAAAAAGGTTCATCCATTTTAAAAAAAAAGTTCATTGATTTGGAAAAAATTCATCAAATTTGAGAAAAGTTCATCCAAAATTAAACAGAGTTCACGGAGTTTTAAAAAATCAACAAATTTGAACAAAAAAGTTCATTGAATTGAATAAAATATAATCAAATTTAAGAAAAAAAGTTCATCCATTTTAAGAAAAAATCGTGAATTTGAAAAGAAAATCATCAAACCAGGAAGAAGAAACATAAAAAACGAAAAAAACGAAAAGATTTAAAAGGAAAGAAGATATAAGAAACGTTGGAAAAAGATGTTTACACATCAGCCATGTTGTTGTGGTGCTTGTTGTTGCGTTGTTCTGGCCTTCAGGTCCTGAGTTCGATTCTCCTCAGGCGTATAGTTTTTGCGTATCAAAAAGAAAAAACACAGAAAAAACGGGGGCGTGATGGGCCGGCCCGCGAGTACCTGCTGCAGGCGCCGGTTAGCAAAAACAGTAGAAACCGGCGCCTGCAGCGCTAAATAGGAATTTGCCGTCGTTCTCCGCACGTGCCGCGAGCTCCTGTTCGGCACCCACCTGATGCCCACACGATAGCTTACTGGGCCATGGCCCAAAACTCACTTGCTCCCTAAACAAAGGATCACTCGCTCACGAGTCTCTTTTTCATGTAGGATCTCTCATTCACAAATTTGAATGAAATTGGAAAAACATTCACGAATTTGAAAAGTTCACGAATTTTTCAAAAAGTGCACAAATTTGGAAAAAAGAGTTCATCCAATTTTTAAAAACTTTCATAAATTTTGAAAAAAAAATCACAAAAGTGAAAAAGGTTCACAGATTTTGAAAAAAGCTCATCAAAATTGAAAAAAGTTCTCGAATTTTTTAAAAAGTTCATCAATTTTCAATAAAATTTCATGAATTTTGGAAAAAGTTCATTGATTGCGAAAAAGGTTCATCAATTTCAAAAAAAGTTCATCGAACTTAGAAAACAATTCGTCAATTTTGTAGAAAATTTCATTGATTTTGAAGAAAAGTTTTTGAATAAAATTTGTCGAATTTGAAAACAATTCATCATTTTTTAATTTTTTACAAATTTGAGAAAGTACATCAATTTTTAAAAAATCATCGATTTTGGGAAAAAAAGCTCATTGATTTTGAAAAAAAATCACAAAATTGAACCAAATACTGCACATTTAAGAGAACAGGAAAAAGACAAGAAAAAAGAATGAACAAGAAAAAAACGAATAAGCGCAGGAAAACTGACCAGCGATCCGTGAATTGAGACCGTAATAAAATGGGTAAACCAAGTAATTGTGCAAACGCGGATGATATGGCCTAGTGGTTACTATGCTAGCTTCCTAACGAGGAGGTCGCTGGTCGATCCCGTCGCCGGCGCCTTAAGCGCCAAATAGGATGCGGCACGGGTGCCTATGTTTAGCTTATAGCGCGACACAGCGCAGCAGCAGTGCTTCGCCCTCGCTCGCGTGCGCGAGCACGACATAGGCTCCCCGCTCCACGATGACCTCACACAAACATCATGGTCATTTATCTATTTCCTTTTTCCTTTCCTATTTATATTTATATTTTCAATGAATATATTTTTTTGAATTTATACTTAATTCGAAAACCATGAATTTGGAGAAAAACAAATGGTTGCACAGTATAAAAAATGTCAATGCAACTAAGAAATATGTTGACATCATTTACAAATTGCTCCTGGCATGAAGCCATGTTCCTGAAATTGAAAAGAAAAATGTACCTGAAAATTTTAAAAAATCTTTATACAACATATAATGTTTCTGTAGTACTATACACAAATGTTCTGTACAGTTAAAACAATGTATGTGACATGGTGGCTCCAGTCATGATTTAGCGGGTTTGCTAATAAAGACATATAAATCATATTTTATTGTCAGAAATAATGGTTAAAATCAAACAAAAAAATATGAGTAGATCTTTTTTGACAAAGGTTGATGTTATTAGCTTAAATGAAGCATCAAGAGAATACACACATTCCCTGCTTCTGTATGGCTTGGATGCACATAGGAAAATCAACGCACACAAAGACACGCAACACTTAGCAAAGTCATAGTCCAAAACTATGTGTAGGCGAGAGAAAAAGAAAGCAAATCACAAAGCGTTCAGATCCATGAGCGGCAAACTGTAGCAAGGACCGTATCCGCAACAACCATCTCATGGCACCACACAGACAACGACGTTCTTCTACAACAGTGCCTTCGGGAAGGAAACGACGCTCAGGCGCTTCCATCACCGGATTCAACTATCAAGACCATAATCTAAGTTTTCACCCATAAAATTTAGTCCAAGCATATCCAAGCAATTGCAACTATCAAGACCATAATCTAAGTTTTCACCCATAAAATTCAGTCCAAGCATATCCAAGCAATTGTTATGTTATGCTCCAAATTCAAGTATAAAGAGAAAGACTAACTTCTCTTGATGCTTCCGGTAGGCTTGGGCCCATGAATTCTGCTAAGTTATATGTTCTTAGAGGAAGCACTATTACTGGTACTGTTGTTGTTGCTGTTACTTCTGATAAATCCAGTAAAACTAATATTTGGCATATGCGCCTTGGGCATATGAGTAAACTTGGCATGACAGAATTGACCAAGAGAGTACTTCTGGATGGTTGCAACGTAAGTGAGTTGGAGTTTTGTGAGCACTGCATTTTTAGTAAGCACAAGAGGGTAAAATTCAATGTTGTTGTTCATACTACAGAAGGTATATTAGATTACGTACATCCTGATTTGTGGGGACCTTCCCGTAGACCCTCGCTTGCTGATGCTCGTTATATGCTTACAATTATTGATGATTACTCCAGAAAAATATGGCCTTATCTTTTGAAAAATATATATGATGTGTCTGATGCCTTTAAGGATTGAAAAGTTATGTTAGGAAGGCAAACTGAGAGGGAGATAAAAATACTTCTTACTAACAATGGTATGGAATTCTGTACAAAAGTTGTTGACAGTTAATGCAGAAACCTGGGCATCGTCAGGCACCACACCGTCCCATACACTCTCAATAGAATGGTGTGGCTGAGTGCATGAACATAACCATCATCTCCAGGGCTCATTGCATGTTGACCAATGCTCGCATGGGCAAACGTTTTTGGGCTCAAGCCGCCTCAGCCGCCTGCTACCTCATCAATGGGTCACCATCCATTCCACTTAATAAGAAAACTCCCATTGAGGTATGGTCTGGTACACCAGCTGATTATTCACAATTGAGAGGTTTCGGTTACACTGCATATGCACACGTTGATAATGGAAAACTTGAGCCTAGAGCTATTAAGTGTGTGTTTGTTGGTTACGGTTCAGGAGTAAACGGATACAAGTTATGGAATCCTGAAACTAATAAGGTTTTCGTGAGCAGGAGTGTTGTTTTCAATGAATTTGTTATGTATCATGATGATCTAAAGATACTTTTGATGAACAACCACAACGAGTTACTGTGCAGGTTGAGCAACTTGATGAGGAGGAAAATGTAATTGTGGATAATGATGATGTTGCTCCAGATGCACAAGTTAATGATAATGGTGATGGTGTTCCAGATACAGAGGTCCATGATGATGATGTTGTGCAACACTCACCCCCTGTTTTGCAGCGACGAGTTCAGTCTCTTGCAGCCGGTAGGAGAAAGAGTCATTAACAACCTAAACGCCTAATTGAAGAATGTGACATTGTTCATTATGCTTTCAGTTGTGCAGAACATGTCGAGAACATCCATGAGCCATCCACATACACTGAAGCAGTTGTTTCCGGTTACCGCGAGAAGTGGATTGCTGCTATGTAGGAAGGGATGTTGTGAGCTTTCCTAAACAAAATAAGACCGTTAGCCGCAAATGGATCTTCAAAAGGAAGGAGGGTTTGTATCCTAGTGAGCCCGCGAGATTTAAGGCAAAGTTAGTGAAGGAAATATGCCCTAGAGGCAATAATAAAGTTATTATTTATTTCCTTATATCATGATAAATGTTTATTATTCATGCTAGAATTGTATTAACCGGAAACATAATACATGTGTGAATATATAGACAAACAGAGTGTCACTAGTATGCCTCTACTTGACTAGCTTGTTAACCAAAGATGGTTATGTTTCCTAACCATGAACAAGGAGTTGTTATTTGATTAACAAGGTCACATCATTAGTTGAATGATCTGATTGACATGACCCATTCCATTAGCTTAGCACCCGATCGTTTAGTATGTTGCTACTGCTTTTATCCATGACTTATACATGTTCCTATAACTATGAGATTATGCAACTCCCGTTTACCGGAGGAACACTTTGGGTGCTACCAAACGTCACAACGTAACTGGGTGATTATAAAGGAGTACTACAGGTGTCTCCAAAGGCAGATGTTGGGTTGGCGTATTTCGAGATTAGGTTTTGTCACTCCGATTGTCGGAGAGGTATCTCTGGGCCCTCTCGGTAATGCACATCACTTAAGCCTTGCAAGCATTACAACTAATGAGTTAGTTGCGAGATGATGTATTACGGAACGAGTAAAGAGACTTGCCGGTAACGAGATTGAACTAGGTATTGGATACCGACGATCGAATCTCGGGCAAGTAACATACCGATGACAAAGGGAACAACGTATGTTGTTATGCGGTCTGACCGATAAAGATCTTCGTAGAATATGTAGGAACCAATATGGGCATCCAGGTCCCGCTATTGGTTATTGACCGGAGACGTGTCTCGGTCATGTCTACATTGTTCTCGAACCGTAGGGTCCGCACGCTTAAGGTTTCGATGGCGATGTTATATTATGAGTTTATGAGTTTTGATGTACCGAAGGAGTTCGGAGTCTCGGATGAGATCGGGACATGACGAGGAGTCTCGAAATGGTCGAGACATAAAGATCGATATATTGGACGACTATATTCGAGTTCGGAAAGGTTCCGAGTCATTCGGTATTTTTCGAGTACCGGAGAGTTACGGAATTCGCCGGGAGTATATGGGCCTTATTGGGCCATACGGGAATAAGGGAAAGAGGCCAAAGGAAGAAGGGCAGCCCCTCTAGTCCGAATTGGACAGGGGTGCAGCCCCTTTTCCTTCCTCCTCTCCCCCTTCCCTTCTCCTACTCCAACAAGGAAGGAGGAGTCCTACTCGGTGGGAGTAGGACACCCCTTGGCGCGCCTCTCCTAGGCCGGCCGCACCCTCCCCTTGCTCCTTTATATACGGGGGGGGGGGCACCTCTAGACACACAAGAGACACAAGTATTGATCTACGGATCGTTCCTTAGCCGCAGCGGTGCCCCTCCACCATATTCCACCTCGGTCATACTGTCGCGAAGCTTAGCGAAGCCCCGCGCCGTGAAACATCAAGATCGCTACCACGCCGTCGTCCGACGGAACTCTCCTCGACACTCGGCTGGATCGAGTACGAGGGACGCCATCGAGCTGTACGTGTGTCAAGAACTCGGGGCGCCGGAGTAACGGCGCCGGATCGGTCGGATCGCGAGGAGAACGTCGACTACTTCCTCTACGTTGTGATCGCTTCGCCGGGTCTCACGAGGGTACGAGACAACACTCTCCCTCTCGTTGCTATGCATCACCATGATCTTGCGTGTGCGAGGAAATTTTTGAAATTACTACGTTCCCCAACAAGTGGCATCCGAGCCTAGGTTTTATGGTTTGATGTTTTGCACGAGTAGAACACAAGTGAGTTGTGGGCGATACAAGTCATACTACCTACCAGCATGTCATACTTTGGTTCAGCGGTATTGTGAGATGAAGCGGCCTGACCGACATTACGCCAGACGCTTACGCGAGACTGGTTTCACCGCCACGAGCACTCGTTGCTTAAAGGTGACTGGTGGGTGCTGCTCTCTCACTTTAGTTGAACTGAGTGTGGCTACGCCCGGTCCTTGAGAAGGTTAAACGAGTCTATTTGACGAAGTATCGTTGTGGTTTTGATGCGTAGGTGAGACTGGTTCTTGCTTAAGCCCGTAGCAGCCACGTAAAATTTGCAACAACAAAGTAGAGGACGTCTAACTTGTTTTTGCAGGGCATGTTGTGATGTGATATGGTCAAGACGTGATGCTATATTTTATTGTATGAGATGATCATGTTTTGTAACGAAGTTATCGGCAATCGGCTGGAGCCATATGGTTGTCGCTTATTGTATGCAATGCAATCGCTTCGTAATGCTTTACTTTATCACTAAGCGGTAGCGATAGTCGAGAAGCATAAGATTGGCGAGACGACAACGATGCTACGATGGAGATCAAGGTGTCGCGCGGTGGCGATGGTGATCATGGTGGTGCTGCGGAGATGAAGATCACGAAGCACAAGATGATGATGACCATATCATATCACTTATATTGATTTGCATGTGATGTTTATCCTTTATGCATCTTATCTTGCTTTGGTTGACGGTAGCATTATAAGATGATCTCTCACTAAATTATCAAGAAGTGTTCTCCCCGAGTATGCACCGTTGCCAAAGTTCGTCGTGCCCAGACACCACGTGATGATCGGGTGTGATAAGCTCTACGTCCATCTACAACGGGTGCAAGCCAGTTTTTGCACACGCAGAATACTCGGGTTATACTTGACGAGCCTAGCATATGCAGATATGGCCTCGGAGCATGGAGACCGAAAGGTCGAGCGTGAATCATATAGTAGATATGATCAACATAAGATGTTCACCATTGAAAACTACTCCATTTCACGTGATGATCGGTTATGGTTTAGTTGATTTGGATCATGTGATCACTTAGATGACTAGAGAGATGTCTTTCTAAGTGGGAGTTCTTAAGTAATATGATTAGTTGAACTTAAATTTATCATGAACTTAGCCCTGGTAGTATTTTGCAAATTATGTTGTAGATCAATAGCTCACGTTGTTGCTATCATATGTTTGTTTTGATATGTTCCTAGAGAAACTGTGTTGAAAGATGTTGGTAGCAATGATGCGGATTGGATCCGTGATCCGAGGTTTATCCTCATTCTTTGCGTAAGAATTATGTCCTTAATGCACCGCTAGGTGCAGACCTATTGCAGGAGCGGATGCGAGGCGTTATGAACGTTTGGCTAGCTCAATATGATGACTACTTGATAGTTTTGTGCACCATGCTTTATGGCTTAGAATCGGGACTTCAAAGATGTTTTGAACATCATGGACCATATGAGATGTTCCAGGAATTGAAGTTAATATTTCAAGAAAATACCCGAGTTGAGAGAGATGAAGTCTCCAACAAGTTCTATAGCTAAAAGATGGAGGAGAATCGCTCAACTAGTGAGCATGTGCTCAGATTGTCCGGGTACTTCAATCGCTTGAATCAAGTGGGAGTTAATCTTCCGGATAAGATAGTGATTGATGAATTCTCTAGCCACCATCACCAAGTTAGTAGAACTTCGTGATGAACTATAGTATGCAAGGGATGACGAAAATGATTCCCGAGCTCTTCATGATGTTGTAATCGGCGAAGGTAGAAATCAAGAAAGAGCATCAAGTGTTGATGGTTGACAAGATCACTAGTTTCAAGAAAAGGGCAAAGGAAAGAAAGGGAACTTCAAGTAGATTGACAAGCAAGTTGTCACTCCCACGAAGAAGCCCAAAGCTGAACCAAAGCTCAAACCGAGTGCTTACATCGCAAAGGAAATGGTCCTTTGAAGCGGAACTGCCCTAAATATTTGGTGGATAAGAAGGATGGCAAAGTGAAAAGGGTATATTTTATATACTGGTGTTTGATGTGTGCTTTACTAGTGTTTATAGCAACCCCTCGGTATTTGGTACTGGTTCGGTTGCTAAGAGTA
This sequence comes from Aegilops speltoides, assembly GCA_021437245.1. NCBI lineage: Eukaryota > Viridiplantae > Streptophyta > Magnoliopsida > Poales > Poaceae > Aegilops > Aegilops speltoides. Next base: position 174,485,603 of record CM038142.1, on the reverse strand, counting down.
GTAACTCAAACGGAGTTGCGAATAAGCGAAACTAGTTAAGGGTGAAGTGACGATGTGTGTTGAAAGTAGTTTCAAGATTGATATGATCATCATCGCACACTCCCTATACTTTCGGGATTAGTGTTGAACCTAAATAAATATTATTTGGTGTTTGCGTTGAGCATGAATATGATTTGATCATGTTTATTGCAATACGGTTATTCATTTAAGTAAGAGAATAAACTGTTGTTCATTTACATGAATAAAACCTTATATGGTTACACACCCAATGAAAATGGTTCATTGGATCTTGATCGTAGTGATACACATACTCATAATATTGAAACCAAAAGATGCAAAGTTAATAATGATAGTGCAACTTATTTGTGGCATCGCCGTTTAGGTCATATTGGTGTAAAGCGCATGAAGAAACTCCATCTTGATGGAATTTTGGAATCACTTGATTATGAATCACTTGATGCTTGCGAACCATGCCTCATGGGCAAGATGACTAAGACTCCGTTCTCCGAATAATGGAGCGAGCAACCGACTTATTGGAAATAATACATCTTGATGTATGCGATCCAATGAGTGTTAAGGCTCGTGGCGGGTATCGTTATTTTCGGCCTTCACAGATGATTTGAGCAGATATGGGTATATCTACTTGATGAAACATAAGTCTGAAATAGTTGAAAGGTTCAAAGAATTTCAGAGTGAAGTGGAAAAATCATCGTGACAAGAAAATAAGGTTTCTACGATTTGATCGCGAGACGAATATTTGAGTTCTGAGTTTGGTCTTCAATTAAAACAATGTGGAATAGTTTCACAGCTCACGCCACTCGAACACCACAATGTTATGGTGTGTCCAAACATTGTAACCGCACTTTATTGGATAAAGTGCAATCCATGATGTTTCTTCTTGATTTACCAATATCGTTTTGGGATCATGCATTAGAGACAGCTGCATTCACGTTAAATTGGGCACCATCTAAATCCGTTGAGGCGACACTATATGAGCTGTGGTTTAGCAAGAAACCCAAGTTGTCGTTTCTTAAAGTTTGGAGTTGCGATGCTTATGTGAAAAGTTTCATCTGATAAGCTCAAACCCAAATCGGAGAATGCGTCTTCATAGAATACCCAAAGGAAATTGTTGGGTACACCTTCTATCACAGATCCGAAGGCAAGATATTCGTTGCTTAAGATGGATCCTTTCTAGAGAAGGAGTTTCTCTCGAAAGAAGTGAGTGGGAGGAAAGTAGAACTTGATGAGGTAATCGTACTGTTCCTTATTGGAAAGTAGTTCATCACGAAATCTGTTCTTGTGACTACTATACCAATTAGTGAGGAAGTTAATGATGATGATCATATAACTTCGGATCAAGTTACTACCGAACCTCGTAGGTAAAACAGGTGAGATTCGCACGAGTGGTACGGTAATCCTGTTCTGGAGGTCGTGTTACTTGACCATGACAAACCTACGAACTATGAGGAAGCGATGATGAGCCCAGATTCCGCAAAATGGTTTGGGCCATGAAATCTGAGATATGATCCATGTATAAGAACAAAGTATGGACTTTGATGGATTTGCCCGATGATCGGCAAACCATAGAAGATAAATGGATCTTCAAGAGGAAGACGGACGTTGATAGTAGTGTTACTATCTACAAAGCTCGACTTGTTGCAAAAAGGTTTTCGACAAAGTTCAAGATGTTGACTACAATGAGATTTTCTCAACTCAGTAGCGATGCTTAAGTCTGTCCGAATCATGTTAGCAATTGCCACAATTTATGAAATTTGGCAAATGGATGTAAAACTGCATTCTGAATGGTTTTACGGAGGAAAAGTTGTATATGATGCAACCGAAGGTTTTATCGATCCAAAGGAGCTAACAAAGTGTGCAAGCTCCAATGATCCATCTATGGACTGGTGCAAGCATCTCGAGTTGGAATATACGCTTTGATGAGTTGATCAAAGCATATAGTTTTATATGACTTATGGTGAAGCTCTGATTTACTAGAAAGTGAGTGGGAGCACTACAACATTTCGATAAGTATATGTGAGTGACATATTGTAGATCGGAGATAATGTAGAATTATTCGCAAAGCATAAAGGAGTGTTTGAAAGAAGTTTTTCAAAGAAAGACCTCGGTGAAGCTGCTTACATATTGAGCATCAAGATCTATAGAGATAGATCAAGATGCTTGATAAGTTTTTCAATGAGTACATACCTTGACAAGATTTTGAAGTAGTTCAAAATGGAGCAGTCAAAGAAAGAGTTCTTGCACGTGTTACAAGGTGTGAAATTGAGTAAGACTCAAAACCCGACCACGGCAGAAGATAGAAAAAGAATGAAAGTCATTCCCTATGCCTTGGCCATAGGTTCTATAAAGTATGCCATGCTGTGTACCAGATCTATTGTATACCCTACACTGAGTTTGGCAAGGGAGTACAATAGTGATCTAGGAGTAGATCACTGGACAGCGGTCAAAATTATCCTTAGTGGAATAAGGATATGTTTCTCGATTATGGAAGTGACAAAAGGTTCGTCGTAAAGAGTTACGTCGATGCAAGTTTTGACACCGATCTAGATGACTCCAAGTCTCGATCTAGATACATATTGAAAGTGGGAGCAATTAGCTAAAGTAGCTCCGTGCAGAGCATTGTAGACATAGAAAAATTGCAAAATACATAACGGATCTGAATGTAAAAGACCCGTTGACTAAGATTCTCTCACAAGCAAAACATGATCACACCTTAGTACTCTTTGGGTGTTAATCACATAGCGATGTGAACTAGATTACTGAATCTAGTAAACCCTTTGGGTGTTGGTCACATGGCGATGTGAACTATGGGTGTTAATCGCATGATGATGTGAACTATCGATGTTAATCACATTGTGATGTGATCTAGATTATTGACTCTAGTGCAAGTGGGAGACTGAAGGAAATATGCCCTAGAGGCAATAATAAAGTTATTATTTATTTCCTTATATCATGATAAATGTTTATTATTCATGCTAGAATTGTATTAACGGAAACATAATACATGTGTGAATATATAGACAAACAGAGTGTCACTAGTATGCCTCTACTTGACTAGCTTGTTAACCAAAGATGGTTATGTTTCCTAACCATGAACAAGGAGTTGTTATTTGATTAACAAGGTCACATCATTAGTTGAATGATCTGATTGACATGACCCATTCCATTAGCTTAGCACCCGATCGTTTAGTATGTTGCTACTGCTTTTATCCATGACTTATACATGTTCCTATAACTATGAGATTATGCAACTCCGTTTACGGAGGAACACTTTGGTGCTACCAAACGTCACAACGTAATCGGGTGATTATAAAGGAGTACTACAGGTGTCTCCAAAGGCGATGTTGGGTTGGCGATTTCGAGATTAGGTTTTGTCACTCCGATTGTCGGAGAGGTATCTCTGGGCCCTCTCGGTAATGCACATCACTTAAGCCTTGCAAGCATTACAACTAATGAGTTAGTTGCGAGATGATGTATTACGGAACGAGTAAAGAGACTTGCGATAACGAGATTGAACTAGGTATTGGATACCGACGATCGAATCTCGGGCAAGTAACATACCGATGACAAAGGAACAACGTATGTTGTTATGCGGTCCGACCGATAAAGATCTTCGTAGAATATGTAGGAACCAATATGGGCATCCAGGTCCCGCTATTGGTTATTGACGGAGACGTGTCTCGGTCATGTCTACATTGTTCTCGAACCGTAGGGTCCGCACGCTTAAGGTTTCGATGGCGATGCTTATATTATGAGTTTATGAGTTTTGATGTACCGAAGGAGTTCGGAGTCTCGGATGAGATCGGGGACATGACGAGGAGTCTCGAAATGGTCGAGACATAAAGATCGATATATTGGACGACTATATTCGGAGTTCGGAAAGGTTCCGAGTCATTCGGTATTTTTCGAGTACCGGAGAGTTACGGAATTCGCCGGGAGTATATGGGCCTTATTGGGCCATACGGGAATAAGGAAAGAGGCCAAAGGAAGAAGGGCGCAGCCCCTCTAGTCCGAATTGGACAGGGGTGCAGCCCCTTTTCCTTCCTCCTCTCCCCTCTTTCCCTTCTCCTACTCCAACAAGGAAGGAGGAGTCCTACTCCCGGTGGGAGTAGGACACCCCTTGGCGCGCCTCTCCTAGGCGGCCGCACCCTCCCCTTGCTCCTTTATATACGGGGGCAGGGGGCACCTCTAGAGACACAAGAGACACAAGTATTGATCTACGGATCGTTCCTTAGCCGTGTGCGGTGCCCCCCTCCACCATATTCCACCTCGGTCATACCGTCGCGAAGCTTAGGCGAAGCCTGCGCCGGTGAAACATCAAGATCGTCACCACGCCGTCAGGCCGGAACTCTCCCTCGACACTCGGCTGGATCGAGTACGAGGGACGCCATCGAGCTGTACGTGTGTCAAGAACTCGGGGCGCCGGAGTAACGGCGCCGGATCGGTCGGATCGCGAGGAGAACGACGACTACTTCCTCTACGTTGTGATCGCTTCGCCGGGTCTCACGAGGGTGCGTAGACAACACTCTCCCCTCTCGTTGCTATGCATCACCATGATCTTGCGTGTGCGTAGGAAATTTTTTGAAATTACTACGTTCCCCAACAGTTAGTGGCTAAGGGTTTCAATCAGATACCAGGTATTGGTTATAATGATGTGTTCTCTCTAGTTGTGAAGCATAGTTCCATTCATGTATTTTTTTGGTATTGTTTCTATGCATGATTTTGATCTTGAGCAGTTAGATGTCAAGACTGCTTTTGTGCACGGTGAACTAAAGGAGGATGTTTATATGGACCAAACAGAAGGTTTCATAGTGCCTGGTTAGGAGAAATTTGTTTGCAAGTTAAAGAGGCCCCTATATGGTTTGAAACAATCTCTGAGACAGTGATATAAAAGGTTTGATTCGTTTGTGATAGCACATGGATTTAAGAGGTCTACATATCATAGTTGTGTTTACATTAAATTTATTGATGGGTCACCTATACATACTTGTTGTTTTATGTTGATGATATGTTGATTGCTGCTAAGGGCAAGAAAGAGATCACTACTTTAAAGGCACAGTTAAGTGGTGAGTTTGAGATGAAGGATCTTAGTGTTGATAAGAAAATTCTAGGTATGGAGATTACGAGGGGCGGAAATTTTGGTTTGTTATTTCTTAGTCAGCAGAGTTACATTAATAAAGTTCTTCATCATTTTAACAAGCATGATGCTAAGTCAGTAAGCACTCCCATTGCTCCTCATTTCAAATTATCATCTTCTCATTGTCCAAGTAATGCTGAAGAGTTTGAGTATATGTCAAGAGTTTCATATTCCAGTGTTGTTAGTTTTTTAATGTATGCCATGGTGTTTTCTAGGCCTGATTTGTCATTTGCAATGAGTTTGGTCAGTCAATACATGGCTAACCCTGGTAAAGAACATTGGAAGACTGTTTAGTGGATTTTCGGGTACCTTCATGGCACTTCCAATGCAAGTTTGAAATTCGGCAAGACTGGCAAGGGACTAGCTGGCTATGTGGATTCGGATTTTGCTTCCAGCGATTTGGACAAGAGGAGGTCCCTTATAGGTTATGTGTTCATAGTTGGTGGTTGTGCCATGAGTTGGAGGGCAATGTTGCAGCCAGTAGTTGCCCAATCTACCACTGAAGCAGAATACATGGCTACTGCAGGAGCATGTAAAGAATCAGTTTGACTGAAAGGTTTTTATGATGAGCTTTGTGGAGATAATTCTTGCATTAACTTGTTTTGTGACAGTCGGAGTGCCATTTACCTCACTAAGGATCAGATGTTCAATGAGAGAATAAAGTACATTGATGTCAAATATCATTATTTTCGAGACATTGTTGAGCAAGGTAAACTGAAGGTATGCAAGATTAGTACTCATGATAGTCATGTTGATATGTTGACAACGCCAGTTCATGTTGCTACGTTTGAGCTTTTGCTCAGACTTAGTTGGTATAACTCATTAGCCCTAGCGGTTGTTTGGCACCGAAAGTGCTTTCTTGTTGTTTAGGGAGGAGGCTCTCATTCATGCTACAAGATGAAAATTGTTTCAAGGTGGAAGTTTGTTATGTTATGCTCCAAATTCAAGTATAAAGAAAAATACTAACTCCTGATGAGCGAGCGGAGCGAGGCCCGTTGCCAGTACAGGGACACCCGGGGATGCGGGGGGTGGGCGTAGCCCCCCGCGGTATCAATCACTATTGACCTAGGTCACTATATATACCTCTTGTAAGTGGCCGCACGGGATAAGTTGATCAGTTGTAAATCCCTGCGTTTGTAACCTCCTCTGATATAGTGAAGTTTGGCTGGTTGGCGCCTGATACGTCTCCAACGTATCTATAATTTTTGATTGTTCCATGCTATTATATTACCCCTTTTGGATGTTTATGGGCTTTATTTTACACATTTATATCATTTTTGGGACTAACCTACTAACCGGAGGCCCATCCCATATTGCTGTTTTTTTTTGCCTATTTCAGTATTTCGAAGAAAAGGAGTATCAAACGGAGTCCAAACGGAATGAAACCTTCGGGAGCGTGATTTTTGGAACGAACGTGATCCGGAGAGCTTGGAGTGCAAGTCAAGAAGCTTCCGAGGAAGGCACGAGATAGGAGGTCGCCCCCCCCCCCCTATAGGGCGCACCCCCTGTCTCGTGGGCCCCTCGGGCGGCTACCGACGTACTTCTTCCTCCTATATATACCTACGTACCCCGAAAACATCCAGGGGCACCACGAAACACAATTTCCACCACCGTAACCTTCTGTATCTGCGAGATCTCATCTTGGAGCCATTGCTGGCACTCTGCCGGAGGGGGAATCGACCACGGAGGGCTTCTACATCAACATCCTTGCCCCTCCGATGAGTTGTGAGTAGTTTACCACAGACCTATGGGTCCATAGTTATTAGCTAGATGGCTTCTTCTCTCTTTTTGGATCTCAATACAATGTTCTCCCCCTCTCTTGTGGAGATCTATTCGATGTAAACTCTATTTGTGGTGTGTTTGTCGAGATCCGATGAATTGTGGCTTTATGATCAAGTTTATCTATGAATAATATTTGAATCTTCTCTGGATTTTTTATGTATGATTGAGTTATCTTTGCAATTCTCTTCGAATTATCAGTTTGGTTTGGCCTACTAGATTGGTCTTTCTTGCCATGGGAGAAGTGCTTAGCTTTGCGTTCAATCTTGCGGTGTCCTTACCCAGTGACAGAAAGAGTTGCAAGGCACGTATTGTATTGTTGCCATCGAGGATAACAAGATGGGGTTTATATCATATTGCATGAGTTTATTCCTCTACATCATGTCATCTTGCTTAATGCATTACTCTGTTCTTATGAACTTAATACTCTAGATGCAGGCAGGAGTCGGTCGATGTGTGGAGTAATAGTAGTAGATGCAGGCAGGAGTCGGTCTACTTGTGTAACGCCCCGGATGTAGCTTTCCATTTTCGTAACTCCAACTCCTGCCTTTTCCGGAGATGCGATATTTTATTTTCTCCGTGGTTGGGTTTTTGTCTTTTGTTTTTGCATTTTGTTCATGTCACGCATTTCATCTCATCGCATCATTCGCATTGCATCGGCATCATTTTCATAAAACTTGCAACCGCTCGTAGTTGCCGTGTCCCCCCTTGCTTTTGTTGGCCGTTCCGAGACCAACCGGGTTTTTTTTTCGAGTCCCTCGTGTCTGGCCGCTTCTCTCTTTGTCTTCATTGACATGTTGTCAGACCGCTTGCCCTTGTTGACCTTCCCTCGCACCGTTTGGACCCCTCTCTTCTCTCTTTCTCCGAGACCACAAAACCCCCCTTGTCTTCGTCGACCTCTCTCAGGTCCCTCGCAGGCGTCCGAAACTTGCCCCGAACCCGAACCGGTCTGTCGTTACCGTTGGGTCCGGATCATCCCCTAACGTCTACAAAACATCTCCGTTTTGTTATTTGGGCTCCCTATCTATTTTATTCGCGACCGTCCGATTTAATCGGAGGGACCAAATACACCTATCCAAAATTCACTTGTGCTATATAAAGACCAACCCTAAATTTTAGGGATCTTGTCCCATCCACCCTCTCCCGAGCGCCGCCACTCTTCTTGTCCCTTCCTCATCGGGATCCTCCCCGATCCAAAAATCCAGCCAATCCACCTGCGCCTCCCTCCTTCCTCGTTTTCCCTAGCCGGCCAACCCCCACCGAGATCCAAATCCTCCAGCCGCCACCTCCTCGGTTCCCGAGGCCCAGCCTCTCTCTCGCTGTGCGCGAAAGCACGCGCCGAGGAGCTTCGGCGGGAGCCCCGATCCCGAAAGCAAGCGGCGCTGCAGGAGCTCCGCCTCCTCGCGAGCGCCTGAGCCCGTGCTCCTCCTCCTCTTCCTTCCCCCTTTTCTTATCCTTCTCGATCTCCCTCTCTCACCGGATGCTCCTCCTGCTCTTCTTCACAGGCCGACGCAACCGCTGCCTCGTTGACCCTGGCCGGATCGGGTCGCGTTCGCCTGTTCACGCCATGGCGCCCGAAGCTTCCCGTCGCGCCGGCTGAGCTCCATCCCGCTCCGCCCGAGTCTGCAGCGTCTCGCGCCCTCGCTTGATCTCGCCGTCTCGGCCGCCAGATCTTCAGCGCGGTGCCCTGCTGCTGGTTCTGCTGAACGCCAAGCGCCTCTGCTTCTCGACGGACGAAAGCGAACGAGCGAGCGCCCGCCTCGTCCAGCTTCCCCGTTGACCGGTCGCACTTCGTGGCCCAGCTCCAGCCACTCCCGCACCGCACCAGGCCTCCTCTGCTTCCGCTGCGTTCCGCGCCTCCAGATCCAGCCCAGCACCAGATCAGCAGGCCTCAAGGCCCAGCCAGCTCCAGGAGGGCCCAGCCTCCTCCGCGGCCTGTCCCGGCTCCCATCTCCTCCAACCTGGGCTTGGCCCATGGTGAGGCCACCCTCCAGCGCCTTTTTTTTCCCGTTCTGTTGGACCTCTGCCTGGATTCGGCCCATATAGCGTTTTTTCCTGTTCTGCGATTTAGCTAATTTCCAGGAATTACAGTTTTACAGATTGGCCCCTAAACTTCATGCATTTAATAACTTCACAACCGTGCATCAGATTGAAATGATTTAAATATGAAAAATGCTTAGTTTTTCATCTAGTTTCATAATATGCCATTTTCACCCACGTTTGAAATGTTTAAAATGTTGTTTGATTAAATTTGCCTAAATGCCATGTTAAAATGATTTAATTCATAACTATTTAACCGTAGCTCGGATTTAAATGTACTTTATATGTAAATGGGGTGGAAAAATGCCTAGATTAACGTGGTCCACTTTATTTTCCTGTTTAACAACTTTAAAATATGGTTTAGGGCAGAACAGTACCAAATTCATAATTTGCATATGAGGATTTTCCGGATTTGTTGTTCGTTGTTTCCGGCCTCATTTAAACTTGCCTAGCTAGGTAGTTTCATTATGCTTCACCCCTTGCCATGTTAATCAACATTTAATATTGTTGGGTACATAAACGAGAGAGAACTAAATAATTGTTGTGGTGTTTTGTCAATATGCAACTCGTTGCATATTGAGCTCCACTTAATTTGTAGTGTTGTTAGTTGCTTCGTTCTATCGCTTTGCCATGCCATGCCTCATTAAACCGGACATGCATCATACTTGGTTGTGCATCATGCCATGTTTATGCGATGGTTGTTTACTATATTGTTTGCTTCTTTCCGGTTTGCTTCTCTCGTTAGCTTCGGTTTCGTTCCGGAGTTGTGAGGATTGTTCGACTACGCCCGTTTGTCTTCTTCATGGACTCGTTCTTCTTCCTAGCGGGATTTCAGGCAAGATGACCGCTACCCTGGATCTCACTACTATCATTGCTATGCTAGTTGCCTCGTTCTTTTGCTATGCTGCGCTACCTATTACCTGTTTGTCCAACCATCCCATATTGCCATGAACCTCTAACCTTTGACACCTTTCCTATGCAAACCGTTGTTTGGCTATGTTACCGCTTTTGCTCAGCCCCTCTTATAGCGTTGCTAGTTGCGGTGAAGTTGAAGATTTCTCCATGATGGATGTGGTTTTTGTTGGGATATCACAATATCTCTTATATTATTAATGCATCTATATATTTGGTAAAGGGTGGAAGGCTCGGCCTTATGCCAGTGTTTTGTTCCACTCTTGCCGCCCTAGTTTCCGTCATACCGGTGTTATGTTCCCGGATTTTTGCGTTCCTTACGCGATCGGGTGATTTATGGGACCCCCGACAGTTCGCTTTGAATAAAACTTGTCCAAAGAAGGCCCAACCTTGGTTTTACCATTTGCCTCACCACCACCTATCCCTTTCCCTTGGGTCGGCCAACCCAAGGGTCATCTTTATTTTAGCCCCCCGGCCAGTGCTTGTCTAAGTGTTGGTCCGAACCGAGCCGCCTGCGGGGCCACCTCGTGGCAACTCGAGGGCTGGTTTTACTCGTAGCCTGTCTCATCCGGTGTTGCCTTGAGAACGAGATATGTGCAGCTCCTATCGGGATTGTCGGTGCATCGGGCGGTCTTGCTGGCCTTGTTTTACCATTGTCGAAATGTCTTGATGTACCGGATTCCGAGACCGATCGGGTCTTCTGGGTGAAGGTCTATTCCTTCGATGATCGCGAGAGCTTGTCATGGGCTAAGTTGGGACACCCTGCAGGTATAAACTTTCGAGAGCCGTGCTGCGGTTATGTGGCAGATGGGAATTTGTTAATGTCCGGTTGTAGACAACTTGACACCAGATCCGAATTAAAACGCATCAACCGAGTGTGTAGCCGTGATGGTCTATTCTCGGCGGAGTCCGGGAAGTGAACACGGTTTCTGTGTTATGTTTGACGTAAGTAGGTGTTCAGGATCACCTCTTGATCATTGCTAGCTTCACGACCGTTCCGCTTGCTCTCTTCTCGCTCTTATTTGCGTTTGGTTAGCCACCATATTATGCTTAGCCGCTGCTGCAACCTCACCACTTTACCCCTTCCTTTCCTATTAAGCTTTGCTAGTCTTGATACCCATGGTAATGGGATTGCTGAGTCCTCGTGACTCACCAGATACTTCCAAAACCAGTTTGCGGTGCCTATGTTACCGAAAGCGGTGATTTAATCAAGCTCAAGGAGGAGCTCGATGAAGATCTTGCCCTTTTGTGTTGTTTCGTTCTAGTTGATCAAGAGTGGAGCCCAGTTGGGGTCGATCGGGACTTTGTCGCATTTGGGGTTCTTCTTTTATTTTGGTTCCGTAGTCGGACCTTGATTGTATCTGGATGATGTAATGCTTTATTCATGTAATTGTGTGAAGTGGCGATTGTAAGCCAACTATGTATCTCTTTCCCTTATGTATTACATGGGTTGTGTGAAGATTACCTCACTTGCGACATTGCTTTCAATGCGGTTATGCCTCTAAGTCGTGCTTCGACACGTGGGAGATATAGCCGCATCGAGGGCGTTACAAGTTGGTATCAGAGCCTTCCCCGACCTTAGGAGCCCCACTGCTTGATCGTTTTTAGCGGCCGAGTTGTGTCTAGAAAATGTTTTGAGTCATTTAGGATTATATATATCGGAGAGTAGGATTCTTTTTACTCCCGGTCTTTCGACCTTACGGTGAGGTATCCGACGAGAGTTTTGACTCTTCTCTTCTTAAATTTCACTAAATTTTTTTTAGGATCACGCGGGTATCTGGGGATCGTTCCGATATTCTTATGACAAGAACATTGTGTTGGTGCCTCCTGACATTTAGGGGTTGTGGCGGTGTCCCGGGAGTTGAGCTCCGAGGTGTTGTCGTCATAATTTTATCGTTGCAGTTCGGAATACCGAGTTTAATGCGCCGACATCGAAAATCTCTTTTATGCGTTGTTGGTGAGATAACCCCGCTAACCCGAGATCGAGGTGAGTACGGAGTATTGCCATGACTCATATAACGGATGCTTTTCAAGGTTGAGGTACATGATTTCGGAGGTTTCTTGGTTATGTGTTGACGGATGGATACAATTGGATGTAGGGATTGTTAGTTTGGGTGAGATATATTGCTTCCTGTATCCCCAACACCAGATTGCATAACCGAAAGTTTGGGAGTTTTATAGGTGGGAATTCAAGTAGCTCTTAGGATATCTTTCCGACGGATGTATGATATGAAATTGGGGTTCGACGTCTAGTGGTCCGCCTATTCACGGTTGGTTTTACGGTGGTCTCGTTGTGTCTTAAAGAGTCCTTGGCTATGCCGACTCGGGGACACTTCGTATGTCATGTGCACTGCCTTGTACATGATGGTGCTGTACGATTGAGCCCGTGTAGGCCCCACCACGAAAACTTCGGACGAAACCTCTATCATATGTTTGTTCCGGCTTATTCTGCAAGCCAAATCCTTTGTTTTGTTTTATTTGTGGTATTCGAGTTGCTTCGAAGTCAAATGTTGAATCCATACCTTTCCTAAACGGTGTTCTCATATTGCTATGTGAATACTAATCCTTTTTGATCATTGGGGTTGTCATGTTAATTCTTTTCCTACCGGTGCGTTTCTCTTCGAGATGATCCCATCATTCTCCCCATCCGCAAGATCAATTCTAAGTTTTCCCAATGGTGTTTGTTTCGTTCATCCCAAGTTGCCTTTATTTTCTCGCCCTCCCACCCTTTTTCCTCAAGGACTAAGATTTCTTAATCAAGTATCCATTTATTCATGTGAAGTCACTTCACTCTTTTCAATCAATGTTCTTATCCGGTGTTTCCCATGAAGATGTTCAACAGTTTCAAGTTCATCATCCTTCATTGTTGTCTCTTCTCCGGTGAATCCTATTCAAGCCTTCGATATTCATCATATTCTTTTCCTCATTTCAATGTCTTCTCATACCGGTGCACCTCATTATCATTCTACTTCTCGCTATTTGTTATTCCGGAGTGCTCAAGATATCTCACAAGACTTGTGTTTCCATTCTCAATCCCTTCAAGATATTTCGAGATTGGTATCTCATTCAAGTCATTTAATTCAACCGGTGCAATATCTCTTGAAATCATTTCAGCGGTGTTTTCTTTTGAGTAGGGCCCTAACCCACAGGTCTTTTCCCAGGATCTTACCTGACTCTTCTAATTACTCCGGAGCTATCCTAAATTCTTCTCCAAGTTTGACGTAAGAATGAATTTTCATCAGTCACATGCTTTTCTCCAAGATCTGTCAAATTCTTTTCATATTTGGCTCAACCTCTTCGCTTTTGATTCTTCCGGTGTGCCTCAATAATTCTTGGTGGTGTTTCTCGTTGTCATTCTCATCATTTGAAGACTGAAGAAGAGTTTCTCTTTAATCTTGCTCTATTCTCTTCAAGATTCATGGTGCTAGCTTGTTGCCATCCTCTCATAATTGTTTTCGATGGTGAGAATTCTTTTCTTACCATCCGGAGTATTTCTTGAGTTGTTTCCATTTCTTTCCTCAGAAGGCCATCATGTCATAATTCTTCATTCTCAGCGTGTAGCTATCCTTCTCCAAATCTTACCGGTGCATCATTCAAATACCCTCTAATCAGTTCATGATCTCTTCGTTCTCATGTATCTAAATCACCTCAAGTATCTTCATTCATTTTCCAATTCTTCCCGGTGAATTGTGCCTTTGCTACGTGCATTTTCAATTCTTACGGTGGTTCGTTCAAGATTTCACCTCTTTCGTTATCATATCAATTATTCGTTGCTTCCAAATCCTACCGGTGGTTCGTTGAAGACCTTCTCAAGTTTTGATATACCTCTTTTAATCCTTTCTAAGAGAATAAGTAGTATGCCAAATCTGTTGATTGTCATCAATTTAATCGGTGAAGGATAAGCATAACATAATTCTTATTCTTGTTCATCCAAGTGATTAATTCTTTTCTTCCGGAGATTATTCATGACGAATAAATTCTTGATTACAAGTGATTCATCTTTCTTTCGAAGTTTGTTCATGATGAATAAATTCTCGGTTTCATTGGTTTCATCTTCTCTTTTTCCCGGAGTTCCAAGCTCTCATTATCACGGAGATCCATCTAAATCATTGCAAGGATTCACCTTGTGTTTTCAATTTCTCTTTCTTTTCATTCCTTTTGTTTACCGGAGTTCTTCATGGAGGCTCTACATGGTGGTTCATCAAGGATTCATTTCATTCTTCAATTGTTCTTCAAGATTTCTCTCGAAGTTATGATCCGCCAAGCTATACTCTAAAATGAACAGGGTGCCCAACACTTGTTTTGTTTTGAGAAGCTCAAGTATTCTCCGTCTTGCATTCCAAAGTGCAATTCCTTCTATCTTATCTTTTGAGATGGTGTCATGTCACTCTTGATAATTTCCTTCTTGTTTCATGATTCATATGTTGTCAAGAATGAGGTATTTTAAATCCATCAATCTCTTCGTTGGAGTTATCTTGGTAAAGATTTCACCTAAAGCCTTCCCTAAGGAATGTTGCTATTATGGTGTTTATCAATGATCCAAGTTTTCACCTATCCTCTCGGCGAAAGCAGTTTTCATCTCTTCGTTGATCTCAAGCAAGCAATTGATTTTGATAGTGGCAGAATTTCACCTCAAGTGTTGAGATGTTTACATAAGCCCACAACAAGCTTATTCATTTTGTTGTTGTTTTTTTCCAACAACCCCGTTGTAATCTTCTTGGAAGGGTGCTTTCCAAGCTCAATTGTGGCAGAAGTTGTCATTTCCCCCCTCCATTCTGTTATTCCAATGATCTATCTTCTATTCTTTCTTCCGGAGGCATTGTGATGTTGCTCTTTTCACTCATCATCTCGAATTGTGAGGATCATGTTCTTTTCATGCTTATCCATTTAACCGGAGTGTTGTGTTCTCATTCAAGTTCTTTCATCTTATCAAGTTTTGCCCCCCTTCACAACCGGAGTGCGGTTTGTAATGTTTCTTACCCCTTGTGCCATTCTTTCAATTCCGGAGGCAGTGTGTTGTTGATTTCATCGTGTATCCTCTCATCTTGTCAAGTTCATGTTCAACTCCTTCCATTTACAGTCGGAGTGCTGTCAAAATGATATCAATATTATTCCTCCTCTATCTAGTTTTAACCGGAGTGGTTTCAATACCTATCTTATCACTATACCTCTTGGTTCTCATCATATTCCTTGCTCCTCTTGTCCAACGAATTGTTTGCAATCTTGGTCATCTCCGTTGTTTTGTTTCTTTCAATTTGCTCAACCTCTCAAGGTTCTTTGGTTTCTCTCATTGGTCAAAGAAGCAATTTTGTTTTACCTCTCCTCTTCCTTTTCCCTCCGGTGCCATCCTAGATCTCGGGACGAGATCCTCTCGTAGTGGTGGAGTGTTGTAACGCCCCGGATGTAGCTTTCCATTTTCGTAACTCCAACTCCTGCCTTTTCCGGAGATGCGATATTTTATTTTCTCCGTGGTTGGGTTTTTGTCTTTTGTTTTTGCATTTTGTTCATGTCATGCATTTCATCTCATCGCATCATTCGCATTGCATCGGCATCGTTTTCATAAAACTTGCATCCGCTCGTAGTTGTCGTGTCCCCCCTTGCTTTTGTTGGCCGTTCCGAGACCAACCGGGTTTTTTTTTGAGTCCCTCGTGTCTGGCCGCTTCTCTCTTTGTCTTCATTGACATGTTGTCAGACCGCTTGCCCTTGTTGACCTTCCCTCAGACCGTTTGGACCCCTCTCTTCTCTCTTTCTCCGAGACCACAAAACCCCTTGTCTTCGTCGACCTCTCTCGGGTCCTCGCAGCGTCCAAACTTGCCCCGAACCCGAACGGTCTGTCGTTACCGTTGGTCCGGATCATCCCTAACGTCTACAAAACATCTCCGTTTTGTTATTTGGGCTCCCTATCTATTTTATTCGCGACCGTCCGATTTAATCGGAGGGACCAAATACACCTATCCAAAATTCACTTGTGCTATATAAAGACCAACCCTAAATTTTAGGATCTTGTCCCATCCACCCTCTCCCGAGCGCCGCCACTCTTCTTGTCCCTTCCTCATCGGGATCCTCCCCGATCCAAAAATCCAGCCAATCCACCTGTGCCTCCCTCCTTCCTCGTTTTCCCTAGCCGGCCAACCCCCACCGAGATCCAGATCCTCCAGCCGCCACCTCCTCGGTTCCCGAGGCCCAGCCTCCTCTCGCTCTCGGCGCTGAAAGCACGCTACCGAGGAGCTCGGCGAGAGCCCGATCACGAGCAGCAACGCCTGCAGGAGCTCCGCCTCCTCTCGCGAGCGCCCAGGCCCGTGCTCCTCCTCCCTCTTCCTTCCCCCCTTTTTCTTATCCTTCTCTGATCTCCCTCTCTCACCGGATGCTCCCTCCCTGCTCTTCTTCACAGGGAACTGACGCAACCGCTGCCTCGTTTGACCCCGTCGGGTCGGGTCGCGTTCGCCCCGTTCACGCCATGGCCGCCCGAAGCTTCCCGTCCGCGCCGCTGGAGCTCCATCCCCGCTCCGCCCGGAGTCCTGCGCGTCTCGACGCCCCTCGCTTGGATCTCGCCGTCTCCGGCCGCCAGATCTTCCAGCGCCGGTGCCCTGCTGCTGGTTCCTGCAACGCCACCGCGCCTCTGCTTCCTGACGGGACGAGCAGAACGAGCGAGCGCCCGCCTCGTCCAGCTTCCCCGTTGACCGGTCGCACTTCGTGGCCCAGCTCCAGCCACTCCCGCACCGCACCAGGCCTCCTCTGCTTCCGCTGCGTTCCGCGCCTCCAGATCCAGCCCAAGCACAGATCAAGAGCCTCAAGGCCCGGCCAGCTCCAGAGGCCCGGCCTCCTCCGCGGCCTGTCCGGCTCCCATCTCCTCCAACACTGGCTTGGCCCATGGTGAGGCCACCCTCAGCGCCTTTTTTCCCGTTCTGTTGGACCTCTGCTGGATTCGCCCATATAGCGTTTTTTCTGTTCTGCGATTTAGCTAATTTCCAGAATTACAGTTTTCTGATTGGCCCTAAACTTCATGCATTTAATAACTTCACAACCGTGCATCGATTGAAATGATTTAAATATGAAAATGCTTAGTTTTTCATCTAGTTTCATAATATGCCATTTTCACCCACGTTTGAAATGTTTAAAATGTTGTTTGATTAAATTTGCCTAAATGCCATGTTAAAATGATTTAATTCATAACTATTTAACCGTAGCTCGGATTTAAATGTACTTTATATGTAAATGGGGTGGAAAAATGCCTAGATTAACGTGGTCCACTTTATTTTCCTGTTTAACAACTTTAAAATATGGTTTAGGGCAGAACAGTACCAAATTCATAATTTGCATATGAGGATTTTCCGGATTTGTTGTTCATTGTTTCCGGCCTCATTTAAACTTGCCTAGCTAGGTAGTTTCATTATGCTTCACCCCTTGCCATGTTAATCAACATTTAATATTGTTGGGTACATAAACGAGAGAGAACTAAATAATTGTTGTGGTGTTTTGTCAATATGCAACTCGTTGCATATTGAGCTCCACTTAATTTGTAGTGTTGTTAGTTGCTTCGTTCTATCGCTTTGCCATGCCATGCCTCATTAAACCGGACATGCATCATACTTGGTTGTGCATCATGCCATGTTTATGCGATGGTTGTTTACTATATTGTTTGCTTCTTTCCGGTTTGCTTCTCTCGTTAGCTTCGGTTTCGTTCGGAGTTGTGAGGATTGTTCGACCACGCCCGCTTGTCTTCTTCATGGACTCGTTCTTCTTCCTAGCGGGATTTCGGCAAGATGACCGCTACCTCGATCTCACTACTATCATTGCTATGCTAGTTGCCTCGTTCTTTTGCTATTTGCGCTACCTATTACTGTTTGTCCAACCATCCCATATTGCCATGAACCTCTAACCTTTGACACCTTTCCTATGCAAACCGTTGTTTGGCTATGTTACCGCTTTTGCTCAGCCCTCTTATAGCGTTGCTAGTTGCGGTGAAGTTGAAGATTTCTCCATGATGGGATGGGTTTTTGTTGGGATATCACAATATCTCTTATATTATTAATGCATCTATATATTTGGTAAAGGGTGGAAGGCTCGGCCTTATGCAGTGTTTTGTTCCACTCTTGCCGCCCTAGTTTCCGTCATACCGGTGTTATGTTCCCGGATTTTGCGTTCCTTACGCGATCGGGTGATTTATGGGACCCCCGACGGTTCGCTTTGAATAAAACTTGTCCAAGAAGGCCCAACCTTGGTTTTACCATTTGCCTCACCACCACCTATCCCTTTCCTTGGGTCGGCCAACCCAAGAGTCATCTTTATTTTAGCCCCCGGGCCGGTGCTTGTCTAAGTGTTGGTCCGAACCGAGCACTTCATGGGCCACCTCGTGGCAACTCGAGGGCTGGTTTTACTCGTAGCTGTCTCATCCGGTGTTGCCACGAGCGAGATATGTGCAGCTCCTATCGGGATTGTCGGCGATCGGGCGGTCTTCTGGCCTTGTTTTACCATTGTCGAAATGTCTTGATGTCTGGGATTCCGAGATCGATCGGGTCTTCTGGGTGAAGGTCTATTCCTTCGATGATCGCGAGAGCTTGTCATGGGCTAAGTTGGGACACCCGCAGGTATAAACTTTCGAGAGCCGTGCCCGCGGTTATGTGGCGATGGGAATTTGTTAATGTCCGGTTGTAGACAACTTGACACCAGATCCGAATTAAAACGCATCAACCGAGTGTGTAGCCGTGATGGTCTCTTCTCGGCGGAGTCCGGGAAGTGAACACGGTTTCTGTGTTATGTTTGACGTAAGTAGGTGTTCAGGATCACCTCTTGATCATTGCTAGCTTCACGACCGTTCCGCTTGCTCTCTTCTCGCTCTTATTTGCGTTTGGTTAGCCACCATATTATGCTTAGCCGCTGCTGCAACCTCACCACTTTACCCCTTCCTTTCCTATTAAGCTTTGCTAGTCTTGATACCCATGGTAATGGGATTGCTGAGTCCTCGTGACTCACGGATACTTCAAAACCAGTTTGCGGTGCCTATGTTACCGAAAGCAGGTGACGCAATCAAGCTCAAGGAGGAGCTCGATGAAGATCTTGCCCTTTTGTGTTGTTTCGTTCTAGTTGATCAGTAGTGGAGCCCAGTTGGGGTCGATCGGGGACTTTTGTCGCATTTGGGGTTCTTCTTTTATTTTGGTTCCGTAGTCGGACCTTGATTGTATCTGGATGATGTAATGCTTTATTCATGTAATTGTGTGAAGTGGCGATTGTAAGCCAACTATGTATCTCTTTCCCTTATGTATTACATGGGTTGTGTGAAGATTACCTCACTTGCGACATTGCTTTCAATGCAGTTATGCCTCTAAGTCGTGCTTCGACACGTGGGAGATATAGCCGCATCGAGGGCGTTACAAAGTGTGATAGCCTGGCTTATTAGGGATGATAGACTACTCATATCAATAAGGAATTCCTTCTTTTCCGGGAGCCCATTCGGACAGAACTCCAAAGTTAAGCGTGCTCAGCTTGGAGTAGTCTCGGGATGGGTGACCGGCCGAAGTTGCTCCGGGTGCGCATGAGTGAGGACAAAGTCGCAGAAAAGACTAGTATTGATCTGTGGGGCGATCTAGAACCGCCAGAGTAACGACCACCGGCGGGTGTGTCCGGGCGTTACAAGTTGGTATCGAGCCGACCCTCGCGGTTACACGGATGGTTGCGGACAGGTCGCGGTCATGTTGTTCATGACGTTTGTGACCCGTCGTGGCACGGCATGGCACATGTACCGGACTGGATGCACTGACGGTTGTGCCAAGAGGGAGCGTTTCGTGGCCGGCGAGGACGTCGGTTCCTCCGAGTGTGGGTGTATGTGATAGCACGGCTTATTAGGGATGATAGACTACTCATATCAATAAGGAATTCCTTCTTTTCCGGGAGCCCATTCGGACAGAACTCCAAAGTTAAGCGTGCTCAGCTTGGAGTAGTCTCAGGATGGGTGACCGACCGGGAAGTTTCTCCCGGGTGCGCATGAGTGAGGACAAAGTGCGCAGAAAAGACTAGTATTGATCTGTGGGGCCAGTCTAGATCCCGCCATGAGTAACGACCACCGGCGGGTGTGTCCGGGGCGTTACAACTTGTTATGGACGTGATGCCTATATACATGATCATGCCTAGATAATCTCATAACTATGCGCTTTTCTATCAATTGCTCGACAGTAATTTGTTTACCCACCGTAATACTTATGCTATCTTGAGAGAACCCTCTAGTGAAACCTATGGCCTCCGGGTCTATCTCTTATCATATTTGCTTTCAATCTACCTTTATTTGCATCTTTACTTTTTGCATCTATATCATAAAATACCAAAAATATATTTATCTTATCATACTATATTTATTAGATCTCACTTTTGTAAGTGGCCGTAAAGGGATTGACAACCCCTTTATTCGTTGGTTGCGAGTTCTCAGTTTGTTTGTGTAGGTGCGTGTGACTTTTGAGGAGCCTCCTACTGGATTGATACCTTAGTTCTCAAAACTGAGGGAAATACTTATGCTACACTTGCTGCATCACCCTCTCCTCTTCGAGGAAAACCAACGCAAGCTCAAGACGTAGCAGCGCCCGTGGTATTTCCCCCTTTGTCTTGGAGGGGTTTTCCACGTTAAATCTTGTGTCCCCTGCTTGCTTTTTGTTCTTCGTCGAGTTGACTTGCCTGTCATATCTCTACCAACAATGCCTTCAATAAGGTAATGACTCAAAAACACGTCGCCGTTACCTGATATTCATATCTAGACTTTCACCCTGGTAGCTCAGGACCGGGTGCACTTAACACCACCATCGGAGTTAGTCATGTGTTGTCGCCACCACATTTTCATGAACCCAGTAGCTACATGCAATGTGCGACCACTGTCATTGTACAATTATCTCTCCTTGTCAAGTTCTCATCGATAATTTGCATCTCACCACCAAAGTTAACCACTGAATCTGAAAATATGAACCCTCTTCGAAGACCTTTCGGAGACCACCGCTGTCGTGAAGCTGCAGGAGGTCGCTGTAGCATAGTCTACGACCTCCCTGCCGACTAGGTCTGAAGCACCATCAAATCTAAATCAAGGCAAACACGCTGTGTCAATCATGGACGATGCCAAAGCTACCGTTGCCGACATCAGATTTGTCAAAACCTCCATTATCAACACACACCGTCGCTGCCACCTGTCACCTCCTCCTCCACGGGCCTGGTTGGACCTTGGTCTGGCCGGCTGCTTGACCATGCCGGTTGGATCGGTTACCAGGCCACGGTTAGCCACGTCGCAGCTGCAGTCTCTCATGGTTGAGTGGCCCACTCGCCGTAGCTATCCATTCGTGAGGGCAGAGCAGCCGCTGGCGCCGGCGGTGGCGTGAAGCAATGTAGACTGACACGAGGATGAGAGGACGGGGAAGAAGGGAATGCCCCGCCGCTGCGATGCAACGCATGGAGCTTTGCCCCTGCACGGTCAGCCGGCTATGAAGAGGAGAGGCAGCCCGAAGGTCAGTGGATTTTGGGCGATGCGCGGTCGCTGCCCGAGTTGCCTGGAGGGGACGCGGGGGCCAGATTAGTCTTTTTTAAGACCCAAATCGTTCAAAATATGAGTAGATGGAGGGAGTATTTGGAATTAATCATGAAATTGACTAATTTTCCAAAACTGGAACCAAAGTCTTCCTTTTCTCCAAAAAAGGAAAAGGAGAAGGCGAAGTCTTCTTCGCTGAAGAGCAAGCGTCGCTCTCCATTTCCGACCATGAAAACTAGCACCAAGATGGGCAAAGATGCCCGTAGAAGCCGGCAAGCTCGTGCCCGGCAGCGGCTTGGAACCGGTCGTCCTCGTCCTTCCACGCCCCTCGCCCCTGTCCTCTCTAATTTAACCCCACTAGGCCTTCCCGATTTTGCCTGACCTCGTCCCCCCTTAACCTCCCCTCCTCCTGCGATTCCACTCGCACCCTTCCTTTCAGGAGGAGAAGGTCCAAGGGGGGATCAGTTCCATTGCACTTGATCCCATTATCTCATCCTGGTTTGCTTTTGCCATTTTTTGATTCGTGAGGTCAAATAGAGCCTGGTTCCTCCCCCCTTCCCTCAGAGGCGCTGCCGCCTTTCTTGGCTTCTTGATTGGGTTCCGGCTGCTGCTACATTCCTGATTCACTTGGAAAATGATCAAGTGGGGGATCAGCAGCGGGACGCCCGCGGATTCGTACTACGAGGTCCGCTCGGATTGCACAGACGATGTGCCCAAAAGCAAGTTCAAGATCAAGGTTTGCTTTCCTTTTTCCTTCTATTTCATTTTGTGTTTGTGCGGTAGCTGTTGGGCCTACAGAAATGTACTGGTTCTAGGCAAAGTGGGATATTCATGGCATTGGAGTATGTACAATGCAATATCGATGATATGGATGAAAATGCTGAAGAATCTCGAGTAAAAGCATTACACGAGTGAAAATATGGAGAATTTATTTTTGAGTTGAAAATATGGAGAATCTAAGGGTGTATCGTTGCAATAAAAATAATTTTTGCTTTTGCAGAATAATTTTGGAGTAATTTCCTTTTGTGAATGTGAATGTGTTGCAAATGACAGGTCGAACTATTTGTTTCTTAATTTATCACTGATTTTGTACAAAATGACAAACAATATTCACCACATTGCAACATATATAGGTTTTCCTGAACACACATCAAAATGCGCGTCATTTTGTATCAGAGAAAGAAGACAACCAGACCCGCCAAAAAGATACAAAACTAAGAAAGCAGAACAAAAAATGGAAAAAAAAACCCGAAACAAAGGCCTAATTAATTAGGACAAAGAAGTAAAATTTAGCATTTATCATCAGGTTAAATGAAAGCGAGGAAGTTGGCACGGGGTTAATACAATTAGAGATAGGAAGTTTGTGCATGTTTAGTTACTTCTAATCATAGTTGCCGTGAAAACTCGTTTTCTTTATGTGCTTCTACTGATTTTAAAGCTCAATGTTACTTACTTTCAAGCATGATGATTTGTGGTGGTGCTTGTAAATAAGGCTGCAATGTGCTTTAAATGTCGTATTTTCCATCTTAGTTCTTGGGAGCGCACTGGGGAACATACCTATTATGATCTGCAATGGTGTTAAGGCCACTCTTGTTTCTTATGTATGGAGTAGATTCCTTTCTTATTCTGAGCAACTTAGTATTGTCCCTTTGTTTCAGGCTGGCAAAACACTGAGTGTTCGGAAATGGCAAGCTGCATTTAATCCCGATGGCTGTCTTGACATTGCCTCGGTCCTAAGCCGGATACAAAAAGGAGTAGGATTCCTCAATTTAGAGTTTTTTCTGAGTTTCAAAATACGCTATTGTTAGACAGTTGTCTTCTTATATGCATTGTGATTGTACATGGTTAACAATCTAAAGACGATAAATGGTTTATGTTGTTCTTTTAGGGTGTTCACCCGACTGTCAGGGGGGAGGTTTGGGAGTTCTTACTTGGCTGCTTTGATCCGAGGAGTACCTTTGATGAGAGGGAGGAGATCAGGCAAATAAGAAGGTACTGTCCTTCCTTAGAGCATCTGGTGTGCAATTTTGCTACTGCACACTACCTTCAAGAGTGATGTCATCGTGGCAACATCTTAATCATGCATCTGACATCCATTATGCGGTTGTCCGCTCACGCTATTTATTTCAAATTTGAGTTGTTGTCTGACATATTTGATTTGCATATGGTTGCTCTGTTCTGGTCCAAAACCTTTGCCAAGATATTTGTTTTTTTTTTTGTTTCTCAAATGCATATTATGATGCATCCCATCTCAAGTGCTATTTCTATTGAATAATATTCTTTGCCAAATATATTTTTTAGTAATATTCGTTGCAACTGTCATTATTATTTCTCTCACAAGCTACAAGTTGAATTATGTCTGAAGATAGTTTAACCAAACAGTAAGCATGGAGTTTATCCTTATCTAAATCAGCCATATTGCTCCAAAAAAATTATCGCCTACTTAATGTACACTATCCCCCAAAAAGGATAGCGCCTTCCAAAAACAGTAAACGTATGCTTACATAATGAGAAAAAGGAGGCAATTGTGGGTATCATCAGGAGCATGCCAATTTTTCTGTAACTGTTAATCATGCAGTGGCCATTGTAATATCCAAGCATTACGTTTATTTTTCCCATGATATCTCTAATAATTTATTTTTATGATTTCAGCAGTAGATAACTGTAAATAGAACACTGTGTTCACTTGGTC
This sequence comes from Aegilops speltoides, assembly GCA_021437245.1. Classification (NCBI taxonomy): domain Eukaryota; kingdom Viridiplantae; phylum Streptophyta; class Magnoliopsida; order Poales; family Poaceae; genus Aegilops; species Aegilops speltoides. Next base: position 174,461,528 of record CM038142.1, on the reverse strand, counting down.
TGAAGTGTTTTACCTGATGATTTATGCAGGCTACAATATGCTAGTTGGAAGGAAGAATGCAAAGAGATGGATTCTCATGTTGGTAGTGGTAAAGTTATCACAGCACCACTTATCACTGAGGATGGAAGACCTATTAAGGATCCTTTGGTTTTACTTGAGGCTACTTCAAACCAAAACACCTCAGAGGGTGCTTCAACTAGCAACCACAATGGAATTGAAGTAGACGAATCTGCAGAACGTATTACTGACAAGCAAATTATTGAATGGAAGCTTACATTACATCAAATTGGTACAGTGTAACCCTTATGTTTCTCTACTTTGACTCTTTTTAGCCAATTTCTTCTGATTTTTAAAAATAATATAGGACTTGACGTGCTACGTACTGACCGCACCATGGTATTTTACGAGAACAAGGAAAATCTTTCAAAGTTGTGGGATATTCTAGCCGTGTATGCATGGATTGACAAAGATGTTGGTTACTGTCAAGGTACGCTACATCTGACTTGCACAGGAAACTTAGTATCCAGACAAGCTTACAATGTAACTTGTATATCACAGGAATGAGTGATTTATGCTCACCAATGATTGTGCTACTCAACGATGAGGCAGATGCGTTTTGGTGCTTTGAGAAGTTGATGCGTAGATTGGTATGCCTTGCCCGCCATGTTTTCTCATGACATCTTTCCTCTAATTATAAAAGTAACCATTGTGCATTTGTTCTACTAGAAATTACCTAGAAGTGATTTCTTTTTTCTTTGTCATTGTTCTAACCATCTGATGTTTGATCTTTAAAGCGAGGAAATTTCAGATGCACAGATCAATCTGTTGGGGTGGCTAACCAACTTCAGCACCTTGCATCTATTATTCAGGTGCTGGACCCCAAGCTACATGACCACCTAGGTATAAATTTCGGGACCGATCATATTGTGAAAAATCTAATCTTCTTTTCTCTGGTTTACCTATGGTTTTATAATATTGTTGAGTTTGGACACAGAAACACTTGGTGGAGGTGACTATCTTTTTGCATTCCGTATGTTCATGGTTCTATTTCGACGTGAGGTGTCATTTGGGGACTCCTTGTACCTGTGGGAGGTATGAAGCTATCCTGATAACAATATAGTATGATGAGTATTGCTAGAACCAGACAATCGATTTTGACATCTCATTTTTCTGTTTGATGGTTCTAAATTATTGTATGCTGTACATTTTATAGAATGTGAGATAGATGGTGGAAAGTTACTTTAGGGGGGATCACAAAATCCTGTTGGCTTAGGCAAAAGATCAACATGACGATTCCCTTTTTTTGTAAATGTAGTTTGTGGAGTCTTTTGAAGGGGAGCCTTGGCACAACGGTAAAGCTGTTGCCTTGTGACCATGAGGTCACGGGTTCGAGTCCTGGAAACAACCTCTTGCAGAAATGTAGGGAAAGGCTGCCTACTATAGACCCAAATTGGTCGGACCCTTCCCCGGACCCTGCGCAAGCGGGAGCTACGTGCACCGGGCTGCCCTTAGTTTGTGGAGTCTTTTAGATGTATCATCGTTTCAAATTAACTTCCAATTGAAAATGGGATGGTAAACCAAAAAAAAAAGAAGTTTGCCATGAATAGTAACTTTGTTCTTTCATTTATTATTTTGTCAGAATTTTCTCTTTTTCATTACTCTCGACATAGAGAGTTAGAGCTTCAGTAATACAGATTGGCTAAGTCAATTGAAAAGTACACTGTCTACAACTTGGTTTGGATTCTTCGACTTTTATTTTGTGCTTAAACTAAAGGATTTGCATGCATGCTGCATTTGATATCTCGCCTTTACTGAAATTACTTCTATTCAAATAGGTGTTCCATTATTTGTTACACGTGGACGAACTTAGTGGCTTGCTTCCTCTTGAGGAAAAAAGAAAGATAATAACACATTTCCATATATTTGCAAAGTAGGGTGGTTTGTGTGCTTGCATGAAAAAAAATCTCACAAAATTGTAAGCACTAATATTTATTTGGTATTGGCAAACGTTAAGTGGTATTAGTATCGGAATGAGTTTCTGTTAGTTGCTTCTGATTCTCTTATCTGATTTTTATAACCTACCAACAGATGATGTGGGCTCTCGAATACGATCCAGATATCTTCTTTGCAGCATGTGAAGAAGCAAGCGGTGCACATAAAAAAATATCGAAATCAAAATTAAGAGGAGTGCGCCATTTTGCCAAGTGGGATAAGGATAAGGACAAGGACAAGGACAAGGATAAGGATGTCTCTGAGGAAACTGATGGTCCAGTTCCCATTTCAGTTTTCATGGTTGCAAGTGTGCTCAAGGAAAAGAGAGAAAAACTGTTACAAGAAGCTAGAGGACTGGATGATCTTATTAGGGTACTGGACCAAAACCTGACTTTTCTTTCTTTTCAAAATTCCCAATCAGTTTTAAGCAAGTTGCCAACGACTAAGCTTCTTTTTAGTTAAAAGAAGGCCAATTTTAAGCACATCTCCTAAAATTAAATCAAATTTAAGCCCATATTATATGTTTGTATATCATCATGTGTTCTGTATCTGCAACTCCTGCATTTGTTTCCTTTCAGATATTGAATGATGTAAATGGGAATTTAGATGCGAAGAAAGCCTGCGCTGGAGCTCTGAAACTTCACAAGAAATACCTCAAACTGGTAAGTTGCTATTCTTCTCACTTTTATTTGCAATAACCTGACTAGATTTAGTGTCATGTAAACAGATAAAGTACTCCAATACCCTAGCTACTAGACTATCAATGAGACAAAGAAAACCTACAAACGTAACTTTGTTCATTTTACAGGTACAGGCAAAGAAAACCTAAAAAGGCACCGGAAGATATGCTTCCACTGAGGGATTCTTTACCATTTGAATCTACACATACACGACCATATTTGGCACAGAAACAGCGAGTGAAGGTTCCCACGGGTGGTCATAATCGGAAGATGGCCCCGGATACAGGATAGATGCAACTTCTGTATGTAATGATATCACGTTCTCTGTATCCCACATAAGTTCATATGCTTGTACAGACATGGTGCTGTGGGTACCTTGCAAAAATAATAATTTCAGTTCAAGTTGAAATGTCATGCATGTTGAGATTCACCTGGCGAGAATATTGTAGCCACAGAAGTACAGAATTTTGTTCCAAGAAAATTTGACGCCTTACACTGCACGATTTTGCTCCCTTGTGTTCTGAATCTATTATCTATCTATTAGTATTATATTATACTAGCAAAAGAGCCCGTGCGTTGCAACGGGAGAAAAAAAATAACATGCACTCTTAACCCAACAACCATAATATGTTCATGCCTTTTATTTTAGCGATGCATCATTTTTGTGTTGCCGCTTATCCTCCTCACCTTCAGTGGCCTCAGTGTTCACACAAACCAAAGTGTGTTTGAATGTTGTTTTTCCCCTGCCAGTTTGTTCAGAGGTGCTCATGTGTGGTTATCGATGTTTTTTTTCGTCTCTTTATGATTTTAGTGGTTGATTATTTGCAATCCAGATCGTCGCGGTATGAAAGAAAAACGGACGTGCCCTATAGGTTACAAGTTTGCTTTTAAAATAATATTTTAAAATATTTAATAGGTAAAAATAACATCATATTCAAATTCTACATATTTTTCTATTCAAATTTCATATATAACATGTTAAAATCAGAGTTACGGTTTAATAGATATGGATAATTAAGAAAAATATTTGTTTGACTTAAATATCTTCCAAAATAATATTTAAAAAATATTTAACAAACAAAATAACATCATATTCAAATTCTACACATTTTTCTAATCAATTTTCATATATAACATGTTAAGATCGGAGTTACGGTTTAAAAGATATGAATAATTTAGAAAAAAATGTGTTTGGCTTACATATGATCGGCGGGTGAATTATCTAATACGTCAGGGGGTTTCCGTAAAAATGTAAAATAACGGTTCGGTTATGACTTAAGTGTGTACTGCGGGTTAATTCATAAAAAATGCGGGGAGTTTTCTGTAAAAGTGCGTGACGGATGGCCGAAACCTAATTTGCTTTATTATTAGGTAGAGATTAAAATAAGACGCAAACAAGCCACCCCATTGCTCCACTTAAATTATCTCCACCTTTAAAATTTTATACCTACGGCTAAGATTTAAAAGAAGCAAAAGTTAAATATATCATTAATGTCACGTACAAAGTCATTTTTTTGGACATGGGATTGGTGCGATCACAAACTAATCCAAAGGAGTCGTGCTGTAAAAGAAGCTAATGAAATTGGGGTTTGTGCTGTAAAAGTAAGGAAAACTCCGGTTGTCTTAAAAAACAGAGCTATCAGGTTGGGTTAAAGAAGAGTAGTTCGGTTCCAAGTTCAAAACAGAAAATGAAGGAAATATGCCCTAGAGGCAATAATAAAGTTATTATTTATTTCCTTATTTCATGATAAATGTTTATTATTCATGCTAGAATTGTATTAACCGGAAACATAATACATGTGTGAATACATAGACAAACATATGGTCACTAGTATGCCTCTACTTGACTAGCTCATTAATCAAAGATGGTTATGTTTCCTAACCATAGACATGTGTTGTCATTTGTTTAATGAGATCACATCATTAGGAGAATGATGTGATTGACATGACCCATCCGTTAGCTTAGCACTTGATCGTTTAGTATTCTCGCTATTGCTTCCTTCATGACTTATACATGTTCTCAGAACTATGAGGATTATGTAACTCCGTTTACGGAAGAACACTTTGGTACTACCAAAGCGTCACAGCGAATCGGGTGATTATAAAGGAGTACTACGGTGTTTAGAAGGTACATGTTGAGTTAGCATAATTCGAGATTAGGTTTTGTCACTCCGATTGTCGGAGAGGTATCTCTGGGCCCTCTCGGTAATACTCATCACCCAAGCCTTGCAAGCATGTAACTAATGAGTTAGTTATGAGATGACGTATTATGGAACGAGTAAAGAGACTTGCCGTAACGAGATTGAACTAGGTATTGGATACCGGCGATCAAATCTCGGCAAGTAACATACCGATGACAAAGGGAATAACGTATGTTGTTATGCGGTTTGACCGATAAAGATCTTCGTAGAATATGTAGGAACCAATATGGGCATCCAGGTCCCGCTATTGGTTATTGACCAGAGACGTGTCTCGGTCATGTCTACATTGTTCTCGAACCGTAGGGTCCGCACGCTTAAGGTTTCGATGATGTTATATTATGAGTTTATGTATTTTGATGTACGAAGTTTGTTGGTCTCGGATGTGATCACGGACATGACGAGGAGTCTCAAATGGTCGAGACATAAAGATTTATATATTGGACGGATATATTTGGACACCGGAAAGGTTAGGAGAAGTTTGGAGCTACCGGGAGGTTACTGGAACCCCGGGGGTATATGGGCCTTATTGGGCCCATATAGGAAGAAGGAGAAGGGAACAAGGGAGGCGCCCCCATTAATCCGAATTGGGAAGGGGCCGCCCCTTTCCTTTCTCCTTCCCCTCTTCCTATTACTACTACTAGTACTTATTCCTAATACTAGTACTCTTTCCTTCCCTTCAAATAAGATAAGGAAAGGGGGAAACCTACTTGGAGTAGGTTTCCCCCTCCTCTATGGCGCCCCCTTGGGCGGCCTCCTCCTCCCCCTCCTTTATATACGGGGTAGGGGCACCCTAGGACACACAAGTTGATCATTGATCGTTCCTTAGCCGTGTGCGGTGCCCCCTCCACGATATTACACCTCGGTCATATTGTAGCAGTGCTTAGGCAAAGCCCTCTGACGACAGAGAACATCAAGATCGTCACCACGCCGTCGTCTTGTGGAACTCCCCTCGAGCCTCTCTTGGATTGGAGAAGCGAGGTGCGTCATCGAGCTGTACATGTGTCAAGAACTCGGAGGTGCCGAGTGCGGTGCTGGATCGGTTGAACCGGAAGGCGTCGACTACTTCCACTACTGTTGTGTCAACGCTTCGCTTGGTCTACAAGGGTGCGTAGACAACACTCTCCCCTCGTTGCTATGTCATCACCATGATCTTGCGTGTGCGTAGGAATTTTTTGAAATTACTACGTTCCCCAACGATGGCATCCGAGCCTAGGTTTTTATGGTTTGATGTTATATGCACGAGTAGAACACAAGTGAGTTGTGGGCGATGTAAGTCATCGCCTACCAAACATGTCATACTTTGGTTCAGCGGTATTGTTGGATGAAGCGGCTGGACCGACATTACGCCAGACGCTTACGCGAGACTGGTTTTACCGCCGTGCTTTGCACACGGTGACTAGCGGTGTCGGTTTCTCCAACTTTAGTTGAACCGAGTGTGGCTACGCCCGGTCCTTGTGAAGGTTAAAACGGAGTCTATTTGACAAACTATCGTTGTGGTTTTGATGCGTAGGTGAGATTGGTTCTTGCTTAAGCCCGTAGCAGCCACGTAAAATTTGCAACAACAAAGTAGAGGACGTCTAACTTGTTTTTGCAGGGCATGTTGTGATGTGATATGGTCAAGACGTGATGAGATATAAGTTGTTGTATGAGATGATCATGTTTTGATGAAGTTATCGGCAACTGGCAGAAGCCCTATGGTTGTCACTTTGTTGCATAAGATGCAAGCGCCAAATAATTGTTTTACATTATCGCTATGCGATAGCAATAGTTGCAAGAGCAATAATTGGCGAGACGACCATGTGACGACACATTGATATAGATCAAGATGATGAAGATCATAGTGTCGTGCCGGTGACGATAAAGATCATGACAGTACTTTGGAGATGGAGATCAAAGGCGCAAGATGATCATGGCCATATCATGTCACATATTTTGATTGCATATGATGTTTATCTGTTATACATCTTATTATGTTTTGTTTAACGGTAGCATTCTAAGATGATCTCTCACTAATTATCAAGAAGTGTTCTCCCTGAGTATGCACCGTTGCGAAAGTTCTTCGTGCTGGGACACCACATGATGATCGGGTGTGATAGGCTCTATGTTCAAATACAACGGGTGCAAAACAGTTGCACACGCGGAATACTCAGGTTAAACTTGACGAGCCTAGCATATACAGATATGGCCTCGGAACATGGAGACCGAAGGTCGGCGTGAATCATATAGTAGATATGATCAATATAGTGATGTTCACCATTGAAACTACTCCATCTCACGTGATGATCGGACATGGTTTAGTTGATTTGGATCACGTGATCACTTAGAGGATTAGAGGATGTCTATCTAAGTGGGAGTTCTTAAGTAATATGATTAATTGAACTTTAATTTATCATGAACTTAGTCCTAGTAGTATTTTGCAAATTATCTTGTAAGATCAATAGCTTGCGTTGTTGCTTTCATATGTTTATTTTGATATGTTCCTAGAAAATTGTGTTGAAAAATGTTAGTAGCAATGATGCGGATTTGATCCGCGATCCGAGGTTTATCCTCATTGCTGCACGTAAGAATTATGTCCTTAATGCACCGCTAGGTAGCGGACCTATTGCAGGAGCGGATCGAGGCGTTATGAGCGTTTGGCTAGCTCAATATGATGACTACTTGATAGTTTTGTGCACCATGTTTTATGGCTTAGAATCGGGACTTCAAAGACGTTTTTGAACGTCATGGACCATATAAGATGTTCCAGGAGTTGAAGTTAATATTTCAAGCAAATACCCGAGTTGAGAGATATGAAGTCTCCAACAAGTTCTATAGCTAAAAGATGGAGGAGAACGCTCAACTAGTGAGCATGTACTTAGATTGTCTGGGTACTTCAATCGCTTGAATCAAGTGGGAGTTAATCTTCCAGATAAGATAGTGACTGAAAGAATTCTCTAGTCACCATCACTAAGTTACTAGAACTTCGTGATGAACTATAGTATGCAAGGGATGACGTAAACGATTCTCAAGCTCTTCGTGATGTTGAAATCGACGAAGGTAGAAATCAAGAAAGAGCATCAAGTGTTGATGATTGACAAGACCACTAGTTTCAAGAGAAGGGCAAAGGGATAGAAAGGGAACTTCAAGTGGAAAGACAAGCAAGTTGTCACTCCCGTGAAGAAGACCAAAGCTGGACCGAGCACTGAAACCGAGTGCTTATAATCGCAAAGGAAATGGTCACCGAAGCGGAAATGCCCTAAATATTTGGTGGATAAGAAGGATGGCAAAGTGAACAAGGGTATATTTGATATCGGATGTTTGATGTGTGCCTTACTAGTGTTTATTGTAGCCCTGAGTATTTGATACTTGTTAGGTTGCTAAGATTAGTAACTCAAACAGGAGTTAGAATAAGCGAGACTAGTTGAGGTGAAGTGACGATGAGTGTTGGAAGTAGTTCCAAGATTGATATGATCATCATTGCACACTCCCTATACTTTCGGGATTAGTGTTATACCTAAATAAATGTTATTTGGCGTTTGCGTTAAGCATGAATATGATTTGATCATGTTTATTGCGATACGGTTATTCATTTAAAGTTAGAGAATAAATTGTTATTCTGTTTACATGAATAAGACCTTCGATGGTCATACACCCAATGAACATAGTTTGTTGGATCTCGATCGTAGTGATACACATATTCATAATATTGATGCCAAAAGATGCAAAGTTAATAATGATAGTGCAACTTATTTGTGGCACTGCCGGTTGGGTCATATCGGTGTAAAGCGCATGAAGAAACTCCATAAAGATGGATTTTTGGAATCACTTGGTTATGAATCATTTGATGCTTGCGAACCGTGCCTTTTTGGCAAGATGACTAAAACTCCGTTCTCCGGAACAATGCAACGAGCTACTAACTTGTTGGAAATAATACATACAGATGTATGCGATCCAATGAGTATTGATGCTCGTGGCAAGTATCGTTATTTTCTGACCTTCACAAATGATTTGAGTAGATATGGGTATATATACTTGATGAAACATAAGTCTGAAATAGTTGAAAGGTTCAAAGAATTTTAGAGTGAAGTGGAAAAATCATCGTAACAAGAAAATAAAGTTTCTGCGATCTGATCACGGAGACAAATATTTGAGTTACGAGTTTGGTCTTCAATTAAAACAATGTGGAATAGTTTCATAAACTCACGCCACCTGGAACACCACAATGTAATGGTGTGTCCAAACGTCGTAATCGTACTTTACTAGATATGGTGCGATCTATGATATCTCTTATCAATTTACCACTATCGTTTTGGGGTTATGCATTAAAGACAGCTGCATTCACGTTTAATAGGGCACCATCTAAATCCGTTGAGACGACACCGTATGAACTATGGTTTAGCAGTAAACCTGAGCTGTCATTTCTTAAAGTTTGGAGTTGCGATGCTTATATGAAAAAGGTTTTTCAACTTGATAAGCTCGACCCAAATCGGAGAAGTGCGTCTTCATAGAATACCCAAAGGAAATTGTTGGGTACACCTTCTATCACAGATCCGAATGCAAATTTGTTGCTGATAATAGATCCTTTATAGAGAAGGAGTTTCTCTCGAAAGAAGTGAGTGGGAGGAAAGTAGAGCTTGACAAGGTAATTTGTTGTTGGGGAACGTAGTAATTTGAAAAAAATTCCTACGCACATGCAAGATCATGGTGATGATATAGCAACGAGAGGGGAGAGTGTTCGTCCACGTACCCTCGTAGACCGTAAGCGGAAGCGTTATGACAACGCGGTTGATGTAGTCGTACGTCTTCACGATCCGACCGATCCAAGTACGGAACGTACGGCACCTCCGAGTTCAGCACACGTTCAGCTCGATGACGATCCCCGGACTCCGATCCAGCAAAGTGTCGGGGATGAGTTCCGTCAGCACGACGGCATGGTGACGATGTTGATGTTCTACCGGCGCAGGGCTTCGCCTAAACTCCGTGACGATATGATCGAGGTGGAATATGGTGGAAGGGGGCACCGCACACGGCTAAGGAACGATCCGTAGATCAACTTGTGTGTCTATGGGGTGCCCCCTGCCCCCGTATATAAAGGAGGGAGGGAGGAGGAGGCCGACCCTAGGAGGAGGGCACGCCAAGGGAGTCCTACTCCCACCGGGAGTAGGATTCCTTCTTTCCTAGTCCAACTAGGTCAAGGGGGGAAAGAAGGGAAGTGGAGAAGGAAGGAAGAGGGGGGCGCGCCCCAAACCCTTTGTCCAATTCGGACTGGGCTTGGGAGGGGCGCGCGCCTCCTCCTGGCTCCTTCCCACTAAAGCCCATTAAGGCCCAATACTCTTCCCCGTATTCCCGTAACTCCCCGGTACTCCGAAAAATACCCGAATCACTCGGAACCTTTCCGAACTCCGAATATAGTCGTCCAATATATCGATCTTTATGTCTCGACCATTTTGAGACTCCTCGTCATGTCCCCGATCTCATCCGGGACTCCGAACTCCTTGGTACATCAAAACTCATAAACTCATAATATAACTGTCATCGAAACCTTAAGCGTGCGGACCCTACGGGTTCGAGAACTATGTAGACATGACCTAGAACTATTCTCAGTCAATAACCAATAGTGGGACCTGGATGCCCATATTGGCTCCTACATATTCTACGAAGATCTTTATCGGTCAAACCGCATAACAACATACGTTGTTCCCATTGTCATCGGTATGTTACTTGCCCGAGACTCGATCGTCGGTATCCAATACCTAGTTCAATCTCGTCACCGGCAAGTCTCTTTACTCGTTCTGTAATGCATCATCTCATAACCAACTCATTGGTTACATTGCTTGCAAGGCTTATAATGATGTGCATTACCGAGAGGGCCCAGAGATACCTCTCCGACAATCGGAGTGACAAAACCTAATCTCGAAATACGCCAACTCAACATGTACCTTTGGAGACACCTGTAGTACTCCTTTATAATCACCCGATTACGTTGTGACGTTTGGTAGTACCAAAGTGTTCCTCCCAAGCGGAGTTGCATAATCTCATAGTTACGAGGAACATGTATAAGTTATGAAGAAAGCAATAGCAACATACTAAGCGATCAAGTGCTAAGCTAACGGAATGGGTCAAGTCAATCACATCATTCTCCTAATGATGTGATCCCGTTAATCAAATGACAACTCTTTTGTCCATGGCTAGGAAACATAACCATCTCGATAAACGAGCTAGTCAAGTTGAGGCATACTAGTGACACTATGTTTGTCTATGTATTCACACATGTATTATGTTTCCGGTTAATACAATTCTAGCATTAATAATAAACATTTATCATGAAATAAGGAAATAAATAATAACTTTATTATTGCCTCTAGGGCATATTTCCTTGATCTCCCACTTGCACTAGAGTCAATAATCTAGTTCACAGCGTCATGTGATTTAACACCAATATTCATATCGTATATGATTAACACCCATAGTTCACATCATCATGTGACCAACACCCAAAGGGTTTACTAGAGTCAATAATCTAGTTCACATCGCTATGTGATTAACACCCAAAGAGTACTAAGGTGTGATCATGTTTTGCTCGTGAGAGAAGCTTAGTCAACGGGTCTGCATCACATTGAGCCGTATGTATTTTGCAAATATTCTATGTCTACAATGCTCGCACGGAGCTACTCTAGCTAATCGCTCCCACTTTCAATATGTATCCAGATTGAGACTTAGAGTCATCTGGATCAGTGTAAAAGTTTGCACTGATGTAACTTTTACAACAAACTCTTTTATCACCTCCATAATCGAGAAACATCTCCTTAGTCCTTACTAAGGATATTCTTGACCAATGTCCGATGATCTACTCCTAGATCACTATTGTACTCCTTGCCAAATTCAGAGCAAGGTATACAATAGGTGCAGTACATAGCATAGCATACTTTATAGATCCTATGGTGAGGCATAGGAATGACTTTTCATTCTCTTTCTATTTTCTGCTTTGTGGTGGGATTTGAGTCTTACTCAATTTCATACCTTTGCAACACAGCAAGAACTCTTTCTTTGATTGTTCCATTTTGAACTATTTCAAAATCTTGTCAAGGTATGTACTCATTGAAAATCTTATCAAGCGTCTTGATCTAGCTCAATAGATCTTGATGCTCAATATGTAAGTAGCTTTATCGAGGTCTTTTCTTTTAAAGAACTCCTTTAAAACACTCCTTTATGCTTTGCGAGAAAAATTCTACATCATTTTCGATCAACAATATGTCACTCACATATACTAATCGGAAAAGGCTGTAGTGCTCCCACTCACTTTATTGTAAATACAGGCTTCATCGTAAGTCCATATAAAACTATATGCTTTGATCAACTTATCAAAGCATATATTCCAACTCGAGATGCTTGCACCAGTCCATGGATGGATCGCTGGAGATTGCACATTTTATTAGCACCTTTAGGATTGACAAAACCTTCTGGTTGCATCATATACAACTCTTCTTTAATAAATCCATTAAGGAATGCAGTTTTGACATCCATTTGCCAGATTTCATAAAATGTGGCAATTGCTAACATGATTCAGACAGACTTAAGCATCGATACGAGTGAGAAAATCTCATCGTATTCAACACCTTGAACTTGTTGAAAACCTTTCGCAGCAAGTCGACCTTAGTAGATAGTAACACTACTATCAGTGTCTGTCTTCCTCTTGAAGATCCATTCATTTAACATGGCTTGCTGATCATCGAGCAAGTCAATCAAAGTCCATACTTTGTTCTTATACATGGATCATATCTCAGATTTTTATGGCCTCAAGCCATTTCGCGGAATCTGGGCTCATCATCGCTTCCTCATAGTTCGTAGGTTCATCATGGTTTAGTAACATGACTTCCGTAAGTATTACCGCACTACTCAGTGCGGATCTGTACTTTGGAAGACCTACGAGGTTTTGTAGTAACTTGATCTGAAGTTTCATGATCATCATCATTAGCTTCCTCACTAATTGGTGTAGGAATCACTGGAACTGATTTCCGTGATGAACTACTTTCCAATCCGGGAGAAGGTACAAATTACCTTATCAAGCTCTACTATCCTCCCACTCACTTCTTTCAAGAGAAACTCCTTCTCTAGAAAGGATCCGAATTTAGCAATGAAAATCTTGCCCTCAGATCTGTGATAGAAGGTGTACCCAACAGTTTCCTTTGGGTATTCTATGAAGACGCACTTCTCCGATTTGGGTTTGAGCTTATCAGGATGAAACTTTTTCACACAAGCATCGCAGCCCCAAACTTTAAGAAACGACAGCTTAGGTTTATTGCTAAACCATAGTTCATACGGTGTCGTCTCAACGGATTTAGATGGTGCCCTATTAAACGTGAATGTAGCTGTCTCTAATGCATAAGCCCAAAACGATAGTGGTAAACCAATAAGAGACATCATAGATCGCACCATATCTAGTAAAGTACGATTACGATGTTCGGACACACCATTCCATTGTGGTGTTCCAGGTGGTGTGAACTGTGAAACTATTCCACTTTGTTTTAATTGAAGACCGAACTCATAACTCAAATATTCGTCTCCGCGATCAGATCGCAGAAACTTTATTTTCTTGTTACGATGATTTTTCCACTTCACTCTGAAATTCTTTGAACCTTTCAATTATTTCAGACTTATGTTTCATCAAGTAGATATACCCATATCTGCTCAAATCATTTTGTGAAGGTCAGAAAATAACGATACTTGCCATGAGCATCAACACTCATTGGATCGCATACATCGGTATGTATTATTTCCAATAAGTCAGTAGCTTGTTCCATTGTTCCGGAGAACGGAGTTTTAGTCATCTTGCCCAAAAGGCACGGCTCGCAAGCATCAAATGATTCATAACCAAGTGATTCCGAAAATCCATCTTTATGGAGTTTTTTCATGCGCTTTACAATCGATATGACCCAAACGGCGATTGCCACAAATAAGTTGCACTATCATTATTAACTTTGCATCTTTTGGCATCAATATTATGAATATGTGTATCACTGCGATCGAGATCCAACAAACTATTTTCATTGGGTGTATGACCATTGAAGGTTTTATTCATTTGAACAGAACAACAATTATTCTCTGATTTTAAATGAATAAACGTATTGCAATAAACACGATCAAATCATATTCATGCTCAACGCAAACGCCAAATAACATTTATTTAGGTTTAACACTAATCCCGAAAGTATAGGGAGTGTGCGATGATGATCATATCAATCTTGGAACCACTTCCAACACACATCATCACTTCACCCTTAACTAGTATCTGTTTTATTCGCAACTCCGTTTGAGTTACTAATCTTAGCAACCGAACAAGTATCAAATACTCGAGGGCTACTATAAACACTAGTAAGGTACACATCAATTACTGTATATCAAATATACCCTTGTTCACTTTGCCATCCTTCTTATCCACCAAATATTCAGGCCATTTCCGCTTCCAGTGACCATTTCCTTTGCAGTATAAGCACTCAGTTTCAGGCTTTGGTCCAGCTTTGGTCTTCTTCACGGGAGTGACAACTTGCTTGCCATTCTACTTGAAGTTCCCTTTCTTTTCCTTTGCCCTTTTCTTGAAACTAGTGGTGTTGTCAATCATCAACACTTGATGCTCTTTCTTGATTTCTACCTTCGTCGATTTCAACGTCACGAAGAGCTCGGGAATCGTTTTCGTCATCCCTTGCATACTATAGTTCATCACGAAGTTCTACTAACTTGGTGATGGTGACTAGAGAATTCATCAATCACTATCTTATCGGAAGATTAACTCCCACTTGATTCAAGCGATTGAAGTACCCAGACAATCTAAGTACATGCTCACTAGTTGAGCGATTCTCCTCCATCTTTTAGCTATAGAACTTGTTGGAGACTTCATATCTCTCAACTCGGGAATTTGCTTGAAATATTAACTTCAATTCCTGGAACATCTCATATGGTCCATAATGTTCAAAACGTCTTTGAAGTCCCGATTCTAAGCCATAAAGCATGGTGCACAAAACTATCAAGTAGTCATGATATTGAGCTAGCCAAACGTTCATAACATCTGCATCTGCTCCTGCAATAGGTCTGTCACCTAGCGGTGCATTAAGGACATAATTTTTCTGTGCAGCAATGAGGATAAACCTCAGATCACGGATCCAATCCGTATCATTGCTACTAACATTTTTCAACACAATTTTCTCTAGGAACATATCAAAATAAACATATGAAAGCAACAACGCGAGCTATTGATCTACAACATAATTTGCAAAATACTACCAGGACTAAGTTCATGATAAATTTAAGTTCAATTAATCATATTACTTAAGAACTCCCACTTAGACAGACATCTCTCTTATCTTCTAAGTGATCACGTGATCCAAATCAACTAAACCATGTCCGATCATCACGTGAGATGGAGTAGTTTCAATGGTGAACATCACTTTGTTGATCATATCTACTATATGATTCACGCTCGACCTTTTGGTCTCCGTGTTCCGAGGCCATATCTGTATATGCTAGGCTCGTCAAGTTTAACCTGAGTATTCCGCGTGTGCAACTGTTTTGCACCCGTTGTATTTGAACGTAGAGCCTATCACACCCGATCATCATGTGGTGTCTCAGCACGAAGAACTTTCGCATCGGTGCATACTTAGGGAGAACACTTCTTGATAATTAGTGAGAGATCATCTTAAAATGCTACCGTCAAACAAAGCAAGAATAAGATGTATAACAGATAAACATCATATGCAATCAAAATATGTGACATGATATGGCCATGATCATCTTGCGCCTTTGATCTCCATCTCCAAAGTACTGTCATGATCTTTATCGTCACCGGCACGACACCATGATCTTCATCATCTTGATCTATATCAATGTGTCGTCACATGGTCGTCTCGCCAACTATTGCTCTTGCAACTATTGCTATCGCATAGCGATAAAGTAAAGCAATTATTTGGCACTTGCATCTTATGCAACAAAGAGACAACCATAGGGCTTCGCCGATTTGCGATAACTTCAACAAAACATGATCATCTCATACAACAACTTATATCTCATCACGTCTTGACCATATCACATCACAACATGCCCTGCAAAAACAAGTTAGGCGTCCTCTACTTTGTTGTTGCAAGTTTTACGTGGCTGCTACGGGCTTAAGCAAGAACCAATCTCACCCACGCATCAAAACCACAACGATAGTTTCTCAAATAGACTCCTTTTAACCTTCGCAAGGACCGGGCGTAGCCACACTCAGTTCAACCAAAGTTGGAGAAACCGACACCGCCAGCCACCGTGTGCAAAGCACGTCGGTAGAACCAGTCTCGCGTAAGCGTCACGCGTAATGTCGGTCCGGCCGCTTCATCCAACAATACCGCCGAACCAAAGTATGACAAGCTGGTAGGCAGTATGACTTATATCGTCCACAACTCACTTGTGTTCTACTCGTGCATATAACATCAAACCATAAAAACCTAGGCTCGGATGCCACTGTTGGGGAACGTAGTAATTTCAAAAAAATTCTACGCACATGCAAGATCATGGTGATGATATAGCAACGAGAGGGGAGAGTGTTCGTCCACGTACCCTCGAGACCGTAAGTTAAAGCGTTATGACAACGCTGTTGATGTAGTCGACGTCTTCGCGATCCGACCGATCCAAGTACCGAACGACGGCACCTCCGAGTTCACACGTTCAGCTCGATGGCGATCCCGGACTCCGATCCAGCAAAGTGTCGGGATGAGTTCCACAAGACGACGGCGTGGTGGACGATGTTGATGTTCTACGGCGCAGGCTTCGCCTAAACTCATGACGATATGACCGAGGTGGAATATGGTGGAAGGGCACCGACACGGCTAAGGAACGATCGTAGATCAACTTGTGTGTCTATGGGGTGCCCCTGCCCCGTATATAAAGGAGGGAGGGAGGAGGAGGCCAGCCCTAGGAGGAGGGGCGCAAGGAGGCCTACTCCCACCGGGAGTAGGATTCCTTCTTTCCTAGTCCAACTAGGTCAAGGGGGAAAGAAGGAAGTGGAGAAGGAAGGAAGAGGGGGCGCGCCCAAACCCTTTGTCCATTCGGACTGGGCTTGGGAGGGGCGCGCCTCCTCCTAGCTCCTTCCCACTAAAGCCCATTAAGGCCCAATAATCTTCCCGTATTCCCGTAACTCCCGGTACTCGAAAAATACCGAATCACTCGGAACCTTTCCGAACTCCGAATATAGTCGTCCAATATATCGATCTTTACGTCTCGACCATTTCGAGACTCCTCGTCATGTCCCCGATCTCATCCGGGACTCGAACTCCTTCGGTACATCAAAACTCATAAACTCATAATATAAGCATCATCGAAACCTTAAGCGTGCGGACCCTACGGGTTCGAGAACTATGTAGACATGACCTAGAACTATTCTCAGTCAATAACCAATAGCGGGACCTGGATGCCCATATTGGCTCCTACATATTCTACGAAGATCTTTATCGGTCAAACCGCATAACAACATACGTTGTTCCCTTTGTCATCGGTATGTTACTTGCCCGAGACTCGATCGTCGGTATCCAATACCTAGTTCAATCTCGTCACCGGCAAGTCTCTTTACTCGTTCTGTAATGCATCATCTCGTAACCAACTCATTGGTTACATTGCTTGCAAGGCTTATAATGATGTGCATTACCGAGAGGGCCCAGAGATACCTCTCCGACAATCGGAGTGACAAAACCTAATCTCGAAATACGCCGACTCAACATGTACCTTCGAAGACACCTGTAGTACTCCTTTATAATCACCCAGTTACGTTGTGACGTTTGGTAGTACCCAAAGTGTTCCTCCGGTAAACGGGAGTTGCATAATCTCATAGTTACAGGAACATGTATAAGTTATGAAGAAAGCAATAGCAACATACTAACCGATCAAGTGCTAAGCTAACGGAATGGGTCAAGTCAATCACATCATTCTCCTAATGATGTGATCCCGTTAATCAAATGACAACTCTTTTGTCCATGGCTAGGAAACATAACCATCTCTGATAAACGAGCTAGTCAAGTAGAGGCATACTAGTGACACTATGTTTGTCTATGTATTCACACATGTATTATGTTTCCGGTTAATACAATTCTAGCATGAATAATAAACATTTATCATGAAATAAGGAAATAAATAATAACTTTATTATTGCCTCTAGGGCATATTTCCTTCATTTGTACCTTCTCCAGAATTGGAAAGTGGTTCATCACGGAAATCAGTTCCAGTGATTCCTACACCAATTAGTGAGGAAGCTAATGATGATGATCATGAAACTTCAGATCAAGTTACTACATAACCTCGTAGGTCTTCCAGAGTACGGTCCGCACCAGTGTGGTACGGAAATCCTATTCTGGAAGTCATGTTACTTGACCATGATGAACCTACGAACTATGAGGAAGCGATGATGAGCCCAGATTCCGCAAAATGGCTAGAGGCCACGAAATCAGAGATAGGATCCATGTATGAAAACAAAGTATGGACTTTGGTTGACTTGCCCGATGATCGGCAAGCCATTGAGAATAAATGGATCTTTAAGAAGAAGACTGACGCTGATGGTAATGTTACTGTCTACAAAGCTCGACTTGTTGCGAAATGTTTTCAACAAGTTCAAGGTGTTGAATACGATGAGATTTTCTCACTCGTATTGATGCTTAAGTCTGTCTGAATCATGTTAGCAATTGCCACATTTTATGAAATCTGGCAAATGGATGTCAAAACTGCATTCCTTAATGGATTTATTAAAAAAGAGTTGTATATGATGCAACCAGAAGGTTTTGTCAATCCTAAAGGTGCTAACAAAATGTGCAAGCTCCAATGATCCATCTATGGACTGGTGCAAGCATCTCGAGTTGGAATATACGCTTTGATAAGTTGATCAAAGCATATAGTTTTATATGGACTTACGATGAAGCCTCTGTATTTACAATAAAGTGAGTGGGGAGCGCTACAGCTTTTTTCGATTAGTATATGTGAGTGACATATTGTTGATCGAAATGATGTAGAATTTTTCTGCAAAGCATAAAGGAGTGTTTTAAAGGAGTTCTTTAAAAAGAAAAGACCTCAGTAAAAGCTACTTACATATTGAGCATCAAGATCTATTGAGATAGATCAAGACGCTTGATAAGATTTTCAATGAGTACATACCTTGGCAAGATTTTGAAATAGTTCAAAATGGAACAGTCAAAAGAAAGAGTTCTTGCCTGTGTTGCAAAGGTGTGAAATTGAGTAAGACTCAAATCCCGACCACGGCAGAAAATAGAAAAGAGAATGAAAGTCATTCCCTATGCCTCAGTCATAGGTTCTATAAAGTATGCTATGTTATGTACCAGACCTATTGTATACCTTGCTTTTTTTTCTGAATTTGGCAAGGGAGTACAATAGTGATCTAGGAGTAGATCACTGGACATTGGTCAAGAATATCCTTAGTGAGAACTAAGGAGATGTTTCTCGATTATGGTGGTGATAAAAGAGCCCGTCGTAAAAGGTTACAACGATGCAAGCTTTTACACCAATCCAGATGACTCTAAGTCTCAACCTGGATACATATTGAAAGTGGGAGCAATTAGCTAGAGTAGCTCCGTACAGAGAATTATGGACATAAAATATTTGCAAAATACATACGGCTCTGAATGTGACAGACCCGTTGACTAAGCTTCTCTCACGAGCAAAACATGATCACACCTTAGTACTCTTTGGGTGTTAATCACATAGCGATGTGAACTAGATTATTGACTCTACTAAACCCTTTGGGTGTTGGTCACATGATGATGTGAACTATGGGTGTTAATCATATACAGATATGAATATTGGTGTTAAATCACATGGCGATGTGAACTAGATTATTGACTCTAGTGCAAGTGGGAGACTGAAGGAAATATGCCCTAGAGGCAATAATAAAGTTATTTTTTATTTCCTTATTTCATGATAAATGTTTATTATTCATGCTAGAATTGTATTAACCGGAAACATAATACATGTGTGAATACATAGACAAACATATGGTCACTAGTATGCCTCTACTTGACTAGCTCATTAATCAAAGATGGTTATGTTTCCTAACCATAGACATGTGTTGTCATTTGTTTAATGAGATCACATCATTAGGAGAATGATGTGATTGACATGACCCATCCCGTTAGCTTAGCACTTGATCGTTTAGTATTCTGCTATTGCTTCCTTCATGACTTATACATGTTCCTGTAACTATGAGGATTGTGTAACTCCCGTTTACCGGAAGAACACTTTGGGTACTACCAAACGTCACAACGTAACTGGGTGATTATAAAGGAGTACTACAGGTGTTTCCGAAGGTACATGTTGAGTTAGCATAATTCGAGATTAGGTTTTGTCACTCCGATTGTCGGAGAGGTATCTCTGGGCCCTCTCGGTAATACTCATCACCCAAGCCTTGCAAGCATGTAACTAATGAGTTAGTTATGAGATGACGACACGGAACGAGTAAAGAGACTTGCGGTAACGA
Organism: Aegilops speltoides; assembly: GCA_021437245.1. Lineage (NCBI taxonomy): Eukaryota > Viridiplantae > Streptophyta > Magnoliopsida > Poales > Poaceae > Aegilops > Aegilops speltoides. The sequence continues at coordinate 174,441,177 of CM038142.1, read as the reverse complement.
GATTGAACTAGGTATTGGATACCGACGATCAAATCTCGGGCAAGTAACATACCGATGACAAAGGGAATAACGTATGTTGTTATGCGGTTTAACCGATAAAGATCTTCAGAGAATATGTAGGAACCAATATGAGCATCCGGTCCGCTATTGGTTATTGACCGAGACGTGTCTCGGTCATGTCTACATTGTTCTCGAACCGTAGGGTCCATGCACGCTTAAGGTTTCGATGACAATTATATTATGAGTTTATGTATTTTGATGTACGAAGTTTGTTCGAGTCCGGATGTGATCACGGACATGACGAGGAGTCTTGAAATGGTCGAGACATAAAGATTGATATATTGGACGGATATATTTGGACACGGAAAGGTTCCGGAGAAGTTTGGAGCTACCGGAGGTTACTAGGAACCCCAGGAGGTATATGGGCCTTATTGGGCCCATATAGGAAGAAGGAGAAGGAACAAGGGAGGGGCGCCCCAGCCCAATCCGATTGGGGAAGGGGCGGCCCCCTTTCCTTTCTCCTTCCCCTCTTCCTATTACTACTACTAGTACTTATTCCTAATACTAGTACTCTTTCCTTCCCCTTCAAATAAGATAAGGAAAAGGGGAAACCTACTTGGAGTAGGTTTCCCCCTCCTCTATGGCGCCCCCCTTGGGCGGCCTCCTCCTCCCTCCCTCCTTTATATACGGGGTAGGGGCACCCTAGGACACACAAGTTGATCATTGATCATTCCTTAGCCGTGCGGTGCCCCCTCCACGATATTACACCTCGGTCATATTGTAGCGATTGCTTAGTCAAAGCCCCTGCGACAGAGAACATCAAGATCGTCACCACGCCGTCGTCTTCGACGGAACTCCCCTCGGAGCCTCTATGGATTGGAGAACGAGGTGCGCCATCGAGCTGACGTGTGTCAAGAACTCGGAGGTGCCGGAGTAACGGTGCCTGGATCGCTTGAACCGGGAAGACGTACGACTACTTCCACTACGCTGTGTCAACGCTTCCGCTTCGGTCTACAAGGGTACGTAGACAACACTCTCCCCTCGTTGCTATGTCATCACCATGATCTTGCGTGTGCGTAGGAAATTTTTTGAAATTACTACGTTCCCTAACAGAAAAGTGGGTTCAAAACAGAGCAGTCTGCTTCCAAGTTCAAAACCGAAAAGTGGTTCAAAACAGAGCAGTCTGCTTCCAAGTTCAACACAGAAAAGGTCATCTACACATCTGTTCTGTCATTGCCCGGTTTCGAAGACAATTTGGTCCAAGGTGGCTAGACGGAAGGGTTGTGAGGCGATCGGCAACGCTGTCAACACATACACTGGGAGCGTCATGGAACTCTGCCAGAGAGCGATCTGTCGTGCCCTAAGCCCACGCTAAGGAATCAAGACCACTCTAATACTACTTGTTTCGAAATTTGCAAGGAAAGAAACAGAGGGATCTTTACCAAACAGTGCAAACCGGTTACAGGGATAGTTCATGAGATCAGGTTGGCCTTTTTGGATTGGAGATTGGCAGGGGTGAGATTTATTTTTTCTTTCAAAAAAGGGATAACCCCGGCCTCTGCATCATACGATGCACACAACCACTTTATTAAGCAACAAGTACATCCAAGTCATTGAGTATCAAAAGGTTTACAGCAAAACACGACCATCTCGGTCGGAAACAAGATTACACTAGCAGAACGCGTGCGTTGCTACGGGCTGCAATGCTATAAATGAATCGAATAAACGATTAAAGTCGTCCCCAAGGTTGAAGATCATTTTGTTCTCAAACATCCAGGTATACTCAGACATCGAATGGGCGTCCAATGGGCTCCCCAAAGTTCAGCCGTCTGGATAGTCCGGGCTCCCACAAATCCAGCCCATATGTGGGGGAGAAATATTATTGTCCTACACATGGTCCCAACACAAAAACCCCACCCCATGACACATTACTTCTCCTGCCGAACCCTCCTCTTCCTGCTCGATTTCCCGCCATAGTAGGACATTTCTCCTTGGAGCATTCTCCTTTAAAACCGAATGACGCCTACCTCACCTTTGCCATGGCGCCCTCTCTCTCCTTCACACTGTAGTTCCCCACAGACCGCCAAGGAGTCCCAGCCCAACCGCCCCGCACTCCGCCCTGATCCCCTCCCCCGTGTTCATGCTGATCCTTCACCGTCATCAAGGAGACCGTGCACTACCCGTGACGCCCCCCCTCCCCGACCCAAGAAGGTAAATCCGTTATCTCCTGAGCCATTGTCAAATTGTAACATACAGCTGAATGTTGTGCATTACCATGAAACAAAAATATGATGTCCATTGTTGGGCATGCAACTGATGTGTCATCATGCACGTTATAATGGAATATAGTTAAATGCGTGTTGCTATAGGCAACGATGTCATGAATCAAACCGATCATGAATTATCATAGTCAATATAATCTGCTCCCTCCGTTACTAAATATAAGTCTTTTTAGAGATTCCAACAAGGGACTACATACGGAGCAAAATGAGTGAATCTATACTCTAAAATATGTCTATATGCATCTGTATGAAGTTCATAGTGAAATCTCTAAAAAGACTTATATTTAGAAACGAAGGGAGTATAATAAAGTCAATATAATATTTGAGAGTGGCAACTATGATCTCTACACACCGCGAGAATAGTGCATAATTCGATGGATTCCCATCACCAAATTCGTACGTAAATGAGACAGTAAATGGGACTCTCTCATTCATTTGTCTGCCAAATAATCATACTATGATGAAAATTTAATCGTACCATCACTGGATTTTTTTGGAAATGGAGGCATGCCCCCGGCCTCTGCATCATGATGATGCATGCGGCCATCTTATTAACAATCCAGGATCGTCAAAAAAGTCTTACAGCTCACAAAACGGAGTAGAACAAAGTACCAAAAAAGGAAAATTACATGTGAACTAGGACAACCGGCACGATGAAGATAAAAAGGATAACCTCCCTACACTCCTATCCTGTTATGCAAGCGCCATCCGAACCGGTTGAAGATAACCCGAGCTACCATCTTCCATTGGTTGCACCCAGTAATCAAAGGCTCCCTGGAATCCATAGGAGTGAGTAAGGACCACGTACGGATCCAAGCTGTAGCTCTGAAAAATAACCTGCAAAAAAGTTAAAGTGTGTTGTCTGTTAAAAATCATATCATTCCTGCAGTTCCATATAGCCCATAATAGCGCACATATTCCAATCCAAATACGAGCCGTAGTAATCTGTTCAACCCCAGCTAACCACGTCCCAAACAAAGACACAATATCAACTGGAGGATTAATATTGAAAGCTATATGAATGGTTCTCCAAAGTAACTTAGCAAGTGGGCATTCAAGAAATAAGTGTTGTATTGTTTCATCATGATCACAAAAACAACACTGCGAATAGCCTACCCATCGCCTCTTAATTAAGTTGTCCTTTGTGAGTATCACTTGGTTGTGAACAAACCACATGAAGATTTTAATATGCAAAGGAATCTTAACTTTCCAAATGTGCAACGACCTTGAGAGGGGGCCAGAGTTAATCAGATCCATATAGAGAGATTTCACTGTAAACATCTCATTCGTAGTTAACTTCCATTGTATTGAATCCGGCTGGTCGGAGAGTTGAACCTCTATCAATCTCCGAACCAGGTGCATCCAGGCTGTCCATCTCTCACCAACTAACACACGTCTGAACTGGATGTTCAAGGGAATTGTTTGAAGGACGGTACCTACATAATCTTGCTTACGTTGCACAATATTATAGAGTGTAGGATATTGGATGGCCAGAGGCATCTCTCCTAACCACGTGTCCTCCCAAAATCTTATTGACATTCCATTGCCAACCAAGAATTTGACCCTACGAAAGAACAGGTCCTTCGTGCGCATAAGTTCCTTCCAGTCAGTCAGTCTCATGGTAACCTGGGCTAGTGTTTTCAAGTGCAGATACTTATTGCGCAAGAGTTGAGACCACATGCCCTCCGGCTCAGTCTCTAGTCTGTAGAGCCATTTGCTCATAAGACATTTGTTCTTGATTTCTAAGTTCTCAATACTGAGACCCCCTTGGTCTTTAGGTCGGTGAAGGATATCAATCGCACGAGACGGTATTTCCGCTTGGCCTCATCAGACTGCCAAAAGAAGCGGGATCTAAAGAAATCAAGTCGCTTGCGAACTCCTTTCGGAATTTCGAAGAACGAAAGTAGAAACATCGGCATACTAGTCAATACTGAGTTAATCAGGACTAGCCGACCTCCATATGACATAAGCTTACCCTTCCAACAGCTAAGTTTTTTTTTCAATTCGTTCTTCAATACATTTTCATTCTTTATTGGAAAGCTTACGGTTATGGATCGGTATACCCAAGTAACTGAATGATAAAGCACCTAATTCACATCCGAACAGTTGTCTGTAATTGTGTTCCTCGTCTTTGGCCTTCCTAAAGCAGAACACCTCGCTCTTATGAAAATTAATTTTTAATCCAGACATTGTTCAAAGAGACACAAGATAAGTTTCATATTATGTGCCTTATTGTAGAATGGATACCCCTCCGTCGACAAGATGAGGGACTAGACCCTCTACATGGCCATGCTGCTTGGCCCTGCCAATAATGATGGCCAGCATATCTGCCACAATATTGAACAGAAGAGGAGACATGGAATCCCCTTGTCGCAACCCCTTATGTGTCTGGAAATAGTGACCGATTTCATCGTTCACCTTGATTCCAACACTACCTTTCTGGACTTGGGTATCTACTTGGTTCCTCCAAGTTTCACTAAAACCCTTCATGCGCATTGCCTGCTGAAGAACAGGCCACTTTACTTTATCATACGCCTTCTCAAAGTCCAGTTTGAAAATAACCCCATCTAGTTTCTTCGAGTGGATCTCATGAAGCGTTTCATGTAGAACGACCACCCCTTCCAGTATGTGTCGTCCCGGCATGAACGCTGTCTGGCTTGGTTGGATCACCGAATGAGCAATTTGTGTCAATCTATTGGTTCCAACCTTTGTGAAGATTTTGAAACTCACATTCAGCAGGCAAATGGGGTGGAATTGTTCGATCCGAACTGCCTCATCTTTCTTACGTAACAACATGATCGTACCAAAGTTAAGATGAAACAACTCCAAATGACCGTAAAAAAATCATGAAACATAGGCATAAGATCATCTTTAATAATATGCCAACATTTCTTATAGAATTCAGCTGGAAACCCATCTGGTCCCGGTGCTTTATTCGGCTTCATTTGGGATATTGCATGATGAGCCTATTTTTCAGTAAACGGTGCAGAGAGAACATCATTCTCTGCTGCCTGTAATTGAGGTATATCATCAATCACAGATTCCTCAAGGGACACCGTAGTTGAATTCGGGGGACCAAAAAGTTTTTTAATAATAGTTAGAGATGTATGCTTTCAAATTTTCATGTCCGACTATTGTCCCCTCGTCCTGTTCAAGTTGTATAATTTTTTCTTCCTATGCTTACCATTTGCAACCATATGGAAGAATTGTGTATTGTCATCCCCTTGGACAACCCTAAGCGTTTTCGCACGCAATGCCCACTTCAGCTCCTGTTCTCTCAAGAGAGCCCGTAGACCTTGCTCAGCCTGGGACTTCGTTCGTTGCTCATTAACAGAAAGAAGAGTGGCTTCCGCCTTTAAGTCTAGTGCCTCAATCAATTGAGTAAGACGCTCTTTTTCTCGTTTGTAAACCCCACTCTCATTTCTGGCCCAACCTCTCAGAAACTGTCGGAGATGTCTAATTTTATTTTGCCATCTCTCAACATGAGTCCTTCCACTAACCGGCTTAGCCCATTCTCGTGCAATCATCTCCATAAATCCTTCTCGCTCAAACCGGCTGTGCTCGACGGAGAAGATTTTTTTATTTGCCACATGGGTAGCCTCCCCCGAGTCTAAAAGAAGTGGTGTGTGATTCGAGATCGCTCTCTGCATCGCACGGATGTGAATTAGGTGCTTTATTTCCCAAGTACGAACTTAATGTTAAAAAATTCAGTTGGCAAAGTTCCTTCATTTCCCAAGTACGAACTTAAGCCTACTTACTGGTTACAGTCAAGAGGCATTGAATTACACGATCAAAAACCTAATGCTTGCAAAAATATATGGATCAGAAAAAACATTCTTGAACTCCTTACACATGTTCAAGTGAGAAACTGAAAACATGATAATTATCCGACTCAATGGCCAAGTAACATAATTTAGTTCACCACATATTTGCATGAAACGAATAGTTGCATGATACCGTGTAAGAACAACTCAGCAAGAGGAAAACCGTCTTCACGTTCGTGCTTCTCCTAGAAACCTTTGGCAATGCTAGCTGCCCAAGCAAACATGATTAATTGGTTATTGGAAGATAAGCTAACAAATGAAATTTCAAAGTTATCAGATGAAAACACCTACCGCGTAAGTCTCATCATCTCTACTCCTAATGTCTGAGTTGGTAGTATCGCCTCACTCCTACCTCATCCCATCACTCGTATGTATCGCCCATCACCCACGAATCGCCCACCTCTCGCAACGTACTTGGGCCGGCCCATTAACGCGTTAGTTGGCGCAAGCCCTCGACGCGTGATCCTCCCGATGCCTGCACTCCTCCCGTCCTCGCGCCGCCGTCCTCTTCTTCTCTCCGATCTCCTCTCCCTGCCCGACTCCTCGGCGCCCCGGGACCTGGCCGACGCTTGCGACTCCTCGGGGCCCCGCCGCCCTGCCCTCGCTGTCACATTCGAGGCGGCGAGGAGATGGCCTGAACTCGATCTCCGATCTCCTCGCCCTGCCTGTCGCCGCCGCCGTCACATCCGAGGCAGCGAGGAGCCGGCCTGACCTTGACCCTCCACGGCCGGCAGCCACCAGCGGGATGCCGCCACAATCTTCCAGCCCCTAGGCACCATCGGCATTGGGCCCGTCGCCCTAGCGGACGACCTCGGCGACAGCAGTCGCAAGGCAGTCGACAGGTGGGGTACCTTTCTGGTGGCGCTAGGGTTCGACCCAACGTCGCCCGGGGGAGTGACTTCTCTGAAGGTATGAAGTGCTTGCTATCGAGTTAGTCAGTTTGTTGGTGATGAGATCAATAATAATTAGTTGCATATTTCATCTGTCGTCACTTGAACTATCTTTTGCTTTACATGTGCTTACTGAAACATCACCTAGCCTAAATACGTCTTTTATTTAAGACATGCAACTTCTTTTTATGATTTGAATACTTCTATGGAATTTTCGAAAGATGGGCAGTTTTAGGCTGGTTTGGCACAATTGGTGGTATTTTTGAAAGGCCATTGATAACCTTTGTCAGGAATTTTCGGAGATGTCAAACATTGTGTCATTTCAATTTTGGAGAGAATTACATCATAATGTAGTCTTCTTTTCACCTGCTTGTTTACTGTCTATGTTGATGGACTGCTTAGACAGTCAATGACTAACCATTAATTTTTGCAGGAGAATCTAAAGCGAAATTCAAAAGATGTAGATATATAATAGTGCAGGTAAATGTGAACCCCATAGCTAGCAATATCCTTATATCTAGTATATTGAAGGTTCTCTAAATATTTATTCTATTCACCGACTGTGTGTGCTACTGTCAGACGAGGCATTATGACTCGATGACCCTGCTTTTGCATCTACTATCCATTGTGCAGCTACACACAGGAAGCTTGTAACTTGTTCTGGCTTAGTTCGTAGGCTTATTATCACATTCTTAGTGCAATGGTTTCAGCCTATGGTAAGAAACTCTTGAGTGAAAAATGTTACAAATAAATCTGGGTGGACAAATGTTAATCATGTCTATGCAAAAGACCATTGTCAACTGCTATTCATGTGCAGGATTCATCAATTGTTCATCATGGAGACAATTGAATCAAGGGTTGTTGGAATCCCTACCGGTGTTATACCTCATACTTGTTGGATTGTTCTACAAATTTTAAAATTAAAAATTGCATGGCAGTCTCTTGGTCATCTATCTATATATGCTTCAGACTTAAGGGCTTACACCATATTACATGGGAGGCTCATAGGAGAAATGGTTTTAAGTTCTTTATATTTATTTTACGCAAAGACCTTTCTCTATTTTTCATACTTATTAATGGGTATATTTAAGGCCTAGTGATTTGTTCAAGCACAACAATACATCTAGAACCTCTGGTTGTGTCCTATATTGGTTACTTGTGAACTGCACGAGCGGTATATGTACGATATACTTTTGAAGGGCCAATATAGTTCCTAACTATTTGAATGTTTCTTTTTTTAGAATTGATGAGTAATTTTCTTTTCGTTTTGCAGAAATTTGTAAATAGCTTCATGTTGAATAAGGTTCATGGCGGTAGGCTTGGCCACCCTACTGCCTTCTGTTGCTGTCCTGTGACCAATTCGTCCACATTTTCTGCGGTAGGGTTGGCCACCATACCGCCAGGGTCCATGGCGGTAGGGTTGGCCACCCTACTGCCTTCTGTTGCCTATCCTGTGACCAATTCATCCACATTTTCTTCGGTAGGGTTGGCCACCATACCGCCAGGGTCCATGGCGGTAGGGTTGGCCACCCAAACTTCCATTGCCTTTCTGTTTTAGCCCTTTCTTTTTTAAACTTCTATGAACTAAGCGTCCACAAATGACATCCAGAAATGATCGAGTAGCAAAGACATACATAACTGAGCATAGTTCATTACATCCACAAATGACACTTGTTCAAATGACTTAAAACATCTAGCGATTCGAATGACATGAGTTCAAACTAGAAGCTCGAGCTCGAGCATACATTTTCTACAATGGAAAAAAGGAACTGAAACGTATAAGACGTTCAATTGAGTCACGATCAGGATTAGGCTTCAGTTGAAAATCCGAGGATCCCGCCCAATTCTCCAACACACCTTTCGTTTCGCCGAACCAGGCCCATCGAGCATGTCGTTCCGGAATCTCTGACATGCCTTGTGTGATTGCCCATCCAATAACCTGTCCGGGTTTTCTCAAGTCCAGCTCGCGGAATTCTTCTTTGCTCACAGAGAACCCAATCTCCATTGCCAAAGCTTGTCTGCAAGCATATTCCATCTCATGCAGCTCATTAAGTATCTTCTTTTTTTCTTTCACAAGCCTTCGGAAAACTTTTTTCTCCTTAAGATCAGAAGGTTCCTCCATAAAAGGATACTTGTTGAAATCCATCATGGCGGAATTTACCTCATCATTGCTCTTGAACCATGCTTGAAGCTCCCTCTTGATACCAAGTTGTCGCTCCGCTACAATCTTCTCACAACCTACCGCCAAAATCATAGATGCAATCTCACAACACTTCTCATATGCTATCTTCATCTCCGGGGTCCTGTTTTCCATGCTACATGAAATGGAATAAAACATAACTTAAATCAAATGATACAAAACAAACACAAAGCATAACTTATTTAGAATTACCTAATACACAAAGTTCTCACTAGTTCAAATGACATAGGTTACATAAATGACAAGGGTACATGCCATTACAGTCCAAATGATAGTGTGTGCTTTGGTGGGGGAGAAGATGTCATGCCCAATATGCGATACTATCCTAAAGAGACTCGAAGGTCCCACCAAGGGTAGAACCGCATATTGATACGCTTTTGCAAGGTGGATATCATTACATCAACATTACATTATAGATGGGGATACATACAAGAGGCATACAATGTCACACGAATACAACAATACATCATACACAAGATCAACATCCGACTACGGATGAAACACAAACAGAACTCAAACGACATCCACCACCGCTAGCCCAGCTGCCGACCGAACCTATCCCCGATCGAAGAAGAAGCGTAAGAAGAACTCCAAACAAGCAAACATCTCTCGCGTCATGATCATCAAGATAACTGTACCTACAAGCTGTTGTTGTAGTAATCGTGAGCCACGAGGACTCAAAGCAATCCCATTACCATGGGTATCAAGACTAGCAAAGCTTAAAGGGAAAGGACGGGGTAAAGTGGTGAGGTTGCAGCAGCGACTAAGCATATATGGTGGCTAACATACGCAAATAAGAGCGAGAAGAGAGCAAATGGAACTGTCCTGAAGCTAGCAATGATCAAGAGGTGATCCTGAACTCCTACTTACGTCAAACATAACACAAAGACTGTGTTCACTTCCCGGGCTCCGCCGAAAAGAGACCATCACGGCTACACACACGGTTGATGCGTTTTAATTCGGATCTGGTGTCAAGTTATCTATAACCGGACATTAACAAATTCCCATCTGCCACATAACCGCGGGCACGGCTTTCGAAAGATAATACCCTGCAGTGGTGTCCCAACTTAGCCCATGATAAGCTCTCGCGATCAACGAAGGATATACCTTCTCCCAGGAAGACCCAATCAGTCTCGGAATCCCGGTTTACAAGACATTTCGACAATGGTAAAACAAGACCAGCAAAGCCGCCCGAATGTGCCGACAAATCCTGATAGGAGTTGCACATATCTCGTTCTCAGGGCACACTTGGATTGTCCAAACTTCCGGTAGGCCATCCCGAGTTGCCCTGGTGCCACCGGTGGTCGACGAGTTGGACCAACACTCACGACGAGCACCGCCCGGGAGGGGGTAATAAAGATGACCCTTGGGCTCCGAAACCCAAGGAAAAGGGCTAGGTGAGGTAAATGGTAAAACCAAGGTTGGGCCTTGCTGGAGGAGTTTTATTCAAAGCGAACTGTCAAGGGGGTCCCATAAATCACCCAACCGCGTAAGGAACGCAAAATCCGGGAACATAGCACCGGTATGACGGAAACTAGGGCGGTAAGAGTGGAACAAAACACCAAGCATAAGGCCGAGCCTTCCACCCTTTACCAAGTATATAGATGCATTAATAATATAAAAGATATTGTGATATCCCAACATAATCCTGTCCACCGTGGAGCAATCTTCAACTTCACCTGCAACTAATAACGCTATAAGAGGGGCTGAGCAAAGCGGTAATATAGCCAAACAACGGTTTGCTAGGAAAGGTGAAAAGGTTAGAGGCTGACATGGCAATTTGGGAGGCTTGAAGAGCAAGCGATAGGTAGTGCAGCAAAGCGATAGAACGAAGTAACTAACATAGCAATGATAGTAATGAGATCCAAGGTGATGGTCATCTTGCCTGGAATCCCGCTAGGAAGAAGAACGAGTCCATGAAGAAGATGAAGCCACGAAGGCGAACCAAGCGTAGACGAACGAATCCTCACGATCGCAACGAAACAGGAACTATCGAGAAGAAGCACACAACATGGTAAACACACCACACATAGACAAGACATGATGCACAACCAAGCATGATGCATGACAAAGCTAGATGAGGCTACTCATGGCAAGAGATGATGCAAACAAGAACAACACATCAAGTCAAGTTTAAATGAGGCCGAAAACAACATATAACAATCCCGGTAAGTCCTCATATGCAAATTTCAAAATTGGTCTAGATCTGAATAAACCTTATGTTCAAGTTGTTCAACAGCAAGTTAAGATGCACCAAGATGATCTACACGAGATTCTAGTCAAGTTACATATAAAGTTCATTTAATTCAGAGCTACGGCCTAGCAGATATGAGCAAAACAAGTTAAACATGGCATTGATGCTAAATGCATCCAAACATCAAGCAAACACCTCAAAACAAGGATGCAACATGATAATATGAAACTACATGCAAAATCAAGCAAGTTTCATATAGAGCACACTCAAAACGGAGCAACGGTTCAACACATACACTCTATACAAGTTTAAAGGACAAACTGTCCAAAACAGCAAGTAGGCATCTTACAAGCATCAAAACAATATGCTACAACATCTCAACGTGAAAACAAAAGGCATGGGCATGAAGTACAGGTAAAGCATGACAAAACATGAACACTGAGCTATCTCCAGAAATCACTAGAACATGCTCAAAAGGACATGGCAAGATTGCAAATAATAACAGTTACAGACTTATCAGAAAATAACATCAGGTTGCAATGTTTAGAGCTATCAAACAACATGTTACAGGAACTTATCATGGAAACAAAGGCGTGTAATGAATCTACTAATTGCATATAACAAAAGTCCCTTACTGACCATGAGCCAAAAGGACACAGAAAATATGATGGCATCCATGTAAACATAGCAAGTGATGTGACAGATTCATACATGGCAGGAACAACAATAAGTAGGCATGTTGGTGAGCTTGTACCACTCACCACAGAGCAATACATGGCATGTAAAAACAACCAACAGTAAGAATACATGTTTGTGAAGCTAAGAATGGCAAGAGAAAGTTCATAGGTTACATGGATAGCTAGAAACAATCATGGTAACACTGAACTTAATGTTAACAGGCTGACAGCAACATTATTTAGCAAGTTTGGAGCAATATTACCACAAACTACAGCAAGCCATAAATGCAAGAAGGGGCATGGATGGATAGATCATGACATGTATAACAAAACATCCTTCGTGAACATCTCCAGATTATGCATAGAATGACTTGCAGCAGCAGGTTTACATAGCATCACAAAATAACAGATTCAGCCTAGCAAAACAGCAACGGCAAGTACCCTATTTCACGAGCTCGATGCACTCACTACAAGACTTACAAAAATACATGGATGGAACCACTATAAAGATGGCATGATGTAGCACAAAACACATGTAGACATCAAGCTCATAGGATGCACACACAAAATGCAACGAAAAAGACAAAACAGCAAGTTATAACAGTTTCAGCAGGTTAACATCATATAGCAGTCTTGCAACAATGATTAGAGCATCAATATGGACTCAAATGAACATGGCACAATGGAATTAAATGAATAGCATCTCACAACGAACATTTTGATATATTATACATGCAAAACGGATCTACGGATGAGGAGATATGGTATGTTGAACAGGGCCTGAAAATGTCACAGATTCAGGGACTTGGTGGAAATTCACCTCCGCAGAAGTTGGACGGGGAGATCCCGGGACGGAGCGGAGCGGGACGGTGGGGCGTTTGGATCACGTGCCTGGTGGATCTGGTCCACCCGACCAGATCTAGATCGGTGGCGGCGGCCGGCGACGACGGCGAAGCTCCGGCGAGCTCCGGCTTTGGCCGGCACGGAGGACGGCGAGGGCGAGACGGATCGAGGCGGGCAGCGGGCCGACGCGGGCGGCGCGACCCGTGGTGGTCGGCATAGGTGAAGGGCGATCGCTCGGGCGGGCGTGCGGGCGACGATTTTTGCCGGGCGGCGACGGAGACGGGCAAGACGGGCGGTGCGACGGCGGCGAGGCAATGGAGTGTTGGGCTGGAGCGGCAAGGCGAGGCGGCGGAGGTCGGATCGGCGGGCGGCGGCGGATGGAGCTCGGCGGCGGGAGGCCGGCGATCGGGCGGCGAAGTCGCCGCCGACGCGGATGGAGGCGGCGGCGATGAAGCCGCTGGCGGCGTCGGCGTATGGCGGCGCCGAATGGGCTCAGCGGGCCCATGACGGGCTCGCGCGGGCCGCCGGCGGGGCGCGGGTGACGTGGCACGCCCCCATTGGTTGGGCGACGTGGCCGGCTGGACATGTCCGACGCGGATGGACATGTCTGGCGGCGCGAGGAGGACGAAGCTAGGGTTAGGGGTGGTTTCATCCGCGAATTTCGATGGAGGGGGGTGTTTAAATAGGTAGAGGGAGTTAGGGGAGTCCAAATGAGGTGCGGTTTTCGTCCACACGATCGTGATCGAACGACCGAGAGCATGGAGGTGTTTTGGATGGGTTATTGGGCCACTTTGAAGGGGTGTTGGGCTGCACACAAAAGAGGGCTTTGCGGCTACCCGGTTAACCGTTGGAGTATCAAACGGCCTCCAAATGGCACAAAACTTGACAGGCTGTCTACCGATGGTGTACCAAGGCCGCTTGGTAAACCTCGGTCCATTCCAAGAATGTTTAACACCCGCACACGAAAAGAGGTAAGAGGGGGCGCCGGGGGACATAGGAGTGTCGGATTGCAAAATGGACAACGAGGAAAATGCTCGGATGCATGAGACGAACACGTATGCAAAATGAGATGCACATGATGACATGATATGAAATGCAGATGATGACATGGCAAAATGCAACACGCAAGCAAATGACATGGCAACGACGGCGAATAACTGGAAGACACCTGGCGCATCGAATCCGGGACGCTAAAGAAGAGGGGAGAGAGCTTGAGCTCGAAAGAGGGAGAATGGGAATGGGGGTGAATGAATGGGTGGGGGAGCACAGCCCCCACCACTCACAACCTTATCTAGGACCCTACGCCAGAGACCCCGGCAGTAGGGTGTTAGAGCCTACCGCCAGCGTCTGCGACGGTAGGGCCCTTTACCACGTCAGGACCCGTTAACTGACAGATGGCCGTCAACGAAATCTACCACCAGGCAGGGAGGAGGTAGGCTGTGTAAAGCTGCCGCCAGGGCCTCCGGCGGTAGCAAAAGGGTCAAATCTCAGAACTTTTTCAGACCGGGATCAAATCATGTTAAACTACCTAAAAAGGGTCAAAACACAAAATTTTGCCTCGACAAGGTGGCGTCCAGCTCCACCATCGCTGGTGTAGGATGTTGTAATTGCACAATGTATTGATCTTCGTGCATAGGCACGTATATATGATGTCTAAAGGTGGGCCACGGTCCTCAACTATACATGGAACTAGGAGACGGGCCCAACACACAATATGCACATAACACATATATTCAACACCCTCCCGCAGTCGAAGCGGCACCGCGGCTGACGCAAAGACTGGACCGAAACTCCTCAAATGACGCCGTAGGCAAGCCCTTGGTGATATCGGCAAATAGTTGGGAAGTAGGGACATGTAAAACACGAATATGGCCAAGGGCTACCTGTTCCCGAACAAAGTTAATATCTAACTCAATATGCTTGATCCGTCGATGATGCACCGGGTTAGCGGAGAGGTAGACCGCCGTGACGTTGTCGCAGTAGACCACCGTGGCACGGTCAACAGGGCAAGAGAGCTCCTGAAGCAGCTGGCGGAGCCACAAACACTCGGCGACGGTGTTGGCCACCGCATGATACTCAGCCTCAGCATTGGAACGGGAGACCATAGGCTATCGCTTGGATGACCACGAGATAAGTGAGGGTCCAAGGTAGACACAATAGCCCGAAGTGGAGCGACGAGCGTTAGGACAGCCCATCCAGTCTGCATCAGAGTAGGCGGTGAGGGCGGTGTCGGCGGAGGTGTGAACCGTGACGCCAAGATCCATAGCAACACAGATATAGCGGAGAATCCACTTGACGGCAGCCCAATGAACGTCTCGAGGAGCATGCATATGAAGTCACACCTGCTGCACGACATACTGGATCTCCGGTCGAGTCAGAGTGAGGTACGGGAGAGCACCAATGACAGGCCGATAGAAAGCATCATCCGAAGCAGGAGAACCATCCGTGGTAGAAAGCTTGGCCTTCGTATCAACAGGCGTAGCGGCGGACTTGCAATTAAGCATGCGGCGCTCCAGAGCTCGTGGCGCGCCTGGCGATGAAAAAGAAGCCATCCGGACGGCGCACCACCTCAACACCGAGAAAGTAGTGCAAAGGACCCAAGTCCTTGATGGCAAACTCAACGCGAAGACGAGCCGTGAGCTGACTGAGGAGACCAGTCGTACATGCCATCAGGATGATGTCGTCGACATAGAGCATCAAGTAGGCCGTGTCAGAGCCCTGATGATAGATGAAGAGTGAGGCGTCCGAGCGGGTAGAGCGGAACCCAAGCTGGTGAAGAAACGCCGCGATGCGCTGGTACCAAGCGCGCGGAGCCTGCTTGAGTACGTACAAGGACCGCAAAAGTAGGCATGCGTGCTCGAGAAGCGCCGGGTCAACAAACCCAATGGGCTGCTGGCAGAAGACCTACTACTCGAGGTGACCATGGAGGAAGGCGTTGGAGATGTCCATCTGGTGCACCGGCAAAGCACGGGAGACCGCAAGGTGGAGAACCGTGCGTATCGTGCCGGGCTTGACGACTGGAGCGAAGGTGTCAGTGAAGTCGATGCCAGCACGCTGTTGGAAGCCACGAACGACCCAGCGCGCTTTGTAGCGACCAAGGGTACCATCAGGACGGAGCTTGTGTTTAAAGACCCACTTCCCGGTAATCACATTGGCGTGCCGGGGATGGGGAACAAGCTGCCACGTCCGGTTGCGCAACTGGGTGTCAAACTCCTCTTGCATCACAGCCATCCAGAGCGGGTCACGAAGAGCAGCTCGAACGGAGGACGACAACGGCGATGGCTCAGAGATGGACGCCGCATGGACGTAGTCATCCGAGGCGTAGCGCGAGCTCGGGCAAAAATCGCCCGTACGGGCGCGGGTGACCGGACCGGCCACAGGCGCCAGGGGCCGCGCGTCGGGGTCGCGAGGGTCGGGGCACTGGGGCGAGGGCGCGGCGCCGAGGGAGGGCGGGGCCATGGGCTATGAGCGCTAACGTCTGGGCGCTGGGCGCCAACGCCGTGGCTGGAGGAGGCGCCGCATACGGGGGGCGCGCCTCAAAGCCAGGGGCGGGCCAAGGGCGGCGCGAACCTCCCGTATAAGGCTAAGGCTCCGCGTACCAAAGTGACGGAGAAACAATCGGGGTACTGCTGAAACGGAAACACATGCTCATCAAAGTAAACGTGCCGGGAGGTGAACACATGGTGGGAGACATAGCATCGATATCCCTTGGAGTTAGAGGGGTTGCCGATGAAGATGCAAGCGATAGATCGAGGTGCAAGCTTGTGAGAAGCAGTGTTGACAGTGCTGGGATAGCAAAGGCACCCAAAAATACGCAAGTCGTTATAAGACGGGGTCGTACCAAAGAGAAGATGGTGAGGTGCATAGTTCCACCGTATGCGGTGGTCTAATGTTAAGAAGAAGTGATGCGATGGCGAAAGTCGCCCGCCGTAAACGAGGCGCACGCTGGCATGAACAGAGCGTGCGAACGCAGTCATTCAGAGTGCGAAGGACGCGTTCGTCTCGACCGTTCTGCTGTGAAGTGTACGGGCATGTGAGACGGAAAAATGTGCCGCGATACGACAAAAAGGTGCGGAAAGTGAGGTTGTCGAACTCTTTTCCATTGTCCATCTGAAGCGCAAGGATGGGACGCCCAAACTGCGTGCGGACATAGGAGTAAAAAGCCGTCAAGGTAGAGAGTGCATCCGACTTTCTGCGCAAAGGAAAGTCCACACGTAATGAGAATAATCATCAAGAATGACCAGATAATATAAATGCCCGAGATACTGGGAACCGGAGAGGTCCACACATCGCTATGAATCAACTGGAAAGGAAAAGAAGCAATGGTGGTGGAATTATTAAATGGCAGGCGAACCTGTTTGCCGACAAGATAGGCATGACAAGTGTGATCCTCGATCTTATTGCAACTGAAACTGAAACTCCTAAGAATATGACGAAGTGTGACAGGGTTGGGATGACCCAAGCGAGCGTGCCAGAGATCGACTCCAGTGGAGAGAGCAACCGGTGCGGTGGTGGTGGATGAAGGCGAGTGCACCAGATAGAGCTTGTCGGGGCTATCACATCGGTGAAGTACCATCCTGGTTCGAGCGTCTTTGACACAAAAATCGAACTTGTCAAATTCAACGGTAACAGGATTTTCATGAGTGAAACAACGAACAGAAATGAGATTCTTAATAAGATGAGGTGACACAAGTATGTTAGACAAAGATAATGGGATCGAACTAGAAGGAAAAGAAGTGTGCCCAATGTGTGTGATAGGAAGTGTGGAACCGTCGCCAAAAATGATGTGGCAGCCGGTGGAGACAGGAGTGATGGAGGTAAGGTTAGCAGGATGAGCAAACATGTGAGCCGTAGCACCGGTGTCCATGTACCAATCACCACCTTCAGTGTAGCTGTTCAGCGTAGGAGCGGCATGCAGTGCGGGGAGGAGCACCGGGTCCCAGGGCGCCGGCGGCAGGGCCGGCGAGGGGGACGGAGACGCCATGGGTAGGCCATAGCCGCCGTTCGGCTGCGGCGGTGGCTACTCTCCAGACGGTATGGGTACCAGCCCCGGCTGCGACTGCAGTGCCGGGTAGGCCGGATGGCCCGCCAGAAAAACTGCTGCCCGCCGACAGATCTGCGCAGGCTTGGGCGCTGTCGGGCTGCCGCCCAACGGGAGTCTTTGGCTCACGACGACTCCCACTAGTACCTGGGAGACCCGTACATGGACGGAACCCCGTACGTAGGATTCCCGTACGTGGGAACGGGTACGTCGAGTGCCCCGCGCAACAGCAAGGGGTCGATGGGCAGAGTCAGCGCTGGCGGCGGGGCGACAACGGACTAGCCGGAGAGCGCCGGCGGTGGGGCGGCGACGTACGCCAGCGGGAGCAACGGAGCCGAGCCGGGCGGCAAGTCGGGACGTCTGGCGGGCGATGCCGGACGCGCCATAGATGGCGGCCGCCCCGTACGGCGGGAGGGGGGGCGTAGGACGCCGGCGGCGGAGCCGCGCCCGGGGGCACCGGCAGCGGACGGACCAGTGGACGCCATCGGGGCTGGCGAGCGGCCGGAGTGGCGCGCGGGTCGGGCAGGAGGCAGCAGCGACATGGCGCTCGGCGGCTCAAATCAACCAGAGACGCTCACCCTTACGTACAAAGTTAGCTTCGAAGCTAGCAAGCTGATTGATCTTAAGAAACAGTGCACGTACACACGGCTAGGAACGTATGTACACGAACTTGGTTTGGCTAGCGATGCAGCGCGATCGGGCCAGGGAGCGAGCGGGTGGCGTGGGCGCGCGCGGCTGTAGCGGATCGGTCAACGCTGCAGCTGGCTAGCGAGCTGGCGACGCGCGGGCGAGCAGGCGATGCAGCGATGCAGCGCGATCGGGCCAGGGAGGAGTGAAGTCTATTTTAAACCATGAATTCATAGAGCTCGTCCGAATCGAACCTCCATATCTAAATCCCTGAAATATGTACCCTAACCTCTTTGATGCCGGTTAGTATCAACCCTAGGCCCACGCTGTACACGTTTGTCACACCGGAAAAAGGCAATCCCGACCGGGATTACTAGGTTTTCTCACTGACTCAGTGGCCCTACATGTCATATGCATCTTCTTCCCCGTTAATGTCACGCCGAGGTCCTCGAGCGATGCTCCCGTCGTTGTGAGACCTCCAGCAGCCGGTCAGAGGACGTGCCCTCGGGCGTGGTCCCAGTCACAGGCCTTGTTCCACGCGCCCGTCAACGTGTGTAGAGCGTGCGCGTGTCGCCGGATTCTGTCAGCACCGAACTACAGATCGATCAAACTAACAGGCGTGTACGAGCTAGCTCTTCGAAAATGCATCCACCTGCCTGCATGCTTCAAACGAGCTTGTACGCGAATACGTTCGTAATACACTGCTTAATCAAATCATCGGTCGAGTCAGCTTTGCATCATAGTATAGCTGCAGAGTCCTCGACCTCGAGCACCTGGGTCACCGGGTTCATGGCGTGCCGCACCACGTACTTGCCAACGATGTGATTCCCGACGGGCTTGGGCACGAAGCCGATGTACGCGTGCGCCGCGTCGTGCAGCTCCTGCCGGCCATCGCCTTGACGGAGATTGCCGGCACGCGGGTCTGCCGCATTGACCCAGCAGCTCCGCGCCTCGTCCTGTGCCGTTCTCCCACATCTTCAACTTGCAGACATTGTTCCGCCGCGTCGACGCCCGTGCCATCACAGTCCGTTCCCTCGCATCTCCCATCCATCTCATGCCTCACCGCCAGCGCTGGTGTCGGCAACATCGTTGTTCGAGTGCAACTCCATGAACGCCCCTGCGCGGCAGCGCCAGCGTGGGTCATGCGGTTAAGGCTCGCAGCTCGCCAGGGGCGGGGCAGACGGCGATGTGCTCGAACGCGGTGTTGGCGGCATCGAGGCGCCGTTGACGACCATGGCGGGGCAGGTAAGGAGGAAGTGGACGAGGCAAGCCTGTGCTGATTTGAGGAGATAGAGGATGGGGGTTCGAATAAACGATGGATAGGACATATGGGCCATGGACGTCAGTGAGAGTAGAGTGCAATCCCGGACGGGATGGATCGTTTCCCGGTCTGCCAACCAGACTCGGGGTTGATATTAACCAGGATCAGAGAGGTCAGGGTAGAAATTTCAGGGATTTAGACGTGGAGGTTTGATTCCGACGAACTCTATGAATTCAAGGTTTAAAATAGACTTCACTCAGCCAGGGAGGGAGGAGCGGCGGCTGGCACGGGCGACGCGCAGGCAGGGGCGCGTGAGGAAGCGCGCGCGGCGGCGGCAGCAGAAGGTGAGGATTAAAACCTAAAAACTGATAACGTGTAGGATGTTGTAATTACACGATGTATTGCTCTTCGTGCATAGGCACGTATATATGATGTACAAAGATGGGTCATGGTCCTTAACTATACACGAAACTAGAAGACGAGCCCAACATACAATATGCACATAACACATATACTCAACAGCTGGCATCGCGTCCACTGTCAGTGCTGCCTCGTCCTTTTTGTACGCCGGCATCTTGATCGTTAACAGGCCATTGGTGTTGCCTGCATTGGAAGCAAGAGGCTTCTTATTGTTGTTGAGCGCCATGGATCGACCGGTAAACAGAGCTAGTAGAGCACGCACACCTATTTAGAGCATGGCTAATAGCAGAGCCTGTTGCCGGCTCTATGCTAGTGCCACATCTACTGTAGCCTTCCTATAAAAGTAGTCATATAATAAGCTGACTGTACATGAGCTATAATAATCAATGCTTGCATGCAGAGATAGGCAAAGAAAACGCATGGTGATTGGCCTGTAGGAATAAGCGCCGGCCTTTAAGTCTTGCCACGGGCTTTATGCTGGCTCAATTTTATTGTATATTGTGCTGTAACCCGGCAATACATGGAGCGCCCGCTCCCTTCTCTCTCTGGCTTTCTCTTCCCTTCAACTAGGATTTTACGGACGTGGAGTATCTTATAACCTACTCCCTCCGTTCGAAATTACTTGTCTTAAAAATAGATGTATCTAGATGTATTTTAGTTCTAGATACGTTCATTTTTAAGACAAGTAATTCCGAACGGAGGGAGTACTAAGTAGGATCTATTATACTTTCTCTTAGGAACGGAGGAAGTAAATCCTAGTGGGCTGTTAGCTATTACCCCTCAAATCATGTTGGGACTAAGTTGATTGTGGTGAGACTCCCAAGGACAGTCCACCTGCAGCCTGAGTTGCACCATAAGCTTGGTGCATGCTCTCTCTGGCCGGCGAGACCGCCAACCGGTAGCGAGCTTACTGCTGATTCTCGAAAACTGTTCATTAACCTTGGTAGCTAGTGCTTGATGTGGTGACTACGATGGTTTCGCTTATTGCTAAAGCACCGACACCCGGCAGAGTGGGAGAGAGCTCCTCTGACGTACGACACCTGCAGTTGGGCCACTGCCAGGTGGGCCAAGTTCCAGCCGAGCCGACGTGCCAGTGATGGAAGGGCACCCTGCCGCCCGTCAAGGGATCCTCGTCCGGCAGAGTGCGCGGCCGGTCGGCACCATGGAGATGGCGCGCGAGTATAGAGGGAAAGCAGAAGCGAAATCCAAAATAGCTGGCCGGTCCGCCTGTATCACGGTTTCCCGCGTGTGCCTTTGTGCCTCTTTCCCCCGCCGCCTTCGATGACGACCCACGATGGACACAATTATTGGTGGTCAAAAGGGAATGCGCGCGGAACGCGTGTGCGTGCTGTGCCAGCTACTACCAAGGTACGAAACCAGTTGTTCCATCTCAAGCTTAGCTAAATCGATCCAGCACTGCGCGATCAAAAGGTAATACTAGTACTAGTAATAAAATCGTTCCGTCTCTGGCAATACGATTCGACCTCGACGGTCTCCTTTATGCACGAGTTGCTGTTAGAGCATGGAGACATCTCGCCCGGTCAGTCCAACAATGTGAGAATCAGATACTCTCGGTCTAGGGCATGGGCAGTTGGGCCTGAACGTATTTTCCATGTGTGTATCCGTAGACCATCCATCTAGACGAGCCAACAGCTGTCCGGCACCTACCATGTCGCATCACGACTTTAGAAGAATACCATTGCCAAAAATAGTGAGCTTTCTTTTTCTCAGGTTAGAGAAAAATGTGCCATGTAGAACCTATACTCAAGAGCATTTAGAGCATCTAAAGCACGCGCCCCTAAACCCGCCTCAAACTCCCGGTCAAACGGCCCAGTCACGAAAATTAGACTCAGACGGGCTCCTCAAACGGGTCTCAAACGCCTGGGTTGACCGGCACCCTCAAATCCAGTCCAAATATAGAGCGGATATAGGGAGCGCCCTCCTCGGACCCGACAACGCTACCTCACCGCAAATTGCACCAAATCTATCCCCTCGACCTATCGGATCCATTTGCTCTCTCCTCTCTTCTTCCTCGTCTGCGACGTCCATCTCGCAGCTGCTCCGCAGGCCAGTAGCTATTCCGAGCCCTGTGCGCCAAAGACCAAGACGACACAACACTCATGTCTCCCGTCCTCGCCGCCAGGGACAGCGTTGCCGGTCCGGACGCCACCGCGGTACGTCCGGCAACTCCCAAGCTCCCCCTTGCACTCTATGTGTTCAACACATTTGTCCGACCTAGTTTTTTGTGTTTTTTTACAATGAATTCTGATGCTTCACCGGACGAGGAGTATGGACCAACGGAGCTTGATCAAATGATTCAAGATAAGTTTTTCAATTCCTCGGCTTTGGACGAAGAAGTGGACATGATCATGTTCATGAGCATGCATGAGGAAATGGACCAACAAGTGGAGCATATTCTCAACTTCAAGGGCTTAATCAAAGGGAGAAGAGTGATCAATCGAGATAGGGTGTCCGGAGTACGGCTACTGCAGAAGGACTACTTTTCTTCGAACCCAACTTTCTCGGATGATCCAAGGTTTCGTCGCCGTTTTCGCATGCGGAAATCATTGTTTTTGTGCATTGTGGAGGGAGTGAAGGCACTTGATGACTACTTCAAGCTCACAAGGGATTGTTGCGGCCAACTTCCTTCTCTGCTAAGAATAAGTGCATGGCGGCTCTAAGGATGCTTGCACTTGGTACTGCTGCAGATGTTGTCGGTGAGATGGTCAAGATGGGGGAGAGCACATGCCTGAAGACTATTTGTCAAATTTGCCCATGTGGTGCGGGTGTTTGGAGCAGAGTATCTGAAAGAACCATATGTGCAGGACACAGAGAAATTGTTGACTATTGGAGAGGCCAAAGGGTTTTCAGGAATGCTCGGATCAATTGATTGCATGCATTGACAATGAAAGAACTGTCTCAAAGATTTACAGGGAATATATTAAGGTCACACCAAAGAGGCCACAATCATACCAGAAGCAGTGGCATCACATGACTTATGGATTTGGCATGCTTTCTTTGGAATGTCGGGTTCCCACAACGACATCAACGTGCTTCAAGGATCTCTGGTGTTCAGGAGGCTTTTCAATGAGAAACCACTGCCATGCAACTACACCATCAACAACCGTGACTACAACATGGGATACTATCTTGCGGTGGCATCTATCCTCGATGGGAGGCGTTTCTGAAGGCCATATCCGAACCACAGGGAAAAAAATAAAGCCACTTTACAACAATGCAGGAAGCAGCTAATAAGGATGTGGAGAGGGCATTCGAAGTGCTTCAAGCTCGTTAGGAAATTGTTCGTGGGGCTGTAGTGATGTGGGAATCGGAAACTTTGTGGCAGCTCAGGACATGTTGTGGTATTTTGCACATTATGATTGTCAAGGATGAGGGCGATGGTGTTGCCCAAACCTATGATTTTGAACCGCTTAGGGAACAAGTTCAATTCCTGGATGATCAAGATGCAGCTCAGCTTACAAACTTTCTACAGATGCATCGGAATCTTCGAGATCATCATGTGCACGCGCAGCTACTCAAAGATCTTGTGGAGCATATGCGGACCTACAATGGAAACCAAAGAGCTGATGTTTGAGTTGTGCACTTAAAATAAATTTTATGTAAACACTACTTATTTTCGGTACCAACATGTGTTATTTACATGCGACATTGGCGTGCATGATTAACGTGCATGGATTGCATGGATTTAAGAGTTCGGATTTGAGTTATGTGGATGCTCCACACAAGATATGAGGGGCCGGCGGACGCTGTCCGTAGACGCGCCCGCGGGCGTATAGAAGCCTGATTTGCCATGTCCGGATGTAGGTGCTCTTACACAACAGACTCCAAGCTATATGAGACGCATATGGAAGCCATGACCGCTGTTCGTAAACAACAATTCGTAAAATTTGACATCGACTACAATATTTATTCCAAAAAATTAATACTTCATGACCCATTTGATTTAGACTTAGTTTAATTTCATTCCTAATATTACTGGACGAAAAATTGGTCGTAATGTGACTTAGATTGATAGTCATACTTGGTTAATCTAATAAAGTAGGAGTAGTCATTAGTTCTGGCCATGGTAACGGCCACCACCACCGCCATGGGCACGGCCATTAATGCAAGAAATGAAGACATCTTCATTTCTAGTTGAAGTGGCCATAATGAAATGTTAAGGCTGCAAGAGACTTTCTCAGAAAATAAATCTGTTTAGTGGGATTGAATACTCCTTGAAATGATATGTTTTGAATGACAAGGTCATTTCCCTTCAGGTATTAATCACTAGAAAATTATTCTTTTCTGGGCCATGGCTTATCATTGGAGCTTGAACCTCATTTTGCGGGCTTAAAAAAACTCAAATCTTGACTAGAGTATGATGGAGAATTTTCTAGTTGTGCATTGCTTGGAAGAAATTTTCTTCGTGGAAGCAGGTCTGCATGACCAGTGAGAGATACACCCCCACTCTACCTAATATTGATCATACTCGTCTGCATGGATTTAGAGATGGATCACCCTGAATGTTTGCTCCATGCTCTCTCCATGTCTGTCTTAGATCATTGTCCACTTCACTCTCGCTGAATCCCAATCTTTAGCCCAAGCGCATATTCAAATTTGAGGTATTTTGGGTGAATTTACATGGTTTTGAAAATGTGCGCAAGGAGGAATAGGACTATGACCCCAATTTTTCAAATTCTTTTAAGGGATTGGACGCCCACTACTTCAGGATGCTGCTAATGCGACACTACAATCAGAGACCCTTCGACGAAACTGTGTGCGATGCATTAATCACAAACGAAGATGTAATAAAACTGACAAAAAAGATACAAAACGTTTGCGATGGCGGAGACATCAAACATGATTCAGATTGTAGTTGCGTGTGCGACGGGTGGCATACAGTTCACTTGAATGAACTATTTGCGATGAGCATAACTGCAGAAACGGTCAGACTGATGAATTTGTGTGCGATATACAACATACAGTTCACTCGGATGAACTGTTTGTGATTAGGCAACACAACAGAAATAGTTAGACAGATCAAGGTGTGTGTGATATACGGCATATAGTTCACTGGGATGAACTGTTTGCGATTAGCCAACACAACAGAAACAGTTCAAGTTAACAGGATATGTGTGATACGCGACAAACAGGTCAGTTATCAGAAATGTGTCAGAAGACCGATAACAACATAGACGGTTCCTGTTAACAAGCCACGTGTGTTGTGAGCAAATGACATTTCCACACACATAACAATTCCACACACCAAAGTAAGCAATTACATGCATACTAAATTAGGAGAAACGAGCATCTAATCATCTACATGTTGTTGTGACGGCACTTGCCATTGCTCTGCTTCCGGCTGGATCCTGGCCGTTTTGGAGAAGGAGGCACTTCCTCATGTCAATGATCCGTCTATACGTATCGTAGCTCATGTACGCCTCCTTGGTTGTGTACATGATGTGAGCTTTGTCGAGTTTCTCCATCTAGGCCGAGTGCCAGGCATGCTTGTCCTTGTTGCAGGAATCCTTCATGCATGTCTCTGTAGTAGGTGTCGATGATGGCATCGGTGAGGTGAACCAGTGAGTCTTCTCAAGTTTCTTGCTGCCCCAGATCTTGTATTGGCCCTGGATGTTGACAAGATTCTGGTAGGCGATGCCCGAATTCTTGAGCACCTTTACATTGTTGGTGATGTCCACTGTAGCGAACATGTAGTGGGGGCTGTTGACAAACCTGGCGAAATGCTCGCAAGGCCTTGTGGCCAGGCAGTAGTGGTAGACGAGGACATGATTGTGCACACACATCTGGGTGATGACGACCTTGGGATGAGATCGGACACGAGTGCAGGTGTACTCGAGGTCGAACCCGACCACCTTGTACTTCTCCTCAGCAAGCAACAACTCCATGATGTGGATGGAGTGCTCCACCCAGACCGGGTTGTTGGTGTACACCACCGAGAGCTCCGTGAACCTTTTGTGGGTGTCCACCACGGCATGCATGGTGAACTGCTGCTCGTCGTCGGCAGCCGCTCAGAGCGTCATTGGTGCCGCGCAGGATACCCTCTAAGAGTTTGTCGTGGTGGATGTGCTTCTTGCAGTACAGGGGTGCGAGAAAAAGGTTGAATAGACACAAGGGTTAAATGGCCGCTGTAATAAATGGGGGCCGACCGGTCTATAATCGTCATGTATTGTCACCGCATTCATAGCGGAGGATTCCAGTGCACGCTTGAGCACCCCACACGCGTTTCACTTGACGACGCGTGGGCTCAAAGAGGTGCCAAATGTATCATTAGTTAGCCTGTTCCCGCGCAACCACACAGTTTACCGTGCGCAACCGCTCAAGCTTCTCGCCCGCCTAGCTTGGCCATGCGTCAGCTAGAAGGGGGAAAATCATGGACGTTTATTGGCAAAAAGCTTTGCAAAAATGAAGTGTGTGGAATGACTTCGATCATAAGTTTACCCGTGGGTGATGAGGTCAAAGTTACACAGAAGGGTGATGATAGACACTCGAATGCGATAATTAATTCTGCGCTCTACAGGGCACGCGGTTGAAGAAACCAACTGTGTGCAATAATGTCGAAGATCGCAGTCGAGTTAGCTATACAGATCGTTTGCTATGAGATCGACAAGGGAACACATTCGAGAATGGTTAATAAAATCTAAGTCCATTGCATATTAAGGTCAAAATAGTACTACCAATATATGAATCTCATAGGTTGCCATCTCAACGATTGTACCACAAAAGCCCGAAATATTACAAGGTTCAAATTTTAGAGTTACATAGCTCAAATTCAAAGATTACAAGGTTCAAACTGATATTAGAAATGAAATTCAGCTCATCAGCTACAAACGCTCGCGCTGATCCGCCGAACATGGATATTAGAGAGGTTCAAACTGATATTACCACTTCTAAGTCTGGTTTCAAAACCTCAATTTTTTTGCAAAGGGGTCAGCGACTAAGAAGTCATGTATCGGGTTGACACGATGACTTGCCATTACTCTATCATCTGAAGTTCCAAAATGAAATTCAGCTTTTTCGGAGCCTTTTTCATTCTGCCGCAGCCGCCGGCGCTGATCAACAAACCATTCATTTTTGTGAAATAAATGTAGGGCAAACCTCATTACCTTCAGCACCCTTGCTCTGACAACAAAGAACCTGGCGAATATAATCTCCGGTAAGGTCCCTCGGTAGGAGTTCAAAGTAATTTATGAGAGATGCAGATCTAGGCATTCGATTTGATTGTTATATTGTATCACATCATCCACCACTGGGCCTAATCTTATCTACAAAAGGAGAAAACGTGTTAGTGCCTACATGCAATTTTGAACACTACTACTACTTGGTTTGCAGGATTTGTGAAATGCACTAACATGCCATCTTCGATCCGACATGATTAACATGGGCATTTCATTACAATCTAGAAAAATGTAGCATTCTTCACAATAGGTTTGAGTGGATGAAAAAAATCCCTAAGAAAACTAGTACAGATGATTCCAAAGGAGAAATGCTTATGAATTGTAACCATATGAATCAAGCAACCAATATGAGGGGAAAACAAGTATGTACTGAAATCCTCCAAAATTCCTTCAGAAATCATAGTACATTGTCATTGTAAACTTGGGAAAAGGTGTCAAAAATTGAACTCCCTTATTGTTGGGGATATTACCACTAGGTGTAAACCGGCCAGCTTGGGCCGGATTAACTCCGTTAGTGGTATAAGCAGAGAAAGGCCCAAGGCCTATAGTCGGTTTAGAGCTTGTAGCCGTAAACCGGCCTGATGTATAACTTGTATTAAGTAAGGAATAGAGAGATACCAACCGGGATACGAGTATGAACCGGTTGGGACTCTATGAACCGACGGGCGTCACTCGTGTATATAAGGGGACGACCCGGCGACGGTTCAAAGACAGACAACCACAACTCGAGCCTAGGCGAAGCTTGTTTGCTCCCTAGCCATCGAGACTACATCAATTCCATCACAACTAGACGTAGGCTTTTACCTTCATCGAAGGGGCCGAACTAGTATAAAACCCTTGTGTCTTTGTGTCCGCTTTAACCCCGCAAGTAAACCCGTAGCGATGGCTCCACGACTAAGTCCTTACGCTAGGACATCTGCCGTGACAAATCCACGACAGTTGGCGCCCACCGTGGGGCTATCGCACGATGGTTTGACGATCTTGGAGGGCAAGCTCAAAGGACTCGAAGGCTACGTCGTGGGCCGGATGACCAAGAGTCGTCGCGGCCGGATCTACATCGACGACGCCGGATGGGGTCCCGAGGCCGATTCAATCGAGTATGGATACCGGGTCCCCTTCGGTGGCATACACGTTTTCATCGGCAAGATCGGGGAGCCTGGGCCTGAGCCGGACATCTGCACCGACCTCATCGAGACGGCTCAGCGTGCGCGACCTGCCCAGGTTAAATCGGCCGTGAAGCATGTCTTCGTTGGAGTCACCCATGGAGGAGAGTACGGCGCCGGTTCGTAACACGTAGTGAGACCATCGTTTATTCTGGCGATGAATCTTCAACAAAGTAGACCGAGTCATTGTACCAGCTGCGAGGCGATATGATCGGGGCTGTTCCGACGGTGTGAGATTCGCACCCCCAAGCCGCTTAAACCGGTTGGAGTATTCATAGCGCCGCGACGCAGCAGCGAACCACTCTTCAACCGCAGCAGCGATGCTTCCGGTTCAGCGGCGGCGGCAGGGGGAGGCCGGTCGCCCGCCAGTTCAAGTTCTGTCGGATCTGTTTGATGCACTAGCGGCGCTTATGGCGAGGACAACCCAATGGATCAGAGGCTCATAATGCAGAAATTGCAAAGGTGAAAGAGCAGATCACGCAAGCCAAAGCGGATCTAGCGTCGAGAAGGAGCGTATGGCGCAGAGCGGGCCGCTTTAGACGCACAAGCTTACAAACTCATGCTTGACCGAGTGCATCGCGGGGAGGTGTTGAAGCGGAAGTATAGATCGCGCCGCCATCGATTTGATCCTAGAAATCTCTTTCGACCGGGAGCGGACTGTAACCCGCCCCCAAAGACAGGAGGTAAACCGGATTGAGGCACCGAGAGCAGGAGCGACGGTCCAACCGCGCCTGATGGAGCCTCCGCAGCAGAACATGGTGGTTCCTCCACCGCATGCGAACACCCCTGTGTCATTATTCTAATCCTATGGACAACCTTGTTGCAGCCGCTGCACGATTGGAGGCGATCGATCGAAGGAGATTCCCACAAGCGGTTGAGACACGCCGGGTTAAGGAGCTTCCGGATCGCACCGATCCAAAGCAGAAGCGTATTCATACGGCCGTGATCGGATTCACTCTACGCCCGCCCAAGCGAGCTACAAGAAAGCGTATGGATGAACCGCCATATCAAGCAAGCGGGACCACAAGCGCCCGAGGCAATCACCGGATGGGCGGCATTCGTGATGCTCGGGAGGTAGTGGATCGGGCCCGCACGCAGGAGGCCGAGTTAGCGAAGACAGATGATGCGGGTCAACACACACCGGTTCGCCCTACCACCTTCGTCGGACCAGGAGTCGCATCCGCTTTAGGGGTGCCCTGTTTAATCCCGCTTTATGTTGGGGAACGTAGTAATTTCAAAATTTTCCTACGCACACGCAAGATCATGGTGATGTATAGCAACGAGAGGGAGAGTGTTGTCTACATACCCTTGTAGACCCGGCGAAGCGATCTGGCGTAGAGGAAGTAGTCGACGTTCTCCTCGCGATCCGACCGATCCGGCGCCGTTACTCGACGCCCGAGTTCTTGACACACGTACAGCTCGATGGCGTCCCTCGTACTCCGATCCAGCCGAGTGTCGAGGAGAGTTCGTCAAGACGACGGCGTGGTGACGATCTTGATGTTTCACCGTAGCAGGCTTCGCCTAAGCTTCGCGACAGTATAACCGAGGTGGAATATGGTGGAGGGGGCACCGCGACACGGCTAAGGAACGATCTAAAGATCAACTTGTGTGTCCCAAGGTGCCCCCTGCCCCGTATATAAAGGAGCAAGGGGAGGGGCGGCTGGCCAAGGGAGGCGCGCCAGGAGTCCTACTCCCTCGGGAGTAGGATTCCTCCCAATCCTAGTTGGACTAGGATTCCTGAGGAGGAAAGAGAGAGAGGGGGCGGCCCTTCTCCTAGTCCTAGTAGGACTAGGGAAGGGGGGGCGCGCGCCCACCTAGGGCTGCCCTTCTCCTTTCCACTAAGGCCCATAGAGGCCCATTTACCTCCGGGGGGTTCAGTAACCTCCGGTACTCAGTAAATTCCGCCGCCGGAACCATTCGAACTCCAAACATAGGCTTCCAATATATCAATCTTTATGTCTCGACCATTTCGAGACTCTTCGTCATGTCCGTGATCACATCGGGACTCGAACTCCTTGGTACATCAAAATACATAAACTCATAATAAGCATCGCCATCGAAACCTTAAGCGTGCGGACCCTACGGTTCGAGAACAATGTAGACATGACCTAGAACTATTCACGGTCAATAACCAACAGCGGGACCTGGATGCCCATATTGGTTCCTACATATTCTACGAAGATCTTTATCGGTCGGACCGCATAACAACATCGTTGTTCCCTTTGTCATCGGTATGTTACTTGCCCGAGATTCGATCGTCGGTATCCAATACCTAGTTCAATCTCGTTATCGCAAGTCTCTTTACTCGTTCCGTAATACATCATCTCACAACTAACTCATTAGTTGTAGTGCTTGCAAGGCTTGATGATGTGCATTACCGAGAGGGCCAGAGATACCTCTCAGGCAATCGGAGTGACAAAACCTAATCTCAAATACGCCAACCCAACATTTGCCTTTGGACACACTGTAGTACTCCTTTATAATCACCCGATTACGTTGTGACGTTTGGTAGCACCAAAGTGTTCCTCCGTAAGCACGGAGTTGCATAATCTGATAGTTACAGGAACATGTATAAGTCATGGATAAAAGCGGTAGCAACATACTAAATGATGGTGTGCTAAGCTAAGGGAATGGGTCATGTCAATCGATCATTCTGCTAATGATGTGACCTCATTAATCAAATAACAACTCCTTGTTTATGGTTAGGAAACATAACCATCTTTGATTAATAAGCTGGTCTAGTAGAGGCATACTAGTGACATGTTGTTTTGTCTATGCATTCACACATGTATCATGTTTCCGGTTAATACAATTCTAGCATGAATGATAAACATTTATCATGAAATAAGGAAATAAATAATAACTTTATTATTGCCTCTAGGGCATATTTCCTTGATCTCCCACTTGCACTAGAGTCAATAATCTAGATTACATAGTAATGATTCTAACACCCATGGAGTCTTGGTCTTGATCATGTTTTGCTCGTGGAAGAGGCTTAGTCAATGGAGTCGCAACATTCAGATCCGTATGTATCTTGCAAATCTCTATGTCTCCGTCGGACTAAGTCCGGATGGAATTGAAGCGTCTCTTGATGTGCTTGGTCCTCTTGTGAAATCTGGATTCCTTCGCTAAGGCAATAGCTCGATATTGTCACGAGAAGATTTTCATTGGACCCGATGCACTAGGTATGACACCTAGATCGGATATGAACTCCTTCATCCGACTCCTTCATTAGCTGCTTCGAAGCTGCTATGTATTCCGCTTCACATGTAGATCCCGCCACGACGCTTTGTTTAGAACTGCACCAACCGACAGCTCCTCCGTTTAGTGTAAATCGTATCCGATCTGCGATTTAGAATCGTCCGGATCGGTGTCAAAGCTTGCATCAACGTAACCGCCACGATGAGCTCTTTGTCACCTCCATATCGAGAAACATATCCTTAGTCCTTTTCGGGTATTTCAGATGTTCTTGACCGCTGTCCGATGATCCACTCTGGATTACTTTGGTACCTTCTGCTAGGCTTATAGCAAGGCACACATCGGTCCGGTACCTGACATTGCATACATGATAGAGCCTATGGCTGAAGCATAGGAACATCTTTCATTTCTCTCTATCTTCTGCAGTGGTCGGGCATTGAGTCGACTCAACTTCACACCTTGTAACACGTGCAAGAACCCTTTCTTTGCTTGATCCATTTTGAACTTCTTCAAAACTTTGTCAAGGTATGTGCTTTGTGAAAGTCAATTAAGCGTCTTGATCTATCTCTATAGATCTTAATGCCCAATATGTAAGCAGCTTCACGAGGTCTTTCATTGAAAAACTCTTATTCAAGTATCCCTTTATGCTATCCAGAAATTCTATATCATTTCCGATCAGCAATATGTCATCCACATATAATATCGTAAATGCTCTGAGCTCCCACTCACTTTCTTGTAAATCTGAGGCTTCTCCAAAAGTGCAGACAAACCCAAATGCTTTGATCACACTATCAAAGCGTTTATTCCAACTCGAGATGCTTGCACCAGTCCATATATGGATCATTTGGAGCTTGCACACTTTGTTAGCTCCTTTGGATCGATAAAACCTTCGGTTGCATCATATACAACTCTTCTTCCGTAAATCCATTCAGAATGCGTCTTTACATCCATTTGCCAAATTTCATAATCATAAAATGCGCAATTGCTAACATGATTCGGACGGACTTAAGCATCGCCACGGGTGAGAAGGTCTCATCGTAGTCAATCCCTTGAACTTGTCGAAAACCTTTTGCGACAAGTCGAGCTTTATAAACGATAACATTACCGTCGTCGGTCTTCTTCTTGAAGATCCACTTGTTTTCTATTGCTTGCCTTCCCTCGGGCAAGTCAACCAAAGTCCACACTTTGTTTTCATACATGGATCCCATCTCGATTTCATGGCCTCAAGCCATTTTTGAATCTGGGCTCACCATCGCTTCTTCATAGTTCGTGGGTTCATCATGATCTAGTAGCATGACTTCGAACAGGATTACCGTACCACTCAGTGCGGATCTTACTCTGGTTGATCTACGAGGTTCTGCGGTAACTTGATCTGAAGTTTCATGATCAACATCATCAACTTCCTCGCTACTTGGTGTAGATGTCTCGTAAACTGTTTTCTGCGATTTAACTACTTTCAAGTAAGGGAGAAGGTACTATTACCTCATCAAGTTCTACTTTCCTCCCACTCACTTCTTTCGAGAGAAACTCCTTCTCTAGAAAGGATCCATTCTTAACAACGAATGTTTTGCCTTGGATCTGTGATAGAAGGTGTACCCAACTGTTTCCTTTGGGTATCCTATGAAGACACATTTCTCGATTTGGGTTCGAGCTTATCGGGTTGAAGCTTTTTCACATAAGCATCGCATCCCCAAACTTTAAGAAACGACAACTTTGGTTTCTTGCCAAACCACAGTTCATAAGGTGTCGTCTCAACGGATTTCGACGGTGTTCTATTCGATGTGAATGCGGCCGTCTCTAGAGCATAACCCCAAAGCGATAGCGGTAAATCTGTAAGAGACATCATAGATCGTACCATATCTAGTAAAGTACGATTCTGACGTTCGGACACACCATTACGTTGTGGTGTTAGGGTGGCGTGAGTTGTGAAACTATTCGCATTGTTTCAAATGTAGACCAAACTCGTAACTCAAATATTCACCTCCACGATCGGATCGTAGAAACTTGATTTTCTTGTTACGATGATTTTCAACTTCACTCTGAAATTCTTTGAACTTTTCAAGCGTTTCAGACTTATGTTTCATTAAGTAGATATACCCATATCGCTTAAGTCATCTGTGAAGGTGAGAAAATAACGATATCCGCCACGAGCCTCAACATTCATCGGACCACATACATACGTATGTATGATTTCCAACAAATCCGTTGCTCTCTCCATAGTACCGAGAGCGGTGTTCTAGTCATCTTGCCCATGAGGCACGGTTCATAAGTGCCAAGTGATTCATAATCAAGTGACTCCAAAAGTCCATCAAGATGGAGTTTCTTCATGCGCTTTACATCGATATGACCTAAGCGGCAAGTGCCACAAATAAGTTGCACTTTCATTATCAACTTTGCATCTTTTAGTTTCAACATTATGAATATGTGTATCACTACTATCGAGATTCATCAAAATAGACCATTCCTCAAGGGTGCATGACCATAAAAGATATTACTCATATAAATAGAACAACCATTATTCTCGATTTAAATGAATAACCGTCTCGCATCAAACAAGATCCAGATATAATGTTCATGCTCAACGCAGCACCAAATAACAATTATTTAGGTCTAAAACTAATCCCGAAGGTAGATGTAGAGGTAGCGTGCCGACCGCGATCACATCGACTTTGGAACCATTTCCCACGCGCATCGTCACCTCGTCCTTTGCGGTGTTAAGCAATCCGTAGTCCCCTGTTTGAGTTGCAAATATTAGCAAGAACCGATTATCAAATACCAGTGCTCTGCGAGCTCTAGTAAGGTACACATCAATAACATGTATATCACATATACCTTTGTTCACCTTGCCATCCTTCTTATCCGCCAAATACTTGGGGCAGTTCCGCTTCGATGACGATCGCTTGCGGTAGAAGCACTCGATTTCAGGTTTAGGCCGGACTTGGGTTTCTTTTCTGACGAGCAAGAACTTGCTTGCTGTTCTTCTTGAAGTTCCTTCTTCTTCCCTTTGCCTTTCTTCTTGAAACTAGTGGTCTTATTGACCATCAACACTTGATGCTCCTTCTTGATTTCTACCTCGCAGCCTTTAGCATTGCGAAGAGCTCGGTATAGTTTTCACTAACCCTTGCATATTATAGTTCATCACGAAGCTTTTGTAGCTTGGTGGCGGTGATTGGAGAATTACATCAATGACACAATCATCCGGAAGATTAACTCCCAATTGTGTCAAGTGATTGTAGTACCCGGACATTACGAGTATATGCTCACTAATGTAACTATTCTCCTCCATCTTGCAGCTATAGAACTTATTGGAGACTTCATATCTCTCAATCCGGGCATTACATTTGGAATATCAACTTCAACTCTGGAACATCTCATATGCTCCATAGCGTTCAAAAGCGTCGTTGAAGCCCCGGTTCTAAGCCGTAAAGCATGGCACATCGAACTATAGAGTAGTCATCGACTTTGCTCGCCAGACGTTCTTAACGTCGTCGGCCAGATCTGCATCAGTTCTGTCACCTAGCGGTGCATCCGGGGCGTAACTCTTACGTGCAGCAATGAGGATGATCCTCAAATTACGGACCCGATCCGTGTAATTGCTACCATCATCTTTCAACTTTGCTTTCTCAAGGAACGCATTAAAATTCAACGGAACAACAGCACGAGCCATCTATCTACAATCAAACATAAACAAGCAAGATACTATCAGGTACTAAGTTCATGATAAATTTAAGTTCAGTTAATCACATTACTAAAGAACTCCCACTTTGAAAGACATCCCTCTAGTCATCTTAAGTGATCACGTGATCCAAATCAACTAAACCATAACCGATCATCACGTGAAATGGAGTAGTTTTCAATGGTGAACATCTTATGTTGATCATATCTACTATATGATTCACGCTCGACCTTTCGGTCTCCGTGTTCCGAGGCCATATCTGCATATGCTAGGCTCGTCAAGTATAACCCGAGTATTCTGCGTGTGCAAAACTGGCTTGCACCCGTTGTAGATGGACGAGAGCTTATCACACCCGATCATCACGTGGTGTCCAGGCACGACGAACTTTGGCAGCGGTGCATACTCGGGAGAACACTTCTTGATAATTTAGTGAGAGATCATCTTATAATGCTACCGTCGATCAAAGCAAGATAAGATGCATAAAGGATAAACATCACATGCAAATCAATATAAGTGATATGATATGGTCATCATCATCTTGTGCTTCATGATCTCCATCTTGCAAAGCACCACCATGATCACCATCGTCACCGCGCGACACCTTGATCTCCATCGTAGCGTCGTTGTCGTCTCGCCAAACTTATGCTTCTCGACTATCGCTACCGCTTAGTGATAAAGTAAAGCATTACAGTAGCGATTGCATTGCATACAATAAGCGACAACCATATGGCTCCAGCCGATTGCCGATAACCGGTTACAAAACATGATCATCTCATACAATAAAATATAGCATCACGTCTTGACCATATCACATCACAACATGCCTGCAAAAACAAGTTAGGCGTCCTCTACTTTGTTGTTGCAAATTTTACGTGGCTGCTACGGGCTTAAGCAAGAAACAGTCTCACCTCGCATCAAAACCACAGCGATACTTCGTCAAATAGACTCGTTTAACCTTCTCAAGGACCGGGCGTAGCCACACTCAGTTCAACTAAAGTGAGAGAGACAGCACCCACGGTCACCTTTAAGCAACGAGTGCTCGTGGCGGTGAAACCAGTCTCGCGTAAGCGTCGCGTAATGTCGGTGCAGGCGCTTCATCTCACAATACCGCTGAACCAAAGTATGACATGCTGGTAGGTAGTATGACTTGTATCGCCCACAACTCACTTGTGTTCTACTCGTGCAAAACATCAAACCATAGAAAAACCTAGGCTCGGATGCCTTTGTTGGGGAGCGTAGTAATTTCAAAAATTTCCCACGCACACGCAAGATCATGGTGATGTATAGCAACGAGAGGGAGAGTGTTGTCTACATACCCTTGTAGACCCGAAGCGAAGCGATCTGGCGTAGAGGAAGTAGTCGACGTTCTCCTCGCGATCCGACCGATCCCGCGCCGTTACTCCGGCGCCCCGAGTTCTTGACACACGTACAGCTCGATGGCGTCCCTCGTACTCGATCCAGCCGAGTGTCGAGGGAGAGTTCCGTCAAGACGACGGCGTGGTGACGATCTTGATGTTTCACCGCGCAGGCTTCGCCTAAGCTTCATGACGGTATAACCGAGGTGGAATATGGTGGAGGGGCACCGCACACGGCTAAGGAACGATCTAAAGATCAACTTGTGTGTCCCAAGGTGCCCCCCTGCCCCCGTATATAAAGGAGCAAGGGGGGAGGGGGCCGGCGGCCAAGGGAGGCGCGCCCAGGGAGTCCTACTCCCTCTGGGAGTAGGATTCCCCTCCCAATCCTAGTTGGACTAGGATTCCCGGAGGGGGAAAGAGAGAGAGGGGGGCCGGCCCCTTCTCCTAGTCCTAGTAGGACTAGGGAAGGGGGGAGGCGCGCTCCCCACCTAGGGCTGCCCCTTCTCCTTTCCACTAAGGCCCATAGAGGCCCATTTACCTCCCGGGGGGGTTCCGGTAACCTCCCGGTACTCCGGTAAATTCCCGTTTTCGCCGGAACCATTCGAACTCCAAACATAGGCTTCCAATATATCAATCTTTATGTCTCGACCATTTCGAGACTCTTCGTCATGTCCGTGATCACATCCGGGACTCGAACTCCTTGGTACATCAAAATACATAAACTCATAATAAGCATCATCGAAACCTTAAGCGTGCGGACCCTACGGTTCGAGAACAATGTAGACATGACCTAGAACTATTCACGGTCAATAACCAACAGCGGGACCTGGATGCCCATATTGGTTCCTACATATTCTCTGAAGATCTTTATCGGTCGGACCGCATAACAACATCGTTGTTCCCTTTGTCATCGGTATGTTACTTGCCCGAGATTCGATCGTCGGTATCAATACCTAGTTCAATCTCGTTCGGCAAGTCTCTTTACTCGTTCCGTAATACATCATCTCACAACTAACTCATTAGTTGTAGTGCTTGCAAGGCTTGATGATGTGCATTACCGAGAGGGCCAGAGATACCTCTCCGACAATCGGAGTGACAAAACCTAATCTCGAAATCGCCAACCCAACATTTGCCTTTGGAGACACACTGTAGTACTCCTTTATAATCACCCGATTCGTTGTGACGTTTGGTAGCACCAAAGTGTTCCTCCGTAAGCAGGAGTTGCATAATCTCATAGTTACAGGAACATGTATAAGTCATGGATAAAAGCAGTAGCAACATACTAAATGATCGTGTGCTAAGCTAAGGGAATGGGTCATGTCAATCAGATCATTCTGCTAATGATGTGACCTCATTAATCAAATAACAACTCCTTGTTTATGGTTAGGAAACATAACCATCTTTGATTAATAAGCTAGTCTAGTAGAGGCATACTAGTGACATGTTGTTTTGTCTATGCATTCACACATGTATCATGTTTCCGGTTAATACAATTCTAGCATGAATGATAAACATTTATCATGAAATAAGGAAATAAATAATAACTTTATTATTGCCTCTAGGGCATATTTCCTTCACTTTACGCAATGTGCGTCTGCCTAAGGATTTTAAGGGCCCACGCAAGGTGCCGAATTACACCGCAGATCTGTCCCCTGAAGCGTGGGTTGAAAGTTATGAGATGGCCATGGAGATGCTAGATGTTGATGAGACCGCATGTGCAAAGTACTTCACCATGATCTTTGGAGGCACAGCCCGTGCTTGGTTGAAGAGCTTACCGCCCAATTCTATCGAGTTCATGGGCCCGATTCACGGGCCGGTTTATCGAACTTCAAGGATACGTGTAAGCAGCCCAAGTCCATAGTAGACACTGGCGGCTTGCGTCCGTGAAGAAGAAGTCAACAACCCGTTAGAGTGCGCCGTGTGTCCGAGATTTTGCACTCTTCGACCGGATCATGGCGCGACTCGGCGATCTTAACATTAGAAGGCAGCTGCCGGTTTGAGCCTTTGAAATTAAAATTGGGGCGTATGAAGCGGTTACGCAATGATATGGGAACCCTCATGGCGCTTTGGTAAAGTATGCCGATTCAGACGGTACCAAGGATCTGAAGGCGATGATGATGAAGCGAGGAAGGAAAGAAGAACGGCAACTCAAAGGGCAGCGGTACAAACCGGCGGGTCATGGAAGCGGGGGCAAGCGCAAAGGCTGATGGCAACCCGGTTCGTAGCCAACACTAATCGCGAGAGATGAGGCCTGGCGCAGAGGCAAAAGCGAATCGGGTCAAAATCCTAATACAAGCCGTTTGAATTACTTGTTGAATCAACCTTGCCCCAAGCACGGGACGAAGGAGTCCCCATCGAACCATCTCTGGAAAGACTGTTATATTATGCGGGAGTTCAAAACTCCGATGCTTTCGGTATGACCGGGGTCGGTGGTGGTTCGGGATCCGGTTTCCATGGGCGGGTCGGGATGGAGCTTCGGTTCGGGGCCTAATCAAGGCAATCACAATAGTCGAGAATAATCGGGGTGGCGGCAGCAACAACAGCGGTCAGTTATCGAGCCAACCAG
The DNA here is from genome assembly GCA_021437245.1 of Aegilops speltoides. Lineage (NCBI taxonomy): Eukaryota > Viridiplantae > Streptophyta > Magnoliopsida > Poales > Poaceae > Aegilops > Aegilops speltoides. Next base: position 174,401,764 of record CM038142.1, on the reverse strand, counting down.
CGGTTGAATAATGGGCGGTATCATGTTTTCACAACCAGTTTGGACAAGCGAGATCGGAAGCTTCACAAGCAGGCGATAAACTCTGTTGAACCGGCCTTGCCGCGGTATTTCTGTTGGTCGAGCAGCCTATCGTGTGGGCGAGAGGACCATCCCCGGGTTGATAATCCGGGTCGGTGGCATTGGTGGTAGACCCTCGGTGGGGGCTATAAGTTCACTAAGGTGCTTATGGATGGAGGAAGCGGTATTAATATATTATACTATGAAACTTTCCGTCGCATGGGTCTCACAGACAAGGATCTCGAGACCGTCAATACGGTGTTCCATGGTGTAGTACCGAGCAAATCTGCTTATCTGTTGGTAAGATAGCCCTGGATGTGGCTTTTGGAGCGAACACGATTCCCGGTGCGAAAAGCTAACTTTTGAAGTGGTGAAAATCCGAGTCCATATCATGCCTTGTTTGGGCGGCGGCTTATGCTAAGTTCATGGCACGACCTTGTTATATCTACTTGCAGCTCAAAATGCGGGTTACAAAGGAATGATAACGGTGCATGGAAGCCGCCGAGTTGCTTTGGAATGTGAGGAAGGTGATGCAGCTTATGCGAGGCGGTGCGTGCCCGCGGAGGAGTTGAAGTTCTATAAGGACAACGTTGATCCGGCAGATATGACCCCTTTGAAGAAGCCAACTACGGAGCATGAATCGGATCTGAAGTTTAAATCGGCAGCTGAGACCAAGCTTGTTGACTTCGTGCCAGGCGATTCGTCCAAGCAGTTCACTGTCAGTGCCAACCTGGATCCCAAATAGGAAAGCGCGCTCATCGAGTTCATCCGTGAGAACCGGGACATCTTTGCATGGAAGCCCTCCGACATGCCAGGTGTACCGAGGGAACTCGCTGAGCACACACTTAATGTGGATCCTAAGTATAAACCGGTGAAACAGTTCCTCCGCTGGTTTAACGAAGAAAGGCATAAAGCCATTGAGAGGAAGTAGCGGGCTTTTGGCGGTGGCTTTATAATTGAGGTGTTTCATCGAGTGGCTTGCTAATCCGGTGCTGGTCCTTAAGAAAAATGGCACTGGCGTATGTGTGTGGACTACAGATCTTAAAAAAGCTTGTCCGGCGGATCCTTTTGCCCTCCCCGCATTGATCAGTTATTGATGCCACGGCAGGATGTGGCGTTTAAGTTTTTGGATGCGACTGGATATCATCGGATCAAAATGGCGTTAAGGACCAGGAGAAGACAGCGTTTATAACTCCCTTTGGAGCCTTTTGCTATGTATCTATGCCTTTTGGGCTCAAAAGCGCCCAGGCTACTTATCAGCGGTGTGTACAGAATTGCCTGCATGCACAGATCGGCCGCAATGTACATGCTTATGTGGATGATATTGTGGTAAAATCAAGACAAAGGGAGACGCTGGTGGAAGATTTGAAGGAAACCTTCAACAACTTGCGCATTTATAAGATGATGCTTAATCCGGCCAAGTGTGTTTTTGGTGTTCCGGCAGGCAAGTTATTGGGGTTTCTAGTGTCCAACAGAGGAATTGAGGCTAATCCGGAGAAAATTAAAGCTATTACTTCCTTGGCTAAACCGAAGTGTATCAATGATGTTCAGCGTCTGGCGAGAATCGCTGCGTTGAGCGGTTTATCGGCCGCCTCGGAGAAGGCCATCCCTTATACCGAGATCTTTGAGGAAGCAGATAATTTAAATGCGAGTCCGGTTCTTGACGAAGCATTTGAGGATCTAAAGCGGCAATTGGCCAATCCGCTTTGTTCTTGCGGCTCGGTTGACAAGGAACCGCTGTTGTTATATGTGGCAGCCAATGCTCGGCGAGAAGCGTGGCCATTGTGGTAGAGCGCAAGGAGGCGAGCAAGGAGTATCCGGTTTAACGGCGGTTTATTATATCGATGAGGTGCTTATTGAGTCCAAACAAAGGTATCCGCATTGGCGAAGCTAGTCTATGGTGTTTTCATGGCGATCGGAAGCTGAAGCAATATTTCAAGGGCACCCTATCACCGTGGTTAGTTCGGCTCCTTTGGGGATATCATCTGAGCCGGAGGCGATCGGCGGATTGCAAAATGGGCCATCGAGCTTGGGCGCATGGACTAAAGTATATACCGCACACAGCGGTGAAGTCACAAGCACTTGTTGATTTCATTAATGGTCGGACGGAGTTACAAGCACCGAGGGAAGCGGATCACACATCTTGGACTATTCATTTCGGCGGATCCGAGGCAATTGGAAGGCTCGGGTGGAGTCGTTTAACTTCCCCACGAGGTGATAAGTTTTATTCGTTCTCCGTTTAATGTTCCCTTGTACTAATAATGCAGCTGAGTACGAAGCCTTGTTCCATGGTCTCCGGATGGCTAAGGAGATGAACTTAAGCCGGGTTAAGTGCTTTGGTGACTCGGACCTGGTGGCTCAGCAAGTATCTGGCACTTGGGACTCTAAGGACCCGCTCATGGCCGCATATCGTCGAGAAGTGGATAATATCGCAGGTTGCTTCAAGGGCTATCAAGTGGATCATGTGGATCACCGGAAGAACGAAGCGGCAGACGCTTTAAGCCGGTTGGGTTCTCAGCGTAAACCGGTCCCGCCTAATGTCTTTTTGGACGTCTTGCACAACCCGTCGTCCGGCTCCTGGTGAAGCGGATTTGGCTATTCTCGATCCGGAGGCTCGATTGGTGGCAGCATTACATGCTATTCGGATTGGACGATTCCTTTCCTTGCGTACATGACTCGAGGAGTTGCGGAAGATGAGGTTACGGCCGACGGATAATCCGCGCTCCAAATCTATAGCGATTCTTAACGGTGAGTTGCATCATTGCGATGTATCGAGGCGTTTCAGCGCTGTGTTTCCCCGAGGAAGGCTGTGCAATTTTAAGAGAAATCCATGAAGGATTGTGGACATCACGCCGGTTCAAAGTCCACAGTGGCGGCGTTCCGTCACGGATTTTCTTGGTTGGCGCCCACGCCGATGCGGAGGACTTGGTTAAGCGGTGTGATGGATGTCGAAATTTTCGAGCGTGCTCATGTACGGCACAAGAATTGAGGATGATCCCAATAACGTGGCCGTTTGCGACTTGGGGGCTGGATATGGTTGGACCCTTTAAGCGATCCAAGGATAAGAAGACCCACTGTTGGTGGCGGTGGACAAATTCACCAAGTGGGTTGAAGCGGAACACATCGGCCAAGTGTGATGCGGCAACAATGGTGCAGTTCATCAAAAGGTGATTTTCGGTTTGGCTTTCCACGGTATCATTACGATAATGGTACTAATTTATCCAAGGGTGCTATGAAAGAATTTTGTGAGCGTGAGCACATCCGCTTGACATGTCATCGATGGCTCACCCCAATCCAGCAGGCGAGCGAACAGCGCTAATCAAGAGATCTTACGAGGCATCAAACCCGACTTTTGGTTCCGTTCTGAGAGAACACCGAGTGGTTTGGGTTGAAGAGCTACCATCGGTGTTATGGAGTATCAATACTCGCCAAACGGTCCACCGGTATACACCGTTTTCATGGTCTACGGAGCGGAGGCCGTTCTCCCGATCATATCCGCACGATTCGCCCGTGTAGCGGCTTATGTTGAAGCGGACAACGAGACAGCACGGCAGGCGCTTTGGACCTATTGGATGAGGGCGTGATATGGCAGCTGCTCGTTCGGCGATTTACCGGCAAGATCTTCGTCGTTATCACGATCACGGGTTAAAACGAGCCTTTCAAGAAGGAGATGTGGTGCCGTCTCATCCAAGACCGAACAGATATGCACAAGTTATCCCCACCTTGGGAAGGACCTTTTGTGGTCGAGAAGAATCTACACAACGGATCATACTATCGATTGATATTCGAGGCGTCAAGACTCACGTACATCGAGGAGGAGACCAATAGGCCGTGGAATATAGCTCATCTTCGCCTTACTACACTTGAGTCATCGGCTCGGTTTATGTACATATCATGACAATGTATATATTATCTTCGATATAATAAAAACCGAGCCTCGGCTAAAGCGGGTCTCTGTCTTTCTTATCATGCGTGGTTACATGGAGTGTTTACATTTTTAAAGCGGCCTCGGTTTACCCCTTGACATTTATATTTATCACTTGGGGGCTTGGTGGTGTCCGAACCAATGCAACACCTCTTGATAAGCGAAAGCCACCAGATCATTGGGGACACGGTCACGTCTGAACCGTCACGCCTCTTGGTCGGCCAATAGGGCGAGTCATTTGGGGCTTGGTGAACCCAACCAATGTCATGCCACTTGGCGGCGTACTCGCCAAGAGTCTTTTGGGGACTGGCCGATGGCACCATCGCTACGCCGGGGGCTTGGTTGCGTCGACCATGGTAATGCCATCGACCAGCTCCATGAAGCTTTTCTTTTGCAAAGAGTTATTGCCTTTGTTGCCATATTTTCACATAATTGGTATTCGATTTTTGTTGTTGCGTTTTTAACCCGACAAATATTTTATCCGGTTCAACTGTCGATCCAAACCGACATGACACGATTTGGTATTACACGAGTTTTATCTGCCGGTTTACCTTCTTCTGTTCATCATCATGGAATAACAAGGGGCTTGTGCTGATTCAAGACGGTTTATATGGGAGTTATTATCTCCCAGACGGTCATGGTTTTAAGGCCTCCGCTTCAAGTTTAGCTACGCTTGACTTCATGCCAGATCTGGCGGTATTTGTATCACATACTTATTGATTTTCGATATATATATATATATTGAATACCATAAACCATTTGGCGGTATCACCGCCACCGAGGTTCAACTTTTTCGGTTGCGGGAGTATGAATCAAACAAAAGTTTCACTTATGCGAAGGCATATTCAGCGAAAGTTTTAACTAAAGTTATTACAAGGCAACACGGTGCCCAAGTGAGATCATTGTTCTTTGGGCAAACCGCCCTAACAGATGTTTGAACCGCCACGGTTCAAGCTCGCTCTTCATCCTCCGCCGCTTCACCTCTTCATCTCTACCCATTGGTGGAAATCCACAAGTGGTCGATCGATTCCCATTAGCGCTTGGAAAACAGCCTCTTCGTGGATCGAGAAGGCGGTTCAATATCGAGCGTAAGTATGCTTACGGATTGGAGGGATCAGGTTTTCCGCTTCAAAGGTTGGCGCGACACTCGCTTGTTTTGATCATTGTATTGCGCTTGATAATGCTCCAAGTCAGCTTCTTCGCCAACCGACAAGCTAGCGGGCGTCTTGCACGGTTTATTGCCGTAAATCTTCTTCATGAAATCGAGCCATCTTCTTTCACTTTGGGATAGCCTTGAGCTGCTTCCATGGGATCAAAGTCGTACCCGTGCCTTGGCTCGGATCAAGCGTTGATGGCTCCTGTTCGAGGCAGATTTTTCACCTCTTCAATCCGGCGGGGAGCATGGACACCGGTTGAGTATCTTGAATCAAAGAAGGCGCCGATTGTTATGTGACATTGTGGTGATGATCTGCTGGGCTCCGGTATACTGCTGTTCTACCAAGGTATAGACAGCCTTGATTTCTTCCGCACATCATTTCCTAAGTGCCCAACGCGTGTGCCTACAACAACGAATGCAGTTAGTTTCAAACCGAACAATGACACAACAGGTGTAACACATCACAACTGTTCAAAGAGACTTACCAAAGATTGCTGCGGTCATAGAATGTACTTGCCGTTTTACGGTGTCGGATCGTCTACCACGGTTTAAGGGCAGCTTGACATTTTACGCCCGTTTGATCAAATTAGCCTTTTCAAATGGCCCGGATGCTGCTCTTTCTTCATACTTTCCTTCACTTGTTCAGCAGCGGTCAAGGCACCTGGTTAACTCTTTCTTGGCCTTCTCTGTTTGACTCTTTGGGTTTTCAAAGCCGCTTGTAAATCGGCAATCCGATCATCTTTGATTTTCACCTCGGCTGCGATTGACGAAGACGTTCAGCCAGCAATTCAAGTCAAAGTCCCAACCACACAACACATTTATATGCTTGGCACTTGGGGGCTAATGTACCTTCAATTTTTCTACTGCTACTACATGGCAAAGTCCCAAGCTCAATACAAGTATTCAACTTGGCACTTGGGGGCTAATGACTATTTGATTCTACTAATGTTTCGTCAGGCAGTTTTTATTGAAGTACCGGTTTAAGTATGCAGAGTTAAACCGCTCTTTGTGGTTATGCGGGTAGATTTCAAAATGGATCAAGTAAATAATCAAGTCCCGGTTTGATCAAGATTACAAACCGGCCCTTGGGGGCTACAAGGACTAATATACTGGTGATAAGGAAAGGAGTGAGTTACCTCAAACTTGTCCCTCATTAATTTGACCAGGCCAGCTTCATAGTCACGGCTCTTTGTAAAGCGGTTCAAATATCCGAATGAAGGTCTTGGGCGCTTAAAGCGGCATATGTTTCAACTCGACATCCCACTTTCCTTTATTCAAAGTGGAAGAATCCTCTTTCACAAGATGCCGGGTTAAGGTTGCAGGATTCCCGGCCAGAGCGGCCCATACCGATAATCACAAGCGTCATCATCTTTCGACTCGACGGATTGTGTGGGCACGGCTGTTTTAGTAGGATCGCGAGGCTTCTCAAACCGGACGGTGCTGGCAGGTGGATCAGCGAGAGGTTGAAGTATTGACAGCCTCCTTCAGAATAACCTCCTCTTGAACCGGAGGGTCATTGGGAATATCTTCAGAGGCAAAATTTTCAAGATCCGGCGCTTCTCATGATCTCAAGCGGCAGCCTCTTCAACTATCTTGTCCAGCGGGCCTTCTTGCTGGGTTTCGGTTTGGTTCGAAGAGACAAAGAGTCGGGAAAAGGCATATCCATTACTGAAGATATCGAAAGCATATGGCCGTTTTGACTTACCCGCGGCTATTTTCAGCGGTGGTAGCTGAGTGGTGAGGATTTGCCAGAGGATGAATGGGAAGTAACCGATAATCGAGTTGGACGGATTAAGAGGTTGTGGAAGAAACCCGCTTTGGAATTTAAAGCAATAAAAGGTCGGAAACCTCGGTGCGGCGCTTTCGAACCGGGCTGTTTGGTAAACCGCAGAGGTAACTACAGCCATTGTGCGGGTTGTGCGGCGAGCTTCATGTTCTTGTGTCTTCATAGGAAATTTGGGATCCAAGTAAGCAAGAGGGTGAGAAAAATTAACTTTCCGGTTTGCCTTGCGAAATTTTGGTAAAGGCAAATTTGTTGAATCGGAAGAAAGAATAGTTACCTCAGCAAATCCTGCATTGCTGGCTTCAGCATCATCCTGACAAGCATCATCATCAATAAGGCGTGTAAAAAGCAAGCCAAGAGAATCAAGTTCCGGATTACCCACATCATCGTCAATAGCCGGGTCAGATGAAGTAGTGGTCTTTCTCTTGTGGGCTGATTTTTTGACAACTTTTGTTTTGGGCCGGTTTGGCCGTCCAGCTTTATCTGCTTTGTCTTGGGAAAGTTTCTTGCTCCAAAACGGATTATCACCCTGGATCAGAAATAATTAAATGTTGGATACATGAAGCAATAACAGGTTTAATGATGAAGCGATCGAGAGACTTACCGCGGTGGTTTGTTGGTGGTGCGATGAGGAGCCAAACCGGTTTGAGTACGAGATGCTCCGGTTCATTCAGCATTCTTCTTCGAGTCCGTAACTTCATCATCGAAAGTTCAAGTTTTGTGTGCCGGAGTGGGTCGTCGACGCTGCGATATCGACACATCAAACCGAACGCCGGCTCAAAAGCGGTATGCCCCAAGATAACCAGCAGCGTGCAAGATCAATTCCGATCAAACCGTTGGCCATAAAAGCTCGGAGCTTGGACGATTCTTGGGGCATATTTGCTTCTTTCTTTGGCGCTTAATCTTTGAGAAAGGGATGAGTATTGCTTAGCCGCTCGGGACGAAAGCCGGTAAGGGATTTTCACCCTCGTGAGAAGTATCCTTGCGGTAAAACCAAGTCGCATTCCATTCTTTGGGGTGAGTATGGAGTTTGGCGTGGGGATCGTGATTTCCTTCCTTTTACGAATAGCCATACCGCCCAATTACGTATTGTGGCCGTCGGTGAATTCAAGGCGATGGTTTAGATGGAAGAGATCTCTAAACAGTTCAATGAAGGTTCCTCTTGCAGATATGCTTGAGATAGCACTTGAAAGTGGCATAAGTTGGTGGCGGAGTTGGGGCCAATGTCTTGGGGGCGGAGCTGAAAATTGGCCAACACGTCCGGTAAAATTTTGAACGGGCGGTTTGAAGCCGGGCGGTGATCCGCAAAACCACAACTTCCCTTCACGAGGTGTGGGAGGACATTCCTCTCCAGAACCCTCCGTGGATCGTATCTTTGTCATCTAAAGCGCCAATCGATACCAGTTCATTCAGCTATGACTCGGAGACGCGGGAAGGAACCCAGTTGCATTCATACACTTGTTTGGCCATGATAAGATCTACAAAAGTAACGGATCTGGTTCAAGAGCGTGCTTGTTACAAAGTGATTGATCTAAGTTATGATAAACCGGAGGCAGTGTCTATAAATCGGTTCATTGTGATATGATGTCAGATGAGCTCTGGCGGTTCAACAAGGGGACTAATGGTGTTCCTGTGCCGGTTTAGCAGCTTTTTCTTATGGTGAGTTAAACCGCCTAATCTAGGCCTTGGAGATAATTGAAGCTATGGACAGTTTACAAAAACAAGTTTCACAAGATCCCATGATTACTACGGATCAAACGCGGGTTTTCAGAAAACAGGAAATATTTCGCGGAGGTAAAGAAGAAACAGAAGTGGACCATGAGGCAGATATATATGCAGAAGATCCATGGGATTAAAATGAGAAAGTACAGCGGATGCGCAGGAGTCACTATTAGTACAGAACAGATTCTGGCGTGGTTCAAAGTTAAAAGGATAAGCAGGCATACGAAGAACACGGTATGAAGTGGAACCCTAAAACAGATCTAAGTACAGAACAGATTTAAGAAGGAGAAGAAGCTTACCGGGAATGGAGAAGATGCGGAAAGAGGCTGCGGTGTTACGCATGCGTTCAGTCGATCTGATGGCCTAGGACGGAAGTAGGTCGATGACAATGGCGGAGCTCCAAGAGCAGCGGCGCGAGGAAGACGAAGAAGAGGAAGCGAAGGGAGGAAAGAAATGACCCTTCGGTCCTATTTATAAGGCAGCAAAGCTAGGTCAAGCGCGTGGATCCAGGGACTGCTATTAAAGAAGGCGTTACAAAGGATCAAATTTCAGGACGACGTCATGCTGGCTTACAGTGACCAGAAGCCACGACGACATGGCGGTTTACCAAACAAAAGAAGATGTCCAAGATACAAGCTTTGTGAAGGATTGACATGAACCAGTTCAAATCAATCTGGGGCCTAATGTTGGGGATATTACCACTAGGTGTAAACCGGCCAGCTTGGGCCGGATTAACTCCGTTAGTGGTATAAGCAGAGAAAGGCCCAAGGCCTATAGTCGGTTTAGAGCTTGTAGCCGTAAACCGGCCTGATGTATAACTTGTATTGTAAGTAAGGAATAGAGAGATACCAACCGGGATACGAGTATGAACCGGTTGGGACTCTATGAACCGACGGGCGTCACTCGTGTATATAAGGGGACGACCCGGCGACGGTTCAAAGACAGACAACCACAACTCGAGCCTAGGCGAAGCTTGTTTGCTCCCTAGCCATCGAGACTACATCAATTCCAGCTTTTACCTTCATCGAAGGGGCCGAACTAGTATAAAACCCTTGTGTCTTTGTGTCCGCTTTAACCCCTGCAAGTAAACCCGTAGCGATGGCTCCACGACTAAGTCCTTACGCTAGGACATCTGCCGTGACAAATCCACGACACTTATGGTTAACATTTAATAGGAAAGGAATATCACCTCAATATATAACTTCTCCAAGCACGGAAAGCATCTCAGGAAACTGATAACTTCGTCCAGGTTGGGGTTGATAGATTCTAGTGCCAAGACCTTCACTGTGCGCAGATTCAGGGTCAAGCTTGTTGGAATAATTTTTTGGATGACAGACAAACATAAATCTTCAAAATTTGAAATAATGTTAATTTCAAGAAGGAGAGTTAGAAGGCGACTATTGTACCTGAACGGGTGTGGATCTAATAACAAGTTCGGAGTATTTGTCAGACGAGTAGCCCATCACTGTCAATTTCGGCGCAGAAATGACATTGATTCTTGTTGGACCTTCTTGATCAACTACAAGTAATCTCTCAAGTGAAGGTGTGTCCTCAATGACCATACTGTGGTACACCTTTTGTGATGTCTTGTTGTAGCACCAGCAACACACATAAATAGTCCGGAGAGTCATGGAGGTGATGTGGAAGCTACTCAACCCATTGATCGCCTGAAGATGAAGGTACTCGAGTGCAGTACAGCCGCAGAGCAGGCGCTCCATGTCATCCTTTGGGGTGCTTCAGTCGTGGTAGAAAAAGAGGAGGCACGTTATTAAGGGGGATGGCAGTTCATGAACTTGGTGAGGCGCAACATGGGCGTGAGGCGGAGCGCGGATGTTGGCAGCGAGCACATATGCCCATCATTAAAACTGAGCTCCTCGAGCTGATCTAGGGCAGGGGATCGGAACCACTCATCAAGCTTGGCTCGGTCCTTGTCGTTGGAACGGAACTTGCCCATGCTAAGGCCTCTGATTGGGCCATGGTGACTGCTGAGGATCTGGGACAACGCATCCAAGCATTTGCAATAGCCATGGCAGAGCTCTGGGCATTGATGAGGTCGAGAGGGGTGGAGTGCCATAGGGGGTGCCACCGCCGGGAAAGGACGGTTGTCCATGCCCCATATTTGATTGGGAGGAGTGAGATTATGACTATCAACATATCATCGGGGAGGCTGCTGGTGAAGCCTAGGCCTGTTTTGGAGTCGCTTGCGGTTCTTGCTCGACCCGCCTCCACTTGTTGGCAGCCTCATTCTCCACCTCCAGAGTCTCCTCGTCAGCGGCACTTTGTGATATAAGTGGGAGTGCAGGGAATATTTAGTTAAAACAAAAGAAAAGTGTATTGGTAACTAGAAGTTAGTAGGTAGGAATAGAGTAAGAAAATGGAATAACAATTGGTTGCCTAAATACTACACAATTCCTTTGATATTGCTGGGCAAGTCAACAAGCAGATACTTGAAAAGAACACTTACTTCGAACAAAGTCTGGACGGATGATATCGTCGGGGAAGTTAGCATATATCTCATGAACAAGCTCTTTTATGTGCAGTGCAATTTTAGTGCCAGCTTTCAGTACATAAAACTTAGAAATTTCTATCCAAAGGCCCGTGCCAAAATAGGAGTGACCATGTTCATCAAGTCTTACAGAAGCAACGATTGTGAATCCATGGTTTGTGTTCAGTATGACATCCTAGCAGTCTTGAGTTATGTAAAGGGCAAGATTGTGTACTACAGATGCTGTTGCATAGCAAGGGACGTGCTGCAGAAAATGCTAGGATTGTTAAAGAATATGGTAACATGCAAATATGAGCGAAATTGAAAGAACAGCACAACAGTTGAAATCAAAGGACAAAAATCTATAATTAAACAGATAGTGTAACCATGATGTCATGAAATTATGAGAGTAATCGAAAGAACAATACATCATTAATTTGCCTAATATAGAAAGAAGAGGAAAAAATCCCCTTTGACATATATGCTGCACGTGGCACCTTTTATCCAAATGTAGCAATATATAGTATATGTTCAACTAAGTAGGCCATGCCAATCGATGTAGGGTGAGATTGAACATATCGTGTGCATCCTGAAGTCATCTGGTACGGTGAGATGGAACTCCATGGATGTCTGGCCAAGGCCGTAAAGTCCTGATGTGTCCATGCACTATACACTCTACGAATGAAAGAAAACCCTCAAAGCTCAAATAAAAATGAATTCACGATGATTTTGGCCGGGTGATTAAAGGAGGAAGATGAACTGGGATAAGAGGTGAGAGAATATCTCGGTAAATTAGTTACCTTGTTGTCCATGAAAAAAAAACCTCAGTAGCGCGGATTTCCCAATTAGGCTGAGCTGGGTCTACGACGAGCAGCGTCGAGAAAGTCGATGACGATAGGGGGCGGCAAGCGGAAGTGGCAAAATGCGATGGGGTTTGTCGGCAGCCTGGGCAAGAGCCGTCGAGCTAAGTGGTTATTGTGGTGATAGGTGGTGCCATGCAGAGTCGCGGAGGAGCTTGTGCTTGTGTGAATGGGGACCAGAGGCGGTGGCTGGCGGGGTGAGGGTTTTTGTGACGTGGGGATGGTGAGGGTTTTATTTTTTTTCTTTTTGAATTGGGTGGTGAGGATTTTCTGTCCCACAAAGAGTTTCAGAGGCAACAGTTTGCTAGAGCCAACCATGTGTGATTGACGTAACTAGGAAAATGGAAGTCATTGCACACGGTTTCAATTTGGGAAAAAATAACCATATTTCAGGGTGGTTCCACTTTTCCTTCGTCGGCTGAATCTAAATTTTTTACGCGCGCTAAACATTCACCCTAATTTGCATAAAATTCCATAAACCAAACCGAGTGCATCCATATCCCACATTTACACATAAGTAAACATAGATTAAACATACTCTGGCACAAATAATAAGCGTACACAAGCATAGTTCAACCGTATATAGTTCAACCATCATTAAGCATACTCAAGCACATTTATAATTAAGACACTACATAGCCATAGATAGTTCAACCCCACATCTCATCTCATCTGCCGGCACGATCCTGAAGCTTTGCCAGGTACTCAGCATACGCGGCGTGCACCACCCTGCAAGAATACTTCTGCCTGAAGGAGCCAACGGCTCGTCCTCTTGCATGCGCCAGAACACTTTCATACGCATCATGAAGCTTTTGGTTGCAAAATGGGCATCGAAAGCCCCAGGTCCAGGTCCTAATACGCTTGTTATGCATTCCCGCATAAAGCTCCATGATGATTTGCGTCTTATACCTCCTCTGGCCATCTTCATCCTCCCTGTCGACATCGTCAGATGGCACCTATACATATAGTAAAAAATTGTGGCGTCAAATTTGGAATACAAACTAATCTCTAGCGAACATTTGGCAGTTGCCAAATTTTGGTATCAAATCAATTTTTACATGTCGTAAAGTAGAATTAGGAATGTATGGCTATTTTTTTAGACATAGCCAAAGATTATGGTTCGATTTTTAAGCACAATCATCTATGTACAAACCAATCTTGAAAAAAAAGGCACAAACATATATGTAGGTCATTCGAAATCAATTGTCAAGACCTGGCTAGGAATTATTAGCACGAACACTAACCCTAGTCGGATTATTAGCAGAAATCATTTGCACGAATGAAACAACTAATCACTTATCATTTGTACTATTCAAACAATCAATACACTACACGGATCTAACGAGACTTACTCAGATTTCATGGATTGAGAGAACATAACCATAGGATTTCTATTCCAAAAAGGGGAGGCAGAAGTAACATTAGAGACCCTAGGATGTATTTGACACATAAATGGGTATAGATGACTAACCGGTTGTCCGTCGCCGTTGGAGTCGTCGCTGGAGTTGTTGTCAAAGTTGTCGCCCGAGTCGTCACAAGAGTCATCGCCGGTGTCGGTGTGGACCTTCGGCTCCGGCTGTGGAAGCACGATGCTGTCGACGATGTCAAGGTGCAACGATACCTCATCGGTGACGACGATAACCTTTGTCTCCATCTTCACGTCATGCTCTAGTGCTTCAGCAGCCCCGGCATCGCACTCTCTTCGATGGGGCGCTTCGACGGCATCCTCATAGACTGACGGCTTTGAGGACTGAGAGCGACGATGAGGATGCAGGCGAAGAAAGAGGATTGTGTGTGTTGTGAGGATGGGGGCTGCGGCCGCTCGGGCGGGCCATTAATATGGTGTAGTGGGAGAGAGGCGGGTGGCGGTCAAACTGCTGGCTTGCCTCCCGATGAGCCGGCGCAGCAGACTGCTGGCATGCCTACCGTCATTTCACACAGCTACTTGCACGCCCCCCGATGAATCTGCGCCTCCCGTCAATTTCACACAACCGGCGCAGCAGACTGTTGGCATGCCTCCCGTCAATTCACACACATGCACGCACGCCTCCCGGCCTGCCTGCGCAGCGGACTGCTCGCATGCATCCCGTCAACTCATGCCTATTCTCACGACACATAGGATGCATGGCGGCACGTATATTGTTTATTTTGATGATTAATGTTGTCGCTTTATTGCTTACCGAAGCATGGCACGTATCCATTGTTGGTCTAACGCCCACGGTTTGAATAAATAAACCGTTGCGATATTGGTTCCCAATTATTAATAATCTCTTGTTTAGAAGAAGATAGAAATTACATAAAAACTTGACTCAAATTTGACAAAAAAAAGTACAATACCACTGTGTATTGGTGTAGATGTGACAACACGATAAGTTTCATGAATTTCAAGTAAATTTTGGATGTACTACTAGATTTTAAAAATCAAGATCCTCAATGTTTGAAATTTCTTGCACGGGGAGTAAACATGAACCCAGTGACACACATGTGTTTTTTCAATCCATTTAGGTGCACTGTCATGTGTGCATGTAGCTCAAATTTGATTTTTGCACATTATACCCCTACAAAATCAATCAATGTACCAAAAAAGTCTTAATGATCTCTATTTTTTCTAAAATTAAAACGTCCCTCCTTTGGTAACGTATGTTCACCGCAGAAAATTTTAACATGCATCGTAGTTATGTGTATGCGTCTAGGGAGGTGTCTGGTAGTACACTACGAGTCATGAACCACCGTGTGGGATTGGCCATTTTGTGAGGCAGGTGCCACATCAAAGTCGTTAATTCGTTATTTAGAAGATTGCACAACCCTTTCATACATACATGTTTGGTCCACATGCAGTTGGTGGTTGTCCTACACGACACTCACTCGCATGTGACGCTTTCTATGGGACCGCGAGGTTAAAATGACCAACGCAATCTAAAAGAAGCTGATTCATACGTTTTACTTCCAGATTGCATTGCAGGGACGAGCGAAAACAACTACATCCTAGTCTGGAATGCACTTTCTACCAGTTCATCCATGGACCAAGGACTAGCTGGCACGGCTGCACAACGGTTTTTTGGACAGGTGCGCGGACAAGAGGCATTGTGGTCTGCTTATTTCTGCAAATAGCGGTGCTTAAATTTAGTGGAATGCACAAGAATTTCACTGGTCGATTACATTGCATGGTTCGATTCAGCATTCGGTGAGACCACAATTATAATTGTTTATTCGGAGCGAGAGAACCTAACCTGGATGGTGGCAACAAGAAAAACCAGAGTGAACTCTAGGAAATTTAAGCTGCCGGGGAGGCCCTTTGCTCGAAGAAGCCTTGCTTGTTTTTTTCTGATTTGTAAACCTTCTCACAACTTTGTCTTTTCTTTGTGAACCAGTATATGTTTGTTATGTTCTATGAATCATTGAGATGTATAAAATTTCTTAACTTATGCTTTTCAAGTTTTTTGAAGACGAGTTTAATGTGAGTGTTCCACATGAGCGTATTTGGACTAGCGTGTGAACATTTGGAATTTATTACATTATGGCCTCAGTTAACTGCATGAACCACTGTAACAAGATACATAGTTGCTTATATGCCAGACAGCAGATTGTTGATTGTTAGCTGGTCGATAGCCTAGTGTTGAAGCGAGCTGAGCCAATATGCCGTGTTTTGCACAACTGCTTACAAGTGGGGTAGCACCAATAGTGTTTACAAGTACTTATGTATACATCAGCGCACAGTTCTCAAACGAGTGCTCTATTTCATCGAAAAAAAACACTGCTCGTATGATAAACCGTGAAAACTTATGTCTTACCATGCCATATTCATGAAAAAACTAGTGAGGACGCATCTGTTTCGGCAACAATTACGATGGTTCTCACATGATTCACGGGTACACAAAAGTAGCAGCAATTCCCATAGACGGATTCAAACAGAGTACTAGCCCCAGAGGGGTCGATAACATGCAAGGTTTGGATAATTAGACACAATCCAAACTACTATTAAACACTAGCTGGGGCAACTATTTCATGCCTCGATCTAATTTGGGCTGGACACAAGACCGGACCTTGCCATGAACATCATCGAGGACGTTCGCAGCAGCTCAATCCTGTGAACCTTCATGAAGACAACCTTGTGGCCTTGCCACTGATAAACTTGTTTGTGGAGGCATGCCACGTCATCTTCCTGTGTAAGCTTGACAAGAACAGTATGCCTCACAAACGAAGGAGTAGCTTTCAACTTCTTATGCTTTAGTACACCCTGGACAACACGCCTGACAACAGTGAGGCTGGAATACAACTCTTCATTGGTATAACCGCAAATTGCTTCCAGGATCCAACAGCCTAAGAACTCTGTTTTCCCAGTGCATATATTCAGGTCATCCGCCTCATAGCGAGTGACATGTACAACCACACAATTGTTGTCTGCATCAGGGCTCTAATTGAAACAGAAACAAATTCTGAATTACTTTTCAGTATAAGAAACACAAGTTATTTAAACCACTATGTATAGCATGACATCGAAGCTAATAAAATTTTGCATTATTAATCACCACATACATACATGAAAAACCATAATCAAGATCAGCAAAGAAGAAAATCACCTTGGGCAGCTTAGCGGGGGGGGGGACACATCCTCGAAGGGGAAAACTGCTCCTGGAGTTCCATAGGGGTTGTAACCTCAAACGGGGCGTTGACCATCGCAGTAGTGGCCGTGAGCATATCTGGGGTCGGCTCGATGGCTGCCTCCATCTTCTTGGAGCTCTCTGTCTCGTGGGGATCAGCCTCCCGCGTCTGCTCCAATATCGGTAGATCTTAGCCTGGTTCTCCTTGGTCCATCATGAAACTGACGAATACTAGGCGACCACTAAAAGGAAAACACAATTGCAATGACAATGAAACAAAAAAGAGAGTGAGGATTGGTTACTGCTTTGCAAAAGTTCTTTTTTTCTGAACAAAAATATACCAACATCACGGATCCACTTACCTTCCCTTCGTTGGGAGAGAAGAACAGTGGCAGATGCGAGTGTTGCCTTTCTTGAAGACGGTGAGGGAGAAGGGGATTCAGCAAAGAGTGAAATGATGGTTGCTTCGTCCGTCAAACTTAGACTGCGGGGAGGTGGGGTTTTGTGATACGACGGCTCGTTATTCTTGCGCTTCTGTTGGGTGACTCTTTGCTGCATCTGCCTTCTAATTTGGTGGATGGCATTTGGGCCAGCGTCTTGCATGGCTGCATGTCGGTGAACAAAAGTATAACGACATTCAAGATGGGGAGGCGTTTCAATGACCTAGGAGGAGCGAAGCGGTAGAGTGTCTCCTTGTACTAGTAGTAATTGTTTTTCTGGGTAGCTGTAGAGTGTCTCCACTGTACTAGTAGTAATTGTTTCTTTAGGCCCAAGACAAAACAGCCCATCCACACTAGTAAATAGTAAAATCAATTCAAAAGCCCATATATTTACTGAATGAGAGGTGCTACCCACACCCAGCACACTGCCCCGCCCCCAAAAAAACCTGGGTGATCTTCTTCCTCCTCGCTCCCACCCACCTCATGTCAGCTCGCTCCACTCATACCCCCAAATTCCTCACCTCACACCTACAAAAAACCCTAGCTCCCCTTCTTCCTCACTCCTACAGAAAACCTCCAGCTCTCCTTCTTCTTCACTCGCACTACAACTAGGCTCGTCATTCGTTACTCTGCTCAAATCCGTGAGTGCGATGCGACGCCCTCGAGGAAAATGGAGTCGGCTGACCCCAGCTTTAAGAAGATGAGGCTCCCTTGGGCGACGATTATTGTAGATCCCGCACCGCAGCGCTGGGAGAAGCGGCGACCCGCCCCACGGATCGAGGAACCCGTAGAATCTCGGGTGGACCGCATCAGCGGTCTCCCGCACGCCGTCCATGGGGAGATCATCTCGCTTCTCCCACCAAGGATTGCTGCCGCACCCACGTCCTCTCAGTTCGGTGGTGCCCTCTATGGCGCGTCGTGCCCCTTAATCTCGACTGTCGTCAGCTATCTGTCTTCAATGATTTTGAAATCCCCAGAGCCATCATCTCCCCCCACCAGGGCTCCGTTCAAAGCCTCTGCATCCCGTCATGCTACCTGAGCAAGCATACCATGCCCTGCACGGTGGACACCTAGCTGAAATCCCCTGAATTCACAGAACTACAGCTGCTTGAGTTCTACTATTCCCCTGGAAATCACATACCACATACCGAACGCCATGAACTTGTGCCCTTAGCACCGTTGTCCATCTCACGATTTTCCTCCTCTCTCCACACCGCCACCTTTGCGATGTGCTACCTACCAGACAATCTGGTACTAAACCTTCGACTCCCATTTCTCAAGAAACTTTCACTTGTGCGGGTTCGTATATCGGAGGCCTCATTGCACATCATCATCCACTCCAGTTGCCCTGCCCTGAAGTGCTTGGTGCTTGTTTTCACAATTAGAATCGGTTGTCTCCAAAGAAAGTCGCCTAACCTTGTAAGAATTGGAATTTCTTTTGACGGAAGGCTGCTCATCATCCAAGATGCCCCTTCACTTCAAAGGTTGATCCTTGATTCTAGTTATTCACCATTGCAAATAACCGTCCTCTCTGCGCCTAAACTAGAGACCTTGGGTGTAATACATGATCTTTGTGCTCATTTCAATATGGTGTTTGGCTCCATAGTTCTTCAGGTACTTTATATTATATTCTACAATTGTAACCATAAGCTGCATTTTAAATTTCTGCGCATAAGTTATATATCATCTTGGAGTACACATTTTGTACTAATATTATGTTCTATGATCAATGAAGAGTTTCTCCATGGATGGCCTATCAATGGTGCTGGATTCTGTCAAGATCTTATATATCCAAATGAATAGTTTTGATCTGAACAAGATTATTGGCTTGCTGCAATGCTTTCCATGTCTGGAGAAGTTGTATATAAATGTGATGATTTCACGCACATTGGAAGCCCGCATATAGTGTACTAGAATTAACCGTTCAGCTGTTGCTCTTTCGACACTCTTCTTTTAGACCTTAACTGTTTTCAATCTTCATGTCTATTTAGGCAACAGGACGGGGTAAGAAAGTTATAACCAATCGGTGGATTCATAAGCATCGGGATTTTCTCACTTTGCACGAGATTTGATTGAAGACAATAACGCTAGAACGATATGTAGCCAACCGTGCAAACACTAGATTTGTCACATTCTTCCTGCTGAATGCGAGGTTACTATTGTCCATCAGGCTTAAGTTTATTAGCAACATGGTTTTGATGGATGGGTATGTCGAAGAGCAAAAAAGGAGTTTCAGGTGGGCAAAAGAGCTTCTGAACGTGTCGGGCTTCTATTTACAACATATTGTGGTCATAATCTAGTAAATTTTACGACCCAGGATGTTCATTGTATGGACCTGACGGATCCATTTGACTGTGACTGCCGAAAATAGTGCTGGAGTTAGATGTTGTTGCCCTTTTCAACCTGGTTTTTTTTGTAAACCTGATGAACAATTAACCCTCGTGCTTTTGTACAGTTTGTAAGCTGGAGTTAGATGTTCCTGCCCTTTTCAACTCGGCTGTGATTGTCATATTTTCTTTGAAACAAGGCAAATGGCTTGCCATTCGTTTAATTTAGAGTGAAATATTGTAGCAAATCCCAACCAAGGGAAATAACATCACTCTCGCCGGCTGCTTGAGCTCACTGTGATTTACAGAAGTCAAGTGATTAGCCCCCACCAGCATGATGTAGGGTGGAACCCTATAGCGTAGATCTTTCACGTTTGGAGTGGATCCTACGGGGAATCACGAAGAACACGCGGAAGCACAAAGGGAAAACACGGGGAAAACGAGAGAGAATCACTCATCCAACAAGGAATCGATCACACAAGTGCTAGATCACCACACACATAAGAGATCCACAAGATCCAATGTCAACAAAGGTAAGGATACAAAGGAACCGTTCTTCTCCGAGAGGAGGCCTTGATGTTCTTCCCTAGAAGGGGTCTTGAATCTGCTTGGGGGATCTTCTCCGAAGAGGTCGTGATCTCCGAAGAGAAGTATCCAAGTGGATGAGCAAAGGCCCTCACACAAATATGAGCTAATCCAATGCTAACCCTCAAAATGGGGAGGAGGAGGTCTATTTATAGTGCTAAGCCACGAAGGGGTAAGTGAGGGGCAAAGGGCTACACAGGCCTCGGCCCAAGTCATCTTGTATGAGCAAGGCGGATGATCCGGACGGGGTCCGGATGATTCGGTGTCGGGTCCGGATGATCCGGATGGAGTCGGATGATCCGGCCGGTGGAAGCCGGGTGTCTTGGTATGATTACGGACGATCCGGGAGGTCGGATGATCCGGCTGGGCCCGGATGATCCGGACGGCGGTCTGGATGTCCAGCCTGGCTCCAGCAGCCGCTCCTTCTTCTTCTTCCTTCTCCTCTTCCATGCGTGGCCTTGGTCCTTGGATTCTCCATGGTCATCTTGGTTGTACCTGAGTGTATGCAAGGTCCATGCATGAGGTAGTAGCCATGTCTCATATGCGGAAAGTGACGGTTCGAAGAGGAGTGAATTCACCTTGTGTCCAATGGCGTATGTTCGAGGTCTCGTCATATGTCCTCTTGGGGCTTGGAGAGTAGTCGGAGTGTACATAGGAATGAGCATGGGATGCTCCCGCATCATCTCCCCCCTTGGGAAAGATCCAACCTCGGATCGTGATCCTCATCACCATGGAAACGGTTGTCGTGGACGGACTTGTAGTTAGACGTAGATGAAGGCATTGCGCAATCCAAGTACTCCAAGGTGTTGCCGGAGTGGTATACATGCAAAAGGAGCAAACACAAATAACACTCGGAAATACAATGGTTAGCACACACAAAGTGTCCATCATGTAAGAATGAGTCCGTGCGGCAAGATAGTGCGTGGCAAGACACAAGATGCTTATCCAAAAGAAGTAGAAGGAGATGTAAAGCATTCATGGGATAATTAGCATGGTGCACAAAGCGACAAATTCTACCATTGTGCAAAATGATATCATAATGGGATGGTGCATCAAAAGCATGAACATGGCAATGGATGATCAATATGTATATGTTATCATGCAATTGATGGTGGGCAATATGATCATGATGTATGAATATGCCATCAAGGAAGATCACAACAAATTTGCTAAGGAAGTGAACAAGCTCATATATCATGGATGGCATGGTAATACAAGATCCAACAAGGCAATCATAATGTGAGTCGATCCATGCATGGGGTGCAAACTTGTGGTGAGTATGATATGTCCATCGAGCATGACATCTATGAGCACAATCAACAAATATGGAGGTGTTGGTGTACCAAAGCTCGATGTCGAGGCATGAGTGGAGTTCCGAAGGTGCATCCAATAAGTGCGAGCGCTCCTTAATGTGAAGGTCCATGTAGCCAATCTCCAATATCGCTCCTCCGTTCACGAGATGTATCATGTAGACAACGAGAAGGAAACAACAATGAAAGAGTGACCCATCCAATATGCGTACTTGAGGATGGCTCAAAGGGAAGGAGGTCACCTTTAGGAGTTTCTCAAGGATGATGGAGTCGCGCATCTTGTATGCCTTCACATAACCAATATGTCTCGTGGTGGTACCGCCTTGTAAATCCTTCAAAATGAAAGAACATGACAAACACTTGGAAAAACGAATGAGGTTAGCGAAATGGCAAAACAAATCATTCGTGTGGTAAGATACCCAACAAATGTATGTATCATGCTCATCATAAGAAATGACAAGGGAGTATTGCATAGTATGGAGGCATATGATACGAGAACAACCAAATGCAATAGGCTCAATCAAACAAGCATGCATCACAAGTAAGGTGTCAAAGTCTCCAAGATCAATAAGCATAGGATGGTTGCACTCAATACAAGTGGATATGAAAGAGGCAACTAATGGACACAAGAGACAATGATCAAGATATATCATGTGAGAGGCATGAGCATATATGTCATCAACCCAAGAGAGCAAATAATAGTGGAACATGGGTGATGCAACATAGCAAGCAATCATAGCGATCAAGTCAAGCAAGCTAGTAGTGCGAAGATGCAACATACTAGAAGGAATCATGGCAAGCATGTAATGTGTGCAAATAGTGGGCATGAATAATTCACATGTCATAGCACAAGCATGAAAGCAAGGTA
The DNA here is from genome assembly GCA_021437245.1 of Aegilops speltoides. Taxonomy (NCBI): domain Eukaryota; kingdom Viridiplantae; phylum Streptophyta; class Magnoliopsida; order Poales; family Poaceae; genus Aegilops; species Aegilops speltoides. Next base: position 174,379,645 of record CM038142.1, on the reverse strand, counting down.
TGAGTAAAATATCATCAATGTATTGGCGAGAGACCATATGTAAATAGCAATGTGGCATCATGACTCTCCCAACACAAGAAGCATCAATAGTATGGGGCACATGATAAACATGGCAATAGCAACAAGGATCTCCACCAAGCATGCAAATACACATAGAAGTAGCATAATGATGAAACATGGGTAGATGCAAGCAAGGGTCACAATTGCATGGCAAAGGCATAGGAGCAAGCATAGCATGCAATGTGAACACGGTAAAATGAGCATAAGGTGGCAAGTGGTAAATGGCCCATAGCCGTGTGAGAGCCAAGTAGAAGAGATGCGTGTAGTCCTTGCGCGAAGGGAACGGTGGTAAGGATAGTCCACGGGATCCCAAAGCATCATTGCTCTCAAGAGCTCGTTTTGTGAACTCTTGGGATTGAGAGGTTGACGAGTATACGTGAGTACCTACGCAAAACGAAGACAAAGGGAAAATTGTGTGTGCGTGGTAGATGTACACATCATCCATCATGATGCGCACGTGTGTGTGTTTGTTAGCACAAAATATCCAACGCTCAAATAAATGAGATGCGTGATATAGAAACATGTCATCCATCATGAGAGGTTTGTTATGATGTGTGTCATAATGGAGACTCAAAGGATGTAATGCATCATGAGGTATTTCTAGAGCATTGTTATTCATGGAATGCATATGGTGTACACTATCATGGGAATCATGCAAAGTATGAAATGCATCAAGATCTCCTAATATGTATGAGGAAACTATGGGGGTCTCCTCATGAGCATGAGTAGCAACATCACATGGACAATATTGACAACATCCAAAACAATGCATATTTGGTTCTATGTGATCATGGCATGACATAGTAGATGAATTGCGTAAATCATGTAAAGGAAGCATGGCAATATCATCACATGAAAAACAAAAGCCAATGACCATCATCTCGTCATCTATGCCATAAGTGCAAATGGGATTGATTTTAATGGGGCATGCATAGTTACTATGTTGAGATTGTAATGATGCAATATGGGAGAGCTCACTCATAGCATATGACAAGTTCAATGGATTGTCAAACATGATGTGACCAAAAGAATTTTCACATGATATCCTATGGAGCATAGCATCACAACTAGGCAACTCAACATGCTCATCATCATATTCATCATAAATAGGTAAGTCAAGGCATGAAGAAGTCTCACTAGCATGAAGCATGGCAATAGGTGTGTCAACATCATGGGAGCAATCGATGTCCAGAGAGTCCACTAGTGGGACAAGAGAAGCACCATCACCTATGTTACCTTTGGAGTGTCGCTCATGTGTTGTAGGTGAGGTGTTGAAGATCCGCTCATTGTCATCTTCATCTTGATGGAACCATGTGGGGGGTGCATCATCATCCACCATGGCCATCGTCGTCTCCATTGGAGGGATGGACTCGTCGAGGATAGGCATGTCGTCATGTAGGAGACCTAGCACCAAAGAAGAAAACACACTAGGAGTAGAGGTTAAGTCGTTAGAAATCATAGTGGCCTCACATGCCATGTCAACTACCTCACTCACTAAGTGTTGTGGCTCACTCACTCCCTCAAGGATGCTCTCGCTCATATGGTTGGTGGAGTCACTCAAATGGCACTCAACCTCACATAGGATGTGTGGCATGCTCTCATGTGTGGGGCTAGTGGTGGTCACACTCATCCTCTCATAGGAAATGCTCTCAATGTCACATATGGTGGAATCACTCATGTCACTCATGTGGTGGTGGCTCTCCTCACATGACAAATGGGGCATGTCGACATATGTGGGTGTCGGAGAGATGTTGGTGAAAATGTCTCCATACTCAACTCCTATCGCCGTGGTCGAAGGGGATGGCCCTTGCTCGACCTTCTTGTCACTGTCTTGGTGTGGGAGGCCCATATGATGTGGCACCTCGTGGCTCATCTCCATGACCGAAGGGAGTTTCCCATGCTCGGCCATCTTCCTTGAGGGGCTTCCGAAGATGGAAGTGTCACCCTCGCTCATAGGTAGTCGCCTTGGACTTGATGAAGTCGATGTAGGCGTACTCGTGGGAAGTAGGCGAAGATGCCGTACGTCCAAAGGCGAAGATGCCTTGATAGCACTTGGCGAAGATGCCAAAGTGGTTGTTGTAGCCGTAGCACCGTCTTGGTGGTGGTCGTCTCGCGGTCTTCTTTTGTGCTCTTGAAGCTTGGACTTGGCGTGAAGTAGGTCTTGTTGGGACTTGTGCATTTGCGCTTGTGGAGCATCTTCATGATGATGATGTCGTTGTCGTGCTTGAGCTCGTAGTAGATGTCGTTAAATCGTAAATCGAGCACATGTTGCTTGGAGGTGACTTGGCCTTCATGACGATGTGGATCACGAACATGATGGTGGTCGCCATGTAGATGTGGATGAGTACGATTTGCACTTGCATCATTTCCGCGCTCCGAAGACTTGTGGCTTGAATGTCGCCGCCTTGAAGATGACGAAGGGGAAGAAGACTTGATCAAGGCTCTAATCTCCTCCATCCTTGCATCTTGCTCCTCTTTATGTGCGGAAAGCTTCTTGTCGATGTAGTCCCTTTTCCTTGCTTCGGAGTGACGAATGTCGATGGAGATGTTCTCGATGCGCTCTCGCAATCTTGATTGTGCACCTTGCATTTGTCGTTGTAGATCGAAGATAGACGCTTTGGAGATGTAGTTGTTCACGCCGTCATTGTTGTCGTAGACCGGAGATGAAATGCCTTGCCTATCCATCACAAGACTCGAGCAAATATGAGTGGAAGAAAGAGAAGAACTTATACCAATGTACCTTGACCGATGTTGACAATGAATCAAGTTCACTCAAATGCGGACAATGAAATAGCACTATTGGTACCAATTCTTGTCGGTTCTCACACCTACACATGTAAAGCTTATGGAGGAGCTCGGTGAGGATAGTGGCACAAAAATTTAATGCAAAATGTTAGCAAGAGTCAATAATGTTGAAAGAGATTCACAAATTCGCAAGTGAAACAAATGGACCAATAGCAAAGAATGGCACACGGAAACACACACACGGATAGATAAATGGGGTCGTGCAACCAAGGTATGAGCACAAAATGTGGAATCCATGGAAAACGCTCGTGTTGCACAACTCAAGAGAGACGCTAGCACGATTGCTCAATAGGCGGATACGACACTTGTGCACAACCTATAAGATGCAAAATGGATATTCTTCTATCCCAAGTATGATATGTATGTATGGTTCCCGGTGTTTCTCTCAAGATGATCCAAGATGATCGGATATGACAATCTTATATGCAATGTGGTATGATGCTATGGCACTTGCTTACAAGCTTCTTTGCTCTCTCTATTTTGCTTAAAAGCTTTATGTCTTTTTTTTCTATGGCCACTTTTGCACAATGCACAAACCAAGATAGCAATTGTGTATATGCGGGAACAAACTTGAGACACAATGGATGATATGATACCAAGATGATATGGTATGTATGTAATGGAAGGTATGATCACTAATGTGCACAAGTAACGTTGTCGGCAATACTCAAATGGCTAGTCTCGATAGGCAAATAACGCAAAATGGGCTAGGGGTTAACAATGCAATGGCAAGGGGAATATACAATGGAGGGATACCACGACACCAAGATGATATGGAGGTTACCGTCCGGTGATGATGAGTAGCGGCGTTCTTGATGTAGATACCAAGATGATGGAGACTCATCCCTAAGTAGCCGAAACACCTTAGGAAACGGAAAAACCACGAACTCAAAATCTCAAATGACAAATGTCAAATGGTGGTAGCGGAAAGCGGTGGTGGTGTTGCACTAGGCAATTGCGGAAGTGGAATGATGGATATACACGTGTCCGAGTTGAAGTTGTCGTCCCTAAGTAGCCGAAACACTTTAGGAGACACAAGCCACAACTCAAACAAGCTCAAACAACTATTGGGTTAAGTTGGGGGTGGCGGAAGTGTATGGTGGGCACGCCTATGTGGAAATGGTGGTGGTGGTTGATGAAGAAGCAACCGTCCCTAAGTAGCCGAAACACCTTATGAGACTCGAATCACTATTCAAGCAACCACTAATGCTATATGTAACAAAATGGGTTAGGTTGCGGAAGTCGGTGGTGGCTATGCGGATGATATGGTGGAAGCCCTAGGCAAACTTGCCAAATTTCAGAAAATATGATGGAGTCAAATGATGTTGGTGATATTTTTGTGGGATGGGGGATATCAATAGCTTCAAAACGAGCTAAAGAAAGTCAAAATCGGACTCCGGATGAATTAGTTATGACCAAAACAAATTTCAGCCGTGTTAGTTTCAGGGTTAACCGGACATCCGGGAGGAGGTCCAGCTCGTCCGGGCTATGTCCGAATGATCCGGGAGGACATCCGGATGATCCGGGTTCGTCAGCTCCGGTTCGGGAATTCTGGCGCGTGGGTTATCCGGACGTCCGGGAGAGGGTCCAGCTGATCCGGGAGGTGTCCGGATGATCCGGGAGAAGGTCCAGATGATCCGCGCAGGTCAAACTGCTCGGGATTTCCTCTCGGGAACGGATTTTTGGGCGGAATTTGGGGATTTGGGGGTCAAAATTGACGATATTTCGTGGATGGAAGGTGGGGAAACTTGGGAAAATGCTAGATCCACTTGAAACCAAGCAAATCCACGGATCAAAATCAACAAAACATCATCAAACCAACAAATCACAAAAAAATTGGGGCTATTTTTTGGTGGGGATTTTTGGATTTAGGACGAAATCAACAAAATCAAGCTAGAATACACGGGGTAGGGGCTCCAAAAACGTGATCAACGTGGCTCATGATACCATATGATGTAGGGTGGAACCCTATAGCGTAGATCTTTCACGTTTGGAGTGGATCCTACGGGGAATCACGAAGAACACGCGGAAGCACAAAGGGAAAACACAGGGAAAACACGGGGAAAACGAGAGAGAATCACTCAACCAACAAGGAATTGGTCACACAAGTGCTAGATCATCACACACATAAGAGATCCACAAGATCCAAAGTCAACAAAGGTAAGGATACAAAGGAACCGTTCTTCTCCGAGAGGAGGCCTTGATGTTCTTCCCTAGAAGGGGTCTTGAATCCGCTTGGGGGATCTTCTCCGAAGAGGTCGTGATCTTCGAGGAGAAGTATCCAAGTGGATGAGCAAAGGCCCTCACACAAATATGAGCTAATCCAATGCTAACCCTCAAAATGGGGAGGAGGAGGTCTATTTATAGTGCTAAGCCACGAAGGGGTAAGTGAGGGGCGAAGGGGTACACGGGCCTCGGCCCAAGTCATGCGTGCAGGCAAGGCCGGATGATCCGGACGGGGTCCCGGATGATCCAGGCGTCAGGGGTCCGGATGATCCGGATGGAGTCCCGGATGATCCGGCTTCGATGGAAGCCTTCGGGTGTCTTCGGCGCAGTTACTCGGACGATCCGGGGGAGGGTCCGGATGATCCGGCTGGGCCCGGATGATCCGGATGGCGGTTCGGATGTCTGGCCTGGCTCCAGCAGCCGCTCCTTCTTCTTCTTCCTTCTCCTCTTCCATGCTTGGCCTTGGTCCTTGGATTCTCCATGGTCATCTTGGTTGTACCTGAGTTTATGCAAGGTCCATGCATGAGGTAGTAGCCATGTCTCATATGCGGAAAGTGACGGTTCGAAGAGGAGTGAATTCACCTTGTGTCCAATGGCGTATGTTCGAGGTCTCGTCATATGTCCTCTTGGGGCTTGTAGAGTAGTCGGAGTGTACATGGGGATGAGCGTGGGATGCTCCGCATCACAGCACCCACAAACTTATTTCGAACTAGCACATCAAATGGGCTGTAAATTTTCATAGGAAAGGCTGCATGACCGTGATAGATTTGGATTCTGACATTTGGGACCCATGAGGAAATAGCCTATCTAAGATGTTGTCGACTTACTAGCCAGTCAACAAACGATTCTGCCTACCAGCCGTTGTATTGACATCCAACATCCGTCGTGTATCTTCTATCTCTTGTCTTCTTCTTCCTCCAGCCGCCCAAACCAAACCAGCCCGTCGGCTCCGCCTGCTCCTACCTCCCATGGCTGGCTGCGCCTCCGCCGCCCTGCCGTACATACCCTCCAACGTTGGTCAGTCCCTCCCTCTATTCCCCCACACGTCCTGTTATTCTCCGGCGACGTCAGCCCCAACACGCACCCGCGCCCGAACTAGTCAACCCTCGTACTCCCCTCCGCCTGCGACTAGACCGGCGCATCTTCCACGGCTCCTGTTCGTTCCGTCCGAGGCCTCACCGTCGTCCTCCGCCTTGTGGCCTTGGTTCGCTCACCGTGTGCGGTGCGCCGCCCTCTTGCATTGTCAACGTCGTCAACAACTGAGAGGAACAAGGAGATGACTGTACGTGGAGAGGATGACAGTAGGGACCCACCAGCGTCATGGCAGTACGCAAGCAAGTGCCTCTATATTACAAGCCCAAAAATATAGTTTCTCTTAATAGTTGGACATCTGGGGCTCACGCCATTGTCAACGTAGTCAATAAACGAGAGAATTACAACGAGCGGCTGGCACCAGGGACCCAACAGGTCGCGCAGTTTTTTTAGGAACAAGCAGTTGTTATTTATACTAGTTTTAGCGATGGATCAGGGTAACAACGGGGCTTTGCGGGGGCTGTGGCCCGCCTAGCCAGGGTTTTATTTATGTTTACCACATCATGAGCCCAGTTGTGTTTTTTTCTTGCTAAAAATTGCTAGCCAAGTTCTATTTTTTTAAAAGAAATACCCAAACAAGGCCTACTTGCTTTATCGGCCCTACTGGGCTGCAAATCTTTCAAGATGAGGAGAGTTTCATTCGGTTTGCCCAGAAATGGGTTGTACATTTTTAAAACACATCAAACCGGGAATTAGTTTCAAATTTTTTTTCATTAAAAGATTTTAAATTCCATTGATTTTTATGCGTGGACAATTATTTGGATTTTATATTTATATAAATTATTTTTCAAAATAGTTTGAATGTGAATCGATATTTCTAGATTAAAAACAGTTGACCGCACCAAAATATGCAAAATTTCATATACTTTTTAACCGTGGCCGTAATATGGGGTGTAATACTAACAAAAAGAAGATGGGCTCCAAAAAAATTCTTAAGAATTAGCAAATGGGTTGTACATTATTAGAAATAATGGCAGATGGGTTGTATGCTGTTTTCCACAGATTTGAGGCTGACTTGTGTGCCTACTACAGGTTGACGCGTATGCTTTCATATAAAAAAGGTTGACGCACACGCAACACCCTGTCAACTTAGTCAACACATGAGAGCAGTGACTGTTGGATGTCCATCCAACGGCTGTCGTGCTTCTTCAATCTTTGCTCTTCATGCTCCAGCCGCTCAAACAAGCGCCGGTGGACTGCTCGCTCCCTCCTCCCATGACCGGCTATATTTGCCATGAGCCTCACGGCCCCACTGTACTCCTATCGCTGGCCTAGCCATCCTCTACTCACCCCACTTTCTTGTTATTCTCCGGGGACAGCAGACGAACCAGTAAACCCTCGTACTCCTCCGCGTGGGAAACAACTGCCGAGTATTCCCTGGCTCTGTGTCGTTCGCTTCCTAGGCCTCGCCGTCGTCCACCGCCCTGGTGCTCTCGGCGCGGCCTGGTCAACATGGTCAATGAACGACATCCATCGGAAGTGGACTGTACGTGGAGAGGCTGACAGCTGGGTCCACGGCCGCACGCAAGGAAATGCCTCCTTATTACGCGCAAAATATTGATTCCTCCACCTGACAGCTAGGACCCACAGGAAGGGCCTCTGTATTTCGAGAAAAAAACGTTCCCCCCGCTGACAGGTCGGACCCACCAGTTATATCTTCGCACGCAAGGAAGTGCCTCCTTATTACGCCCAAAAAAATGAATACCCCCCTGCTAGCTGGGACCCACCATATTGTTGGGCTGACTTGTGGGCCTACTAAGTTGACGGGGACGGAGGGCTTTGTCAACTTAGTCAATACTCTAGTGACCGTATGATGTCCATCCAACAGCCATAGTGCTTCTTCAACCTCTGGTCTTCTTGCTCCAGCCGCCCAAAGCAGCGCCGGTCGTGCCGCCTGCTCCTGCCTCCCGTGGTCGGCTCTGCTACCGCGGAGGCCTCACCGCCCCCATACTACTCCCACCACTGGCCAGACCATCTCTCCATTCACCCACACCCCCTATTATTCTACGGCGATGGCAGCCTCACACCGCAGTCGAACCAGTGAACGCTCGTACTCCTCTCCGCGTGGGCATCCACTACCGCGTCTTCCCCGGCTCCGCGTCGTCCCCTTCCTAGGCCTCACCGTCGTCCACCACTGTGGTGCTCTCGGCGCGGCGTGGTCAATGTGGTCAACGACGACTTCCATCGTAAGAGTACTGTACGTGGAGAGGATGACAGGTGGGTCCACGGCAGCCGCAAGGAAGTGCCTCCTTATTACGCAGAAAATAATTATTCCTCCACCTGACAGCAGGGACCCACCGGACGGGCCACTAGTATTTTGCGAAAAAACATTCCCCCCTGACTGCTGGGACCCACCGGACGGGCCACCGTATTTCACGAAAAAAACTTTGCCCCCGCTGTCAGCTCGGGCCCACCGGAAGTGCCTCCTTATTACGCATAAAAAATGAATACTTCCCCAGCTAGCTGGGACCCACCTTGGTGGGAGACTGACTTGTGGGACTACTAAGTTGACGGGGACGGAGGGCTTTGTCAAGTTAGTCAATATGAACGATTTTAGCTCCAGTGACCGTACGATGTCCATCGAACGGCCGTAGTGCTTCTTCAACCTCTGGTCTTTTTGCTCCAGCCGTCCAAAGCAGCGCCGGTCGTGCTGCATGCCCCTGCCTCCCGTGGCCGGCTGTGCTGCCGCGGAGGCCTCACCGCCCCCTACTATTCCCACCACTGGCCAGGCCCTGCGGCGACGGCAGCCTCACACCGCAGCCGAACCAGTGACCCTCGTACTCCTCTCCGCGCGGGCTTCCACTGTCGTGTCTTCCCGGCTCCGCGTCGTCCCCTTCCTAGGCCTCGCCGTCGTCCACCGCCCTAGTTCTCTCGGCGCGGCGTGGTCAACGTGGTCAAGAAACGGCTTCCACCAGATATGGACTGTACATGGAGAGGCTGACAGCTGGGTCCACGACCACAGCAAGGAAGTGCCTCCTTATTACGCACAAAATAATTATTCCTCCACCTAACAGCGGGGACCCACCGGACGGGCCACCGTATTTCACGAAAAAACATTTCCCCCTGACTGCTGGGACCCACCAGCTACATCTTCGCACACAAGAAAGTGCGTCCGGGCAAAAAAAATAATTCGCCCCCCTGACTGCTGGGACCCACCAGCTACATCTTCGCACGCAAGGAAGTGCGTCCGAAAAAACGATTCGCTTCACATTGCTGGGTCTCTGGCTACATTTTGCACGCAAGGAAGTGCTCGATCGGGACCCACACGGTCGAAGTGTGCGAAGCGTTGTCATTCTGGTCGCGAACGTGTACGTACATATATACTGGTCGATGTAGAGGCGCGCACGTGTCATAGTAGAGGCGCGCACGTAGCTTGTACATGTACGTACAGCGGCCAGTGTGCAAGAAAGAAAATACGGCCACGTATGTGTACATACGGGTGGGGTCTCGAACGCCTACTCGCGCATACGTACGGTCAAGGCTCGTGTACATGGCTGGGTTGAAACGGAGAAGCAGCGTTGTCGTCGTGTTCATGGGGAGCCAACCGGCTGGGTCGGAACGGAATGCATCGTCGTGTTCATCGGGAGGGCTTGGATGGAACAGGCGATGGAAATGAGGCCTGGCGTACCGCAAAACGGAGGAGACGGCCTTGTGTTCGACCGGCCAAGTTCGAAACGGGATCCTGTTCATCAGGAGGGGTCTGGCGTACCGCAAAACAGAGGAAACGGACCTCCTACGATCGAAACGGGGGTCCTGTTGATCGAGAGGGGTGTGGCGTACTGCAAAACGGACGAAACGGACTTGTGTTGGAGCGCTACGGTGGAAACGGGGGTCCTGTTCATCGGGAGGGTGTGGCGTACCGCAAAACGGGACTCCACGGGATACTGTTAATCTCCACCGTCGACCTCCTCCAGCCTCCACGGGCTACCGTCGACCTCCTCCAGCCTTCACAAGCTCCTGTTCATCCAGCCTCCACCGCGCGCTACCACCGGCTACTGTTCAACCACCCCTCCAGGGCACTCCTCCACCGTCTACTGTTCAACCAGCCCTCCACGGGGTCGTCCTGTTCATCCAGCCCTCCATGGGGTCCTGTTCATACAGCCCCAACCAGCTCGATCGATCGGGGTCCTGTTCATCCAGAGGCAACGCCAGGGGGGTCCTGTTCATCCATCCTCACCGCTCACTATTCATCCACCCCCCCTGCGCGCGCAACACTCATTGTTCATCCAGAGGCAGCATCGATCGGCTTCAGTTAGCAGCAGTAGCGAAGGAATCGCTCGATCGGGTTCAGTTAACAGCCATCGATCGATCGCTCGGGTTCAGTAACGCGTAGCCTGCAGTGCAATCAATCGGGTTCAGTTAGAGCCCAACGCCTCGCTCGGGTTCAGTTAGAGCCAACGCCTCGCACACACGCACGTACGTGTACGAGAGAAACATGCATCGCTCGGCCCCCGGCCACCCACCGTAACCTGGAACTTCCCGAAATTTTCCTCGCCCTCGCTTCTACCATAGTTTTTTCCGTCATGGACGGCCCAAAGAATGTCATGCAGCTGCGTCTCCGGCCCGCCCAGGACGAAAAGCCCATTTTCGGTCATGATTTTTTGTCATAGAAGTAGGAGCCCACCACATCTATGATGATACCGGGTTTTGTCACAATTATCGTCATAGAAGTGTCATAAGTATGACAGAAAAAAATTTCGTTCGGCCCAAAATGTCACGGATGTGCCTTTTTTTGTAGTGTTGTATTCCCATGAGGCCATAGGCCGATATACATACATGTACAGGTGTGGAAAATATGTAGGAAACCCCTTATACAATGGGATAAATACAAAGGGGTACATGACTTATATTATAACTCTCACACCCTCAAACTCATGGTGGATGAACAACACTAAGTTTGGAGAGATAAAAGCCATGTTGTGCTCTAGTCTGGGCCTTCGTCGGGAAATCCGCCAACTGTAACTCTAAAGGCACATACTGAAGAGCAATAACCTGATCCTGCACACCAGCACGCCGGCCCATAGAAAGCATCAACACCAATATGCTTGGTGAGCTCATGCTTCACAGGATCGCGCGCAATGCTAATAGCACCTGTACTGTGAGATAAAAGCAGAGTCGGTGTAGTGACAGAAACTCCAAAATCCTGAAGTAACCAAGTCACCTCTGCCGTCAAAAGAGCCATGGCTCGAAACTCAGTCTCTGCACTCGAATGAGAAACTGCAATCTATTTCTTCGTCTTCCAGGCAATGAGAGAACCACCAAGAAAAACATAGTAAGCAGAAAGTGAACGGCGATCTGAAGGATCACTAGCCCATGTAGCATTCGAATAGGCCTGAAGCTGTAAAGAACTGGAGCGAGGAAAGAATAGACGGTGAGAGATTGTGCCCCAAAGATATCGGAGAACACAAAGGAGATGACTATAGTGAACCGATGTGGGAGCAGAGACGAACTAACTCAGAATATGAACCAGATAAGAGATATCCGGACGAGTGACAGCTAGATAGACAAGATTGCCAACAAGATGACGATAAAGCGTCAGGTCAGAGAGGGGATCACCATCAGTAGCACGGGGAGGTGAACATTGAGCTCCATAGGAGTCTCAACAATGCGCTCGTCAGTAAGAGCAGCACGAGCAAGTGGATATACTTTTCCTGGGATATAAAAAGCCATCAGAGGTAGAAGAGACTTCAATCCCAAGAAAGTAGCGAAGAGGGCCAAGATCGGACATAAGAAACTGCTCACTAAGACGGGCCTTTACAAAGGCAATATACTCGGGGTCATCCCCAGTGATGATCATGTCATCAAAATAGAGAAGAAGAAGAGTCCGACCATGAGGAGAAAGGTGAATAAACAACGCTGGATCATGAGCACTTGCTAAAAAACTAGCGGCAATCACCACAGAGGCAAAGCGCTCAAACCAGGCGTGGGGGGCCTGCTTAAGGCCATAGAGAAAGTGACAAAGACGACATACCATGCCATCAGGAACAGAATACCCAGGTGGTGGCTGCATGTACACCTCCTCACGCAGCTCACCATTAAGAAAGGCATTCTTAACATCAAGTTGAGATATAGACCAGTGGCGTGCAGAGGCAACGGCAAGAAGTGTACGAACAGTGGTCATATGGGCCACAGGAGCAAAAGTCTCGTCATAATCACGACCATGCTCCTGCTGAAAACCACGAGCCACAAGACGAGCTTTGTGACGCTCAAGAGAACCATCGGAGCGAGTCTTAACCTTGTAAACCCACTTACAAGTGATGGGACAGACTCCGCGAGGAAGGGAAACAAGATCCCAGGTACCATTGCGTTCAAGAGCAGCAATCTCCTCTGCCACCGCAAACTGCCATTCAGGATGAACAATAGCCTGACGATAAGAATTCGGCTCAAGAACAGCAGCACCAGCGGTGGGAAATCCAAAGCGATCAACAGGCGGACGAGGACGAGAACGCAAGCCATAAGTAGGCTGAGAGGAAGATGACGACACATCAATAGAGGCATCCACAAATCATGAACGACGAGTGTAACACTGAGGAAAAGATGGAACAATAGAAGGAGGAATCACCAAGGTAGAATCGGGGGGTGGCAACGAAGAAGTCACCGGAGATGAAGGTGTAGAATCCGGTGACATGCTAGGCGAGAAGACCATGTAAGATGGTGGCAACAAATCAACTAGAGGTGGAGAAGCAGAGGGAGTGGAACGAATCAGCACAGGCTCGACGGGGGTGATAGGTGAGTCAGGAAAAATGAGGAAAGAGATATCCTCCACTGAAAAGGTCGAGGAAGATGGACGTGGGTAGAAGGGACGAGACTCATCAAAAGTCACGTCTCGAGAGATACACATCCGATGATCGATAGGATCCCAACAACGATAGCCCTTATGCTCATCACTGTAGCCTAAGAAAACACACTCAATAGATTGAGCGGTCAGTTTGGTGCGTTCACGAGGGGCAAGAAGAGCATAGCAAACACAACCAAACAAGTGAAGCATCGAATAATCGAGAGAACGATCAAAAAGACGCTCGAAAGGAACAACACCCTATAGAGCAGCGGAAGGCTGTATATTGATGAGATAGGTGGAGGTGGAGACTGCCTCACCCCAAAAATGAGGCGGGAGAGAGGCAGCAATCATCAATGCACGAGCCGTCTCAAGAAGATGACGATGCTTTCGCTCAGCCACACCATTCTGAGCATGAGCACCAGGACAAGAGAATTGAGAGAGAGTTCCTTGCTCAGCAAGAACACAACGCAACATCTTAGAGATATACTCGCCAGCGGAGTCAACACGAAAAACATGAATGGGTGAAGAGAACTGAGTATGAACCATGGCAGCAAAACGCTTATAAATAGACAACACCTCACTATGAGAAGTCATGAAATAAAGCCATATGTAACGAGAGAAATCATCTATGAAAATAATATAGTATTTATGACCACCTTTCGAAGCAAAAGGAGCCGGACCCCATACATCAGAATGGACTAAATCGAAAGGACGCTTAGACACTGACTCACTATGTGAATATGGTAACTGAATCTGCTTGCCAAGACGACAACCCTGACACTCTAAAGAGACATCTCCTGAGACAGGCCCCAGAAGACCTCGACGAATTAAAGACGACAACTGAGAACCACACAAATGACCAAGTCGATGATGCCACTTCTTGAAGGAACCAGTAACGGAGGCGACTGAAGAGGAGGAACTAGCGATGGTGGTGGCAGCGGAAGGAACATGAAGCCAGTCCAACTCCCAAAGACCCTGAGAATCTTGGCGGTGAGGGCCAGCCCCAACCAGAGTGTGCGTGCAACGGTCCTGGACAGAACAAGAGTCAACGTCAAGGATGACGCGATAACCAGAATCAGTAAGTTGACCAGCAGAAAACAGATTCATGGTAAGTCGAGGAACATGAGCAACATCAGGAACAGAATAAGAAGAAGTGGTAAGATTGCCTCTACTAACAACAGAAAGTGGAGTACCGTCAGTAGTGAAGACATGAACAGGAGAATCCAGCGATCGAAGAGAGGACAAAGTGGAAGAATGAGAAGACATATGAAAAGAAGCTCCAGAGTCCGAACCCATGGGGATGTACCGTATGTAGAGGGCGGTTGCTCGGTCAGGGAAGCATCGGTCATGGAACTAACAAGATCGTCGAGGAAGAACACGAAGCATGACGAGACGCTTAAGTCTCGAGAATATCCTGCTCGGTCAAAGCAACGGCTGAAGCTGTCGAGGTAGATGATGAAGTCCCTGAAGATGATGATCGTGCCTTGCGCAGGTGTTTCCGCTTCGTGTAGCACTGGGACTCAACATGACCATCATTATTGCAGTAGTCACAATGTGGACGGGGGCGACCTGAGCCTCCAGAAGGAGTGGGCAAGAGCGGTGGAGCACTCGAGCGAGAAGGGGTCAGTGCAGCAGGTGGAGTGGAAGAAGGCCGAGTAGCGAGCACAGAGGGAACCTCCAGCAAACCAGCACCACATAAGCGAGTCTCCTCAGCACGAATCTCTGAAAGCGCCTCCATGAGAGAAATACGGCCACGAGAAAACAACTGAGCACGCCGGGGCTCAAACTCCTTATGAAGCCGAGACATGAACTCGTAGACGCGATAAAACTCCAAATTGGCCTGGACAGCCTGGCAACAGGGGCAAGTATGACAACCAGCACTGCGGAGAGAATCAAGATGGCGCCAGATAGCAGAACTCTGTGCATAGAAGTCATCAACAGTAGAGTCACCTTACTGAAGAGCATGCTCCTGACGGACCATAGAAAGGTATAAGGCATCACCAGAGGGCTCATAGCGCTGACGAAGATGGGTCCACATCTCAAAGACAGTCAGAAGACCCAAAAACTCAGAAGCAAACCGAGGCAGAACACTAGCAGTGAGAACAGCTGCGGCACAAGCATCATCATCAAGCCACTGGGCGTAAACAGTCAGAGCACCATGATACGTCTGAAGAGCCTCCTCATAAGCCAAAACCCTCTCATCATAAGCACGATCAGCAGCCTCATCAGCAAGCTTAGCCGCATCCTTGGCGACCTGATTAGCATCCGTAGGAAGAACCAGCGGAGTCGGTGGAGTAGGGGCAACCGGAGGAACCGGACGTGGTGGACAGCAGACCTCGCCAGAAAGAACACCCCAGAGACGGATGCCACTCATGTGAATGCACATAAAGCCAGTGAACTCGGTGTAGTTAGTACCATCAAAGATCACCGGACAGCAAGGGACAGCAACATAGCCCGATGCAACACACATTTTTTAGCAGAGATCCGAAATCAGCAGAATCCAACAAGAGAGCTTCCAATCGGGAACGGGACGGGATCGGGGAGGGACAGGCAGTCGATCGGCTGAAGACCCACAGCATCCGGGGACGGAACCAGCAGCAAGCAGGATGAGATCGGGGCCGGCTGGAGCAGGGCCTGCGGGAGTCCCGAGCCTGCGGGAGCAGGAGATTGGGGCTGGGCGGGAGCAGGAGATCGATTGGGGGCCTGCAGGACGAGATCGGGGCCGGCGGGAGCAGGAGATCGATCGGGGGCTTGCGGGACGAGCCCCCCTGCTTCGATCGAGCAGAAGAAGAAGGAGATTGAGCGGGGACGCTTCGAGCGGCCCGGTTGGAGATCGATCGGGATGTAGAGACGGATCAAACGCACGAGTTACAATGTGCAAAAAAATTGACCTGGCTCTAATACCATGTTAGGAATAAGCAACTTGTATTCCCATGAGGCCATAGGCCGATATATATACATGTACAGGTGTGGAACATATGCAGGAAACCCATTATACAACGGGATAATATAAAGGGGTACATAACTTATATTATAACTCTAACAAAAACCATGTCTGATTCCAGTCTTTGGGATGACTCGGTGGATTGGCATAAGGAAAGATTACGTCCCTACGACGCTGGATCGAGACACCACCAAGTTCTAAGCTCTGGCCGTTGGCGCACTCATTCTGGCGGTTCAAGTAGAATAGCTCTTTGAAGAGTAAAATGTTGGGTTCTTCTCCAAGATATACTTCACTGAATACTTGGAAATTGCAGATGTTAGACATGGAATTTGGTCCGATGTCTTGTGGGCGAAGGTCAAAGAAGTGAAACACATCTCTGAAGAATTTTGAGCTGGGTGGAGAGAAACCCCGGTTCATGTGATCTGTGAAAACAATAACCTCTCCTGTTTTGGGCTGAGGAAATTCCTCCTCCGGGTTAGGAGCACGGTAGGACATGATTTCCTTCTTCGGCAGATAGTCGGTCTTCACAAAGTCGTCAAGTGTGCTGTCTGTGACAATGAATTTGACCCAGTTGCAGGAAGTGGGTGCTTTCGGTGCCATTGTGATGAAAGCCTAAAAAAGAGTAAAAAATACCGGTTCAAATTTAAGTCGGACAAAACATTATGGTGCATATTCAAGATGGCGGCTTATGAAGGGGCCTAATGGTATAAGGATAATTATGTCAAAATTATTTAAGCCGCCATAGGCTCTATAAGCCGTTAAAGCTGTTTAAACCGCCATGGGTGGTCAAGGTTATCAGTTGAGCATTGCCTCTTTAAAGCCGGTGATAAGAGTCGCCATGGCTAGATGGATCTAACAAGTACAGATTTTTGCCTAAGAGTTGCATAAACAAGTTTCACAAACTACATCTATTATTTTGGATCAAATGGCTGTTCAGAAAAGAAAAATTTCTAGACCTAAAAACATGGTACAGAGGAGTTCATGCGTTCTAATGAGGATTCTTTACAAAGAAAGAGGATCTGCTGGTGCCTAAAATGGATGCGGAACAGCTACCGCATGAGATCTATGCTACTGTTGGATCAAAAGAAGCCACGACAGAAGAAACATGAAGAACTGAGATGAACTACAAACTGTACAAGGAACTCAGTAACCCTAGCATGGATCTAAGATGCAGAAAGGGGAAAACTTACAGCGGTAGATCTATTGCGGAGGGGCGCCGCCGTTCTCTGGACGGATTCAGGTTGATGCAACGGCCAAAGTCGACGGAGACAAAGGTGCGCTGCGGCGGCGGCGGAGCTCGAGCAATAGTAGGGGGTGAGAGGAAGAAGACGAAGAAAGGGAAGAATGGAGAAAGACCTAGTCGGGTCTATTTATAAAGAAGGACCACTAAAGAGCTCGAAAAACGAGGAGGCCAAAAACATAAAGTTATCCAACTACAAGGATGCCTCGATTTTCGGGATGGTCATCAAGATAAAGATCCGTTGGGATACATTGAACAAAATGTGCATTTATGGCAGGTGACGTCATGGCGGGTTACCACAAATCCAGAGGATGACGTCATGGCGGGTTACGAAGAATTTCATAAGTAAGAGCAGAAGATTTTTTCTTAAGTATTGAAGATTGACATGAACCAGTCCAAATCAATCTGGGGTCTAATATTGGGGATATAACTGTTGGTATAACCCGCCCAGGAGGGTCCGGGTTATACCTACAAGTATTCTTGAAGCCCAAGACCAAGGTTGAAGATGGCGGTTCAGTTAAGGGCCCAAAGCCCAGAGGCGACTTAAGGCCCGTAGTGATAAACCGCCATATGTACGTGACTTGTATTGTAAGGCAAGAATAGTTAAGAGACCAAGCCGGACACTGTTTATGAGCCGGCTGGGACTCTGTGAGCCGCTGGGCGTCGCTCTCTGTATATAAAGGGACAACCCGGCGGCGGTTCAGGGCAAGAAACATCAGATCGAGAGCTAGGTCAAGCGATTCTGCTCCCTAGTTATCGAGTCATAAGCAATCCCACTCAAAACTGGATCGTAGGCTTTTACCTTCACCGTAAGGGGCCGAACCAGTATAACCCTCGTGTACTTTGTCCCGATTAACCCCTTTAAGCTTCCTAGTTGCGATGGCTCCACGACTAAACCCTTTCACTAGGACATCTGACGTGACAATTCCACAACAATAATGCATGATCCTGTGACTAACTTCTTAGTCACATTGAGCTCATTATGATGATACATTACCGAGTGGGCCCAGAGATACCTCTCCATCATACGGAGTGAGAAATCTCAGTCTCGATACGTGCCAACCCAACAAACACTTTTGGAGATACCTGTAGTGCACCTTTATAGCCACCCAGTTATGTTGTGACGTTTGGTACACCCAAAGCATTCCTACGGTATCCGGGAGTTGCACAATCTCATGGTCTAAGGGAATGATACTTGACATTAGAAAAGCTCTTAGCAAACGAACTACACTATCTTGTGCTATGCTTAGGATTGGGTCTTGTCCATCACATCATTCTCCTAATGATGTGATCCCGTTATCAATGACATCCAATGTCCATGGTCAGGAAACCATAACCATCTATTGATCAACGAGCTAATCAACTAGAGGCTCACTAGGGACATGTTGTGGTCTATGTATTCACACATGTATTACGGTTTCCGGTTAATACAATTATAGCATGAACAATAGACAATTATCATGAACAAGGAAATATAATAATAACCATTTAATCATTGCCTCTAGGGCATATTTCCAACATAATTTGGTCTTGCAATGCTGTCTTTTTAAGTATATATGTTGATGCTCTGTAGATAGAGCAAATCACATCGCACATGGACTAAACAATGGAACCCGTCGGTGATGATTTAATCAATCATTGACAATTGTATACCAGCAATCGTTTGCTCACAACACACACGGCTTGTTAACAGGAATCGTTTGTGTTGTGGTCGGTCTTCCCACATGTTTCCAATTACAGACCTATTTGCCGTGTATCACACACATCTTGTTAAGTTGAACCATTTTTGTTCTCTTGGCTCAACGTAAACAGTTCATCCGAGTGAACTGTATGCGTATATCGCACACGCCTTCATCTGGCTACCCGTTTCTGTTGTTCCGCCTCATCACAAACAGTTTATCTGAGTGAACTGTATGCCATATATCGCACACGCCTTCATCTGGCTGCCCGTTTCTTTTGTTCTGCCTCATCGCAAATAGTTCATTGAACTGAACCGTATGCCCCGCATTGCACACGCAACTAAAATCTGAACTATCCGCCATCACAAACGTTTTGCATCTTTCTTGACGGTTATTTTACATCACTGTCTGCGATTAATGCATCGAACACTCTTTCGTCAAAGGGCCTATGATCGTAGTGTCGCGTTAGTAGCATCTTGCAGTAGTGTTGATACCTGAAGATCCTAACGTGGTGTGGGTGGGAGGGTATAGGCTAATCAACTTAGTGCATACCTTTCCAAGGCTTGTCTCTAGACTACCATTAGTTAGGCTTAGGCCCCGGATGGTGATTTTTTAGTGCAAACTCATCAACTTTTATTAAGGGGTGAAATCTTCATGAGAACTTCACTCTGGTTTGGCAATTTGCACAAGATTCATCATAGGAAAAGCTAAACATGTGCTTCTCAAACTAGACATATCTCGTGCATTTGAATTCCTTTCTTTGTTTTCCTCTTTGAGGTTCTCCAGGAAAAATGTTTCTCTGGAAGGTGGGTGAAGTGGTTTGCAATTTTGTCTCCTTGGCAAGCACTCAGAATGGTTGCAGTGGCATTGGGGGAAACAATGTCGTGCAAGTCACTATATTTAGGCAGAGTGATCACATCTCACCACAGATCTTTGCCATTGCGATGCATGCATTGATCTTGCTCATGCAAGGATGTTCACTTTTGTACTGTTTATGTATCTATGCCAACGAGATTATCTTGTTCATCAGGCCATCTCGAATTGACCATAACTTTGCAAGAAAGGTGATGAATATCATCTGAATGGCCTTTGGTATGCAAATCAATTATGTAAAATCCTTGGTTATTCTGATCTGTGTAGAAGACTGAGGCAGAGAGTTAGTGGTTGCTACTCTACCTTGTATATTGACTAGTTTTTCCTATAAATATCTTGTTTTGTAACTTTCTATGGGATGTCAGCCAAGTCTAAATGGCAGCCCGCCCTTGATAAAATTATGAAACTTTTTCCATCATGGCAAAAAGGATGATCTAACTCGGAGGGCATTTGGCCCTAGTTAACATTGTGATCTATGCTAAACCCACACACCATATGTTAGTTGTCAAGATGGTTGCCGAATCATGTGATCGATCAGAGGAAATAAGGGACACAAGTATCTGATCGTGTTGTTGGGAAACATAGTAGAAAACAAAAAAAAACCGCGCCTACGGACACCCAAGATCAATATGAAGATGCATAACGGGTTGGGATCACGATCGTTACCGTCACCGAGCTGAAGAGGAAGATGAATGTGTCGGTGTAGATCGTATTTGAAGTCCCTCAAACCATCTATGAACGATCCCGCGAACTGTCCACAAATAGTCCCTCGAACCGAATACCGAAATCATGGCCTCTCCACTTGATTGCAAGAATGCCAACATTTGCGTCGTTGCAGCGCTTGCGGGGCGGGTTACCGCCGCGGCCGCCGAGCCCCCCTCTTGCCTCAGGTGACTAACCCCGCTAGAAAACGACACCGGAAATCGCTCGATTTGTCGCTAGAGTGCAAGCAACGCGACGAAGGTTAATGAAGGAAAGAGGGATGGGAAACCGAAATCGTCCCGGAGCCGGCATATATACCAGAATCGCAAGCGGTTTACGGGCCTACCGTAACGATTTTACGGGCCGGGTCATTTTTACCGGACCTAGTGTGGTCGGATGTTTTGACCGTCCTGTAAAACCGTCAGAAAAATGCGACCCAAGGAGGTTATACAGGATGTGCTAGAGATGCTCTCATATTTCTTTTTCTTTTTTGAGGGAATGCTCTCCTATTTCTTTTTTTTTTTTGAGGGAGTACATAGCAAAACGAAAGGAAGAACGCGGTCGAAGAAAAGGGGGCTCGGCATGTGTACACAATTAAACCAGTATCGACTTAGTTTTGCCTCCTCAATGTTTTGAAGCACAGGAAGTCACCGATCGCCACTTCGCCAGTGACATGAATCTTGCGAAGTAAACCACCCACGTTCCCCCCCTCGTCCCACAACCGACGCGCACACGATGTCCTCGCCTGAGGCAGAGACCTCGCCGCCGTCCACCGTGTCCTGCGCAACGCCTCGGCCGCTGGCAACCGCGCCATCCCTGAGGCCCGCACTCCTCCGCGCGGCGCGAAGCGGCGACGAGCGGCGGCTCGTGAAGGAGCTCCTCGCGGACCCGTCCGCGCCCGACCTCGAGACCGCTACCACCGCAGGAGGCAACACGCTCCTGCACGTGGCCGCTTCCGGCGGGCACGCGGCACTCGCGGCGCTCCTCCTCCGCCGCGCCTCTGGCCTCCTCGCCGCCTGCAACGCTGCTCTGGACACGCCGCTCCACCTCGCTGCTCGCGCCGGGGCCCAGAAGGTCGCCGCCCTCCTCATCGCTTCCTCCCCCTCCACCTCGTCCTTGCGCGCCCTCACCCGCGCCACCAACAAGCGCGGCGAGACGGCGCTTCACGACGCGGTGCGGGGCGGGCACGAGGACGCGGCGCGTGCGCTGGCCGCCGCGGACCCGGGGCTCGCGGGGCTGTGCGGTGGCGCGGGGGAGACACCGATTTACATGGCAACGGCCGCAGGATCACTTGGGATGGTGCGCGTTCTTATCAAGTCGTATAAGAACGACGACGCCGACGAAGATGAGACACCAAAATTGTGTTCGTGCACGGGCCCGGGAAGGCGCACGGCGCTGCACGCCGCTGTCCTCACGAGTAACGGTGAGTGCCTGACGAGACATCGCCTTGTATTTAGTTGGTTATTATATTGCCTTATTTGCAACTCTGCAAGATGTGTGTCTGAAGTATTTTCTTCACCTGTAATTGACTGGAATAATCTTTAATTGGACTATAGCTCAGTTGAGATTAGAAATTACTTCTAAATCAAGCGGTAGGGTACTCTTTCTTGGTTCTCTTTAATATAACAATTTGCTTTCAGGTGATTCTGTTTTGAATTTTAGTGTAGGTTAGGTTCTGCTCTGTTTGATTCTGCTTTACATTTCAGTAGAGAAAAAAAGAAGTTATAGGCTAGGTTCACACTTGTACTCAACTAGTAAATTCGAACAGTACCAGCTAGCAATGTTGGGTTCGGGGTATCTGGGTCGCATTGAGCAAGCTGTCAAGGGTAACATTATTGATTTTGGCTAGTGGGGTATGTGTTGGTAGGCACTTTAGTGTCTGTGGCGCTATAGGATCTGACTGTAATGATTCCTTTTTTTTTTCTTTTTTTTTTGAGATGGAGACACTCTGATGACTGGCACGCACTAGAGTTTGGGATAGTACTGCTGAAATGAGTAGTGTGGCTCATGAGACCAAACAATTAAATATGTAAAAAGAACCTATATTCCGATTGAAAAGGATATCTAAGTATGGAATGATGGAAATGTATACCAGCATGTGTAAATATAATGGGAATTTTCTTGAAGTAATGTAATTATGGGATCTACATGAGTTAAGAACAAGATAGATAGGATCAAAGGATAGGATGGGGTTTTCCTTTTTAGGATCAGAAGATAGAGTGGAACTTGGCGGAAAACTTTACAAAACATGTACTCGTATTGACTTAATCATTATAAATAAAAGCTTCCGTATTTAAGTCTATTGAAAATTTGAGAACTTGTAAACTGCAATTCAAATCAAAAGTTCAGTCTAATATTGGTATTCGCTGTGACTTCTGAACGATTTTGATATTTTATCTGCATTTGAGTATGGGAAATAGCCTGCTACCCCTAGGGACAGCCACCCCCTCTAATTTCATCGTGCGAACACTTAATTTAGGTGTATAGTAAGTGTAGTGTTAATCGATCTTAATAGTTGTATGGTAACTATACAGTTTTCCTGCAAAAAATAGAGTTGATAAATCTTCTTGGTTGTATATCCATAGGTAAGACACCAATACCATGGGCTGTTTTTTTTAAGTTTGTAGTAGAAGATAGGACATACATGTAAGCATACATAGTGAAGATACCATGTGTATTATTTACCTCATAACTCTGTTCATCTTTGTAATTGACACCATAAAGTGATTTTTGAATTTTGAAGTCATTGTTCCTGATTGGTGCTTGAGTGACATATTTGATCAGTTACTTACTTTTGTTTTGTTTGCATCTTTCCTACTTTACAGAACAATCAATACATTTACACATTGTTTGGTTCACGTTGAATATGTATAGAATGAGATTTTTTTTTTCTTCAAAAGACGACAAGGGTTATGTTCATTGCAGCACTAATTTATTGTTAGATTAAAAAAAACTATTTATTGTTTATTCTAAATAGTATCTTCCTAGAATGTTAAATTGGATTTTGTGTAGTTGACATAGTAACTAAGTTTTTAGTAACAGAAATGACACAGGAACTGTTGCAGTGGAATCCGGCACTTGTGAAAGAAGTTGATGATTCAGGAAGCACTCCTCTTCATTATGTTGCATCTGCTGGAAACATTTCTGCATTGAAGCTGTTACTGAGATATGATACTTCTCCAGCATATGTCCCAGATTCAAATGGATTGTTTCCTGTACATGTTGCTGCTAAAATGGGGTATGGTCAACTAATCTATGAACTCTGCAAACACTGCCCAGATTCTGATGAGAAGCTTGATGGTAAAGGAAGGAACTTTTTACATATTGCTGTTGAGTATAAGAAATGGAAAGTTATTTGGCATTTCTGTGGTACCCCAGAGCTCGAAAGAATGGTGAATGTCATGGATTATGAAGGGAATACAGCTCTGCATCTTGCAGTCAAGAATGCAGACCAGATGATAGTAAGCCTTCTGATGGCAAGTAAAAGTGTACTGCCAAATATAGTGAACAACAAGGGCCTCACTGCCTTAGATCTTGCGGTACTGGCAACTGACAAAGGGATGAGTTATACGCTGGTAATCTTCTTGAGCCTACCAAATCTATTCTTCTTGGCACAGTTTAATGTGTATTCTTGTTTGGCTGTAGAACATTTCCAGTTCAGCTGCTTTGTTTTTCTGAAATGTTGATTTGTTCTGATAGAATCCACAGGTCATTATACTTCGATGTTTAGCATGGACAGGAGCTGTCCTTACTCCGCGTCGCCTGGATCATTTCATAGATGAGTTCCACATTGGGAGAGCCTCTGGGAACGAGCTAAAGAAATTCAGCAACATTGCGCAGAATTTAGTTGTTGGCTCCGTCCTTGTCTCAACAGTCACGTTTGCAGCAGTATTCACTCTACCCGGTGGCAACATATCTGACGGTCATCCGCATGCTGGTGCACCAATTTTGTCACATAGATACACCTTCAAGGCATTTGTGATGGCAAACACACTTGCATTTGTGGGCTCCACGTTGTCCACCATCTGGCTCACCTATGCTGGTTCGGATCATGTTCATCCACTGCTTCGTGCACTCTACATGTTCTTCTCTGTAGTTTGCATGGAGCAGGCGACAAGAGGCATGGTTGCAGCATTTGCACTAGGAGCTTATGTTGTCCTGAGCCCAGTTAGTGAGCGGATCGCCATTGTGGTATGCATGTCTACCATCGCTACTCTCCTGCTCCGCAACCCATCTAATTGGCAGCTAGGCTTCCTGTTTATGCCGATAAAAAGGCGATTGGGGTGGAGAGGAGCTTTTAAGGCTCATTTGCCTCAACAAACAAGGAGTCGTCTTACAGTAGGTATCGGCTCCAATTTTGCGTGTTTAATCCTGCGGAGGATGCTTGGTACGCTATTTACATACAGCTTCATCTTTCTATTAGCATTGCTATGAAGTGCAATGGGTGTGCCTTGGTGTAACAACTACGTTCGTATGTATATATATAGAAGTATTCGATGTTGTTTGTAATGTCATCCGTGCTTGTATTTTTTTTTCATGCCTCGCAGTGACATAGTTCGAACATTATTCAAGAGTCTCCAATGGTGTGAGAAAAGCAATTCTACCTTGCACGGGATATCCAATGCATGGTTCAAACCATCCATTTGCTTAGCATTCAGATCTGTATATCTGTAGTCTTGTGTATCTTATTGTTTATTAGCCCATTATGTCAAGGGTAGTGCTCTGCGCCGGTGCGCCGGCCCAAATTTGGGCCGGTCAACTCACAGCCACATGATATATGCGCTAACAGCCACACGATTCACCTCAGCCTGCGCCTTGCACAAGTCGTCTTTTTCCCCTGCATGCTTGCTTCTGTCGCCTTCCTCGCGTTCTCTCGGCCAAAGCTCCAGCGTGCAGCTCGCTGCTCACCGGCATAGCTTGTCGGGCTGCTCGCTGGCACAGCTCATCGGGCCGCTCGCCCCTGCAACGCTGGTGCCGACGTGGGTCTGCCCCTATGCAGCAAACCGCACTGCCGGTTCCAGCAAAATTGACCACTGGTCGAATCATTCCACGTTGGTTGCGGCTCCGCCGGCGCTGGCGTCGATTGCAGCACATCGCCGGTGGTACTGGTTGCAGCAAATCACAGCACCGTCGTCGACGGCCGCCGGCGCCAGTTCCAGCACATCGCCGGTGGTACTGGTTGCAACAAATCACGGCGCCGTCGTCGACGGCCATACTTTACCGTCGCTGGTTGCCAGCGAGGCGCCATCCGTGGTGGCTGGCGAGGCGCCATCCGCGTACAAAGCATGTAGCAAAATCGTTGCCCGGTAGTAGCAAAATCAAGACGTGGTTGAAGCAAAATCCATCGTCTGTTCGTCGAGGGGTCGCCAGCTATGTCGTAATGGATGTAGCAAAAAAATCTTCGATTGTAGCAAAAATAGACGATGGTTGCATCAAAAAGGGCATCATCACCATTGCTAGTTCGGGCTAATTATGAATGATTGCAGCAAAAAAGTTGCCGGTGGTAGCTTCCACCATCGCCGGTTGCAGCACCTCGGAAATGCAGCTCCTCCCCGCTAGCGTTGCTGGCCTGGCCTTTTCCCAACACAACGCCGCTGGTCGCTGGTCATGTTTGCATCTTCCCTGAGGTCCGCAGCCGCCGCATCTTCCATGCCCCATCACGCGCGGCCATGGCGACATGAGCAGAACGAGGGCGCTACCATGGCGACGAAGTTGCAGCAAAAGGCAGTGGGATTGGGTTTCTGTGCTGCTTAGTGGCAGGCGCCGGGCTGGGGGCGAGCCCACTCGCCGGTGGTGCTTGCCGGGGAAAGAGAAAAAGGGGATTGGTTGAGATGGAAGAAGATGAGTGAAAAAAAACTGAACGCAGACGTCGGATAGACATACGATCCCTGTAGATCGAACGCTTGCGATGCGACCGGCCGAGGGTTCGGCCGGTGCACCGGCTGTAAACGGTTTCCTTATGTCAATCATCAATGTCACCTTTATGCCGTGCACTGCACTGACCTGGATTCCTCCAACTTCTCTCACACTGCCAAGCAATAATACACTCGTCCATGCTTTTTCATCTGATATTAAATATTGAATCTACTTTATCTTTGGCAAGTTCAATTTATGATGCATTAATTTAAAATTCAAGTTCCAAAAACACGATGAAACCGTATGAAACATAGTGATGATATGTTGTTGAACATGATGAACCACAGTGAAACAATAGGATTGTTTTGTGGAACATAATGAAACTTAATATTACAAATTTATAATAACATTCGTGCGTATCAAGTTTTACCTGGTTTTCTCGTTTTTTTAAGTGTATCACTGTGTTTCATAGAATTCCATGCTTCAGAAGTCGAAGTTTAAAAATCATCAAAATCTATATATTCAAGACTGATCTTATTTCAAAGCCCTTGTTACAATGAACGCAGATGTGCAAACGGGTCATAAACCCGACTTTATGTTGGACACGGCTGCCAGACCACGCACGTTCACGTGCGAAAACAAGCAATCCGATTAGGATCTGATCGCACGAGGCGATCAGGAGGCGACGAGGCCCTTGCGCGCCGCCGGTGACGCCTCCGGTTCCCTCTCTCTCCGTCGGCCGCTCCGGCGGCGGGAAGGAGGGGGAACCTCGGGTCTGTTCGCTAGGTGGGTGTGTGGTAGGGTTAGGATTGAGGGAGACGCTGCCGAGACCGTTGCGGTGGTGTCGCGTCGGAATAAGTTTCTCCGGGCTCCGTTCGCGGTCAGGCGAGGCTTTTGCCTTCGTCTAGGAGCCAGCGGGGTTGGGGATCCCCGGATCTCGTCGAGGTTGCAGGCTATGGTGGCTGGAGGTCCATCGGCACTGGCCGTTTGGGTTCTTAGATGGGCGATGTATGCAGGGAGACGAAGATCCTTCTTCTTCCTTGTTGGTATGATTTGCTGTTGCTGTTCTTCTCCTTCCTCTGCTACCGATCTTTGGTGGGAGATCTGCTTTGTCCGGGCGGATGGCCCGGCCGCGGTGCTGGACCGGTCGGATGACTCGAGTTCTCTTCCTTCCAGAAGGGACACTTTTCGTTGTACTCAAAGCCAAAGTTGGTGACGATTGTTGCAGGTGTGTTGGATTGATGTCCATGCCCTCTCAGCGCTGGTGTCAAGAAAGGAGGAAGCAGCGTGGCGGCAATTGTACCGTGGTCGAAGATGATGACCTGCTTGCGACTGGTTGCAGACCCTTCTGCTGCAGGGGTCTTCTCTCAAGATTCAGGGACGATGACCCAGGGTTACGGAGATCTTCTTGTGTTATGGTTGTTTTAGGATACTCTAGGTGTTCATGGTCCTTTGTGTTTACGTTTCAGTGTGCTTGTAAGGGTCAACTTCGTTTTACTGATTCGTGATATCTCTACTACCTAAAAGAACCATAAGGTTCCACCTCCCCTCTTACATCGCTTGTTTGGTCCGCCCTCGCACGTCCATTGTCCCGCCTCCCGTCCTTCCTTTTTCTGCCGAAATACATCGTTCGGTTTGTTTCCAATAAAATCATCTCCCATTACTCCCATGATTCACGGCCCAAAAAAATCTCCACAAACCACGGCGACATACCACCTTCCAGTCTCACGGCGGCATGGATTCTCTCCGCAACAGGCCTACAACTATGATGCTGCATCATCCCGCCCTAGCCTCTGATCGATGCATCGCTGGCATCGACTTTCCACCATGACAAGAGTGACCTGCGATTACTCCCTCCGCTCCGCCGCCTTCCCACATGCTTCGTTGCCGCAACGCTGCCGACGCACACTTCAGCGCCGGCCGGCTTCCATCCTCAGCGTTGACAACACGGCGGGATGGAGGCGCGGACAGCCCTGCCCCGAAACCGGCTCTTCCGCATGCCGATACCCCGATGCCCAACCGCCGCGTCCGCGAACTCCAGCGGCCTTGATTCAACGTCAAAAAATCGATTCTGTTGTCCTGTGCGTCAATTGATGCCTTCACTCTGCTTCTCTTAGTTTTTTTTTTAATTTTCAGAGAATTGTTTGATCCTGATCGACAAGATGATATGTGAATAATGAAGATCACAAGTTCACGCCGCCATCTCGAAGATATGTAGTACATGCATGGCTGCACCGCATGCATCTGGCTGGCACCATCTGCAAGACGATTATTTCATTTGTCATGAATCGCACCTGTAAGGTATCAAATCGGTCGTTCACTTGCTTGCCTGATGTCTTCACAGATCTGTGGATTAGTTCCACCATCACAGATTGTTGTTGCATGTATGCAGGCAATCTTTTTATTTTCCTGAGAACGTTGGTTCTCTTGATATTCTTGGAGCGAAATGGCTGGGCCGGGGCCAGGAAACGGACAACCTCTAATTCTCCCCCCTCGAATCTCTTTGTTTTCTAGCTTTGATTAACTACAAAAGGTTTGATTCTGCTGTATGTTCATTGGCGCAGAAATTAGAAGGTCATTGATATTTTTTCCTGCTACATACACGAAGGATTGTGCATACAACTTGCACTGTTGAAATCAACATATGGCCTGTTCAGAGCAATGTAAGGGATTTGAGAACATCGGGCAGCATTTAGATATATATTTTAGCATTCTTCATGGTTTTGAGTTAATTTATACTCTAGAATAATATAATATTGATGTACAGTAGTAGTACCTATTATGTTGTCAATTTATCAAAGTGAACCACTGATCTGCTCTCTCAATATGGAGTGTTAATCTTCTCTATATTTTACAAGGTTGCCACCTGAAGGATACGGACATGGCGAGTTTGGTTGAAGGAAGAAGGAAATAAGACTGATTTGACATTAAGAAAAGGGAAATAATGTTGCTTGATATGCATGGGGACTCTAAAGACATACTACCTCTATACACAAATGTAAGACATTTTTGCAGTTTAAATAGTTTTGTAGTTCAAATAGTTAAACTGCAAAAATGTCGTACGTTTGTATAAGAGGGAGTAGGGAGTAGGTTTGACACTTTACTCGTATGAAAGAGATCCGTCAAGGTTTACGGAGTTCATGCAAGAAAAAGCACTCTGTGGATTCTATTATTATATTATTTAATTCATAAATATTTAGAATTCCGTTGCAACGCACGGGCAATTTCCTATCATTGAAAAGATAAGTAGGGGACGAGGACTGGTCGGTACCTCGAGGACCATCTCGACTGTACTTGCATGTTATAGACCATGAGCTCACTGAGGCTGCCACACCTTGCTGCCTTATGGGTCATCATGGTGATGGTGGACAGCCGGGCTTCATGGAGGAGCTGAGGCGAACCCCTGACAGGATTTTAGGCCCTTTCTATTAGTGGGATCTTAGGCACTTGGCAGGTTTTATGTGGTGCAGGGCAAGAAGGGCGACAATTAGTGCGCGGTAAAAATGTAAAACCATACACAAGACTTCTTTGTTTTCCTTTGTTCGTTTTTGCTTTCATGACAAGTGTTTTCCGTTGCAACGCATGGACAATTTTCCTAGTGAATGAAAAGCTTCTAAAAAAAAATCCGACTTTATGTTCAATACATATTGACCCTTTTAACTTCTCAAGAAAAACTGAATTTGTATCTAAAGAGTTAACTGGGCTAATTAACGAGTATGATACGAAGGTTTTGTCTTTGCATTACATGGCATCAGTTTGTGCTCGAAAGATCAAGGGTAACTAAGGTGTGCAGATGGACTGCCGACTACAAGGGAATCCCCTCCCGCATTGTCCCCGCAGGCGACGGGGAGGGCAACCCTAGCAGCAGCCGCCGGGAGCTCCCTCCTCCTCCCCGCCACCGCCACAGGGCTCGACCAGGCGAAGCCCGGCCGACACCGGCGGCGGCGGGACTTCTCGTCTCCTCGCGCGTGGTGTTTGGTATGGGCGGATCGACGGGCAGGCGGCGTGGCGTGGGTGGGGGCGGGCGCGGTGGCTCACCTCCCAATGGCGACGCCCGGTGGGCTCGGCGTGTGGCGGGCTCTTTGGAGGGGTGGTGCGCGCCTGGCTGCACCGGCACGATCTGGCCGGCAGGCGGCGCGGACTGGTGACTGCTCTGCCGCATTCCGGCGGTGGTGGCCAACGGCGGTGGCGGTTCCCTGCTCCTCGTGTGGCTGCTCTTGGCCACGATGGGGCGGGCGGCGGGGCAGGCTTGTGGCGGCTGCGGTGGTGCGGCGACCGGGGTCCAACAGGCGGTGCAGGGGGTGGCGACGTATCTATCGCGGTGGCGGTGCAGGGGGTTGCGGGCGAGCTGGTTTCCGGCTGGATTTGTCGCCAGGGACCCGGCTGGTGGCGCAGGGCAAAGGTCGGGGCTCGTCATGGTCGCGGCTTCGGGAGGGGTTGGCGGCGGTTGCCAACCTGCTCCTCGGATCTGGTCCATGGCTGTCGGCGGGGGGCTCGGCGCAGTCCCTCGGGGTCCCGGTGTGGATGTGGGCTGCCACGGCGTGGTGGTGGCTCACGGCGGTGGTCGGGGTCGTTTCACGGCGTCGGCCGGTCGGTGAGCGCCCCTGTCGACCTTCGATTCCTCTCCTTGTCGCTCAGGAACTCCTTTTGTAAAGGGTGGCCCTCTCCCAATGGCGGTTCATCGCTCGTCTCGCGCCCAGCAACAGGACCGAACTCGTCTCGCGCCCGGCAGCAGGACCAGACCCGCCTCGCGCCCGGCAGCAGGACCGATCATCTCGCGCCCGGCAGCAGGACCGGACTCGTCTCTCGCCCGGCAGCAGGACCGAGTGTAAGGGCATATTTATCCCCTAGTGGTTTTGGTGATTGATGACAATGCTTTTGCGAACTAATCGTGTGCGTTAAGTTCTTTCAGAGATTCATCCATTGGCACGAGACGATTTCCTCCCCTCGGTGTTTTATTCAAGACAGTGTAGCTCCTTCGTTTCGTTGTTGGTGGACTAGTTTCGTAGGAGTCACCGTACTATTAAGAGGGGATCCGCTTTGGTAAGACTAGGGTGGAATCAACACGTACACATCCTTATCACACCCGTCGTCTTCCTTTCGCAACTCGAGCCGCAACTTCTCTTCCGTACTGCTTCGCATCTGTGCGGTGGTAGTATCGCGATCTCCGGTGATAGTACCGCGAAGCCCTCCAATGGTAGTACCGCTCCATGAAGCGGTAGTACCGCTCCAAGCGGTAGTACCGCTCCGCAGAGCGGTAGTACCGCTCATGGCTTCGCCGAGTACCGCAGCAGCGATGGTGCTACTGCCGCCTCGATTCGAGACGGTGTTTTCTCGTGTCGGGTTTTGCGGCACTAACCACGGTAGTAGAAGCGGTAGTACCGCTCCGAGCGGTAGTACCGCTCCTACTCCCGCGGTAGTACCGCTCTGGGGCGATGGCTGCTTCCTCTCGGTAGCAAGATCATTGGGTAGGGAGCGGTAGTACCGCTCTCAGCGGTAGTACCGCCCTGTCCCAGCGATAGTACCGCTCTGTGCGGGGCTGCCCAGTGAGGTAACGGTTGGATGAGTTCCCACACTATATAAAGGTGTCTTCTTCCTCCAAGTTGACCGACCTCTTTCCCCCGAAGCTCCATTGTTGCTCAAAGCTCCATTTTCGCCCGATCTCTCTCCCTAGCCAATCAAACTTGTTGATTTGCTCGGGATTGGTTGAGAAGGCCCAGATCTACACTTCCACCAAGAGAAATTTGATTCCCCCCACTTATCCCTTGCGGATCTTGTTACTCTTGGGTGTTGAGCACCCTAGACGGTTGAGGTCACCTCGAAGCCATACTCCATTGTGGTGAAGCTTCGTCTTTGTTGTTTATGTTGTTGTTCTTTGGGAGCCTCCGATTGTTGTGGAGATTGCCCCAACCTTGCTTGTAAAGGTTCGGTCGCGGCCTTCAAGGGCACCAATAGTGGAATCACGACATCTCGCATTGTGTGAGGGCGTGAGGAGAATCTGATGGCCCTAGTGGCTTCTTGGGAGCATTGTGCCTCCACACCGCTCTAACGGAGACGATTTCCTTTAAAAGGAAGGAACTCCGGTAACACATCCTCGTCTCCACCGCTCCACTCTTGGTTATTTCGTGCCTTTACTTTTGCAAGCCTACTTGTTGTTACATCCTTTGCTTGCTTGTGTGCTAGTTGTTATTGCATCATATAGGTTGCTCACCTAGTTGCACATCTAGACAACCTATTTTGTTGCAAAGTTTAATTTGGTAAAGAAAAGTTTAAAAATTGTTAGTTGCCTATTCACCCCCCCTCTAGTCAACCATATCGATCCTTTCAATTGGTATGAGAGCCTCGTCTCTTTTTAAGGACTTTATCGTCCAAAGAGTATGGTTGATGTCGTAGATGAGGTGGGAGAGCACTCCGGTGCGAATCCGATCTCATCTACGGGAGATGGGGGTAACTCGATCTCACGCGAGGAATTCAATGTTGCTTTGGAAACATTGAAAACCTCCATGACGACCGAGGTCAAGGACATGTTTAAGGAATTCCTAGAAGGACTTAAACAATCTACCCCGCCGATGAAAGTGGGTGATCCCACCAACAAGGTGACGGATGCTCCCTCCGACAAGGGGGAAGCTAACATTGATAAGAGTCCTTCTATTAGTGGTAGAAATGGTACCGGCATCTTTGCCCATGTGGAACCCCCGGTTTATGGAGGGCCAATTCCCTCCACTCATTTGAATCATGTCGGTCCTCCTCCTAAATATGAGAAACATGAAGATTTTGATTCTTGGGTCTATCGCTTTAAGCGTCATTTGAAACATGTGAACACTAACCTTTGGAGAATCATTGAAGAAGGTTTTTATCCTCATGACCCAAGCAACTTCACCCCTCGAGAAGCTGTGGACAATCAATTCAATGAGAGTGCTCTCTTCATCATCCAAGATGCAATCCTTCCCGAAGATCTCCCTCACCTTCGACCCCATGTCATGGCTAAAGAAGCATGGAAATGCGTCGAGGGTCTCTATCATGGAAGTGCTAGCATTCAACGCTCCAACTATGAAGTGGTGCAAGATGAAGCCGATGAGTTTGCAATGAAAGAAGATGAAGAACCTCGTGAGCTCTTTCGAAGAGTTACAAAACTCGCGGTCGCACTTCGAGATCATGGAAGCAAGGACATGGATGACAATTGGATCAAGCGGAAGTTCCTCAAGGCCATGATGCCCTACAACAAGGCCATGTCCTCCGTCATTCGTCAACGACCGGACTTCCACTCCATGACCTCAAGTGAAGTGTTGGATGAGTTCGTTGCAATGAGCATCTTGGACAAGACCGCCGACAATGCGGTGCTCCGTTCTCAAAGAGCAAAGAAGCCTAACCTTGCTTTGAAGGCCAAGGTTACTATGGAAGAAGAGGAAGAAGTGGAAGATGAGGAAAGCAACCCCGAAGACACCAAGTTTGACTACCATGAGCACATGGCCCTTGCTTCAAGACAATTTTGGAGCAAGAAGAGTTCAAGACCCAACTTCAACAAGAACAACTCAAGTGGCGTCAAGGGCAAGCAACGAGTTAGAACTTGCTTCAACTGTGGCAATGTGAGCCATTTCGTTGCGGATTATCCTTACGAGAAGCGGGAAGACAATGGTGGCAAGTTCATTCGAAAAGACAAAGCCAAGTCCTTCCCCAACAAGAACAACTTCGCCAAGAAGACTCCCACTCGTGGGTTGGTGGTTCAAGAAGATTACCAAGAGGATGACGATGATGATGAAAATGAAGAAGCAATGGCCATGGCGTCCGTTGCCATTGCTACCACTCCCCGGGTGTCTCTCTTTGAATCACCCAACGAAAACATCACCGCTAGATGCCTCATGGCTAAAGCTTCAAACAAGGTAACCCCCAACATCACAACCACCATCATTACTAATCCCTCCTTGGAGGATTGCATTGATGGACATGTTGAGTCTAATGAGGAAGTGAATGAATTTGAGTCTTTTATGAGTAAGCTCAAGGGAAAGTCCAAGAAGCACTTTGTTGCTCTCTTGGAACAACTTGGTGAGGCCAATGACATGATTGAGGCTCACGAAGAAACCATCTCCAAGATGGAAGGTCATAGTCGTGACTATGCCGATGAGATATCGGATCTCTCTAATGCTCTTGAGGAAGAGCATGTGCATCGTTTGACTCTTGAGGAGTCACACAATGATGACCATGCTAAGTTAAAGAAAGATCTTGATCATGCTCTTGTCATGTCTCGTGTGCTAACTTCCGAGAAGGCTAAACTTGGGGTTGATCATGCTAGACTCAAAGAGGAGTTTGAGGTACTTGACAAGGCCCACAAGGTCTTGAAGGGTACTCATGCTAGCCTCAAAGAGTCTCATGCTCAACTCCAAGTTAAGATAATCAAGGAAAAGGCCACCTTTCCTCATATGGTATTAATTGATAATGCATGTGCTACTAACCCATGTTGTGAGCATGTGCATCTTGTGGAGGAAAATGCCAAGTTGAAGGATCAACTTGAGAAAGGCCTTGTGTCTTGCATTCAAGGTGAGAAAAACCTCAACGACCTTTTGAGCAATCAAAAGGAAGTTGTGGCCAAAGAAGGAATTGGGTTTGCACCCAAGTCCAAGAGCAAGAAGAAGAAGAACAACAAGATCAATCATCCTCCTCCTCTCAAACAAACGTTCGTGAAAGAGGGAGAGGGTGCTCCTAAGAAGAAGAAGGAGAAAGTGAAGGGAGTTGATGTCCAAAAGGGCAAAAGCATTTCCTCAAACAAAGCCGGCGACTTTAACCCGTCATATGTGTTATGCCGTGCTAGTGATGGACATGTTTATGCTAGATTTGTTGGTTCTTCCTATGAGTACATTGAATGGTCTATTTGGGTTCCCAAGACCCTTTTTACTAACATCAAAGGACCCATTACTAAATGGGTACCTAAAACCAAGCATTGATCTCGTGTAGGTGTTTGCTTCCGGTGGGGGATCATGGTTGCTCGATAGTGGAGCAACAAATCATATGACCGGGAGCAAGGACTTGGTGGTGGACGTGCAAGAGATTCCATCTATGCCCACCAATGTCGAGTGGGGTGATGCATCACATTCTAAGGTATTGGGTCTCGGCAAGGTTGTAATTTCTCATGATCTAACGATCGAGAAAGTCATGCTTGTTGAGTCCCTTGCATTCAATTTACTTTCCATTCGTCAACTTGCACTCATGGGCTTTGCTACATTCTTTGATATTGATACCGTGGCCCTCTTGTGGAGCAAGACTCTTAAAGTAGCCTTTGTTGGGCATGTCGAGAACGGTCTCTATGTGATTAACTTCTCGGAGCGACCCACTAAGACCGCGACATGCCTAATGGCTAAAGTTGACGTGGGATGGCTTTGGCATCGCTGTTTAGCCCACGTCAATATGAGATCTTTGCAAAGTCTTCTCAAGGGGGACCATGTTCGTGGACTAACAAATGTTAGTTTTGCCAAAGATCGTGCTTGCAGTGCTTGTATCAAAGGAAAGCTTCATGAAAAGGCTCACCCTCCTTCAACCATCATCTACTCGAAGAGACCCTTGGAGCTCCTTCACATGGATCTCTTCGGGCCTCCATCTTTTGATAGTCTTGGAGGGCAAAAGTATTGCTTGGTGATTGTGGATGATTATTCAAGGTACACTTGGGTATACTTCTTCAAGAGGAAGAGTGAGACTCAACAAACCGTCATCGACTTTGCAAATGAAGCTCAACGTCAACATGATGCAAAGATCTTGACAATAAGAAGTGACAACGGCACCGAGTTCAAGAACTACACCTTGGATGAGTTTCTTAGTGATGAGGGGATCAAGCATCAATATGCAGCACCTTATACCCCTCAACAAAATGGTGTTGCGGAGAGGAAGAACCGGACGTTGATGGATGCGGCAAGGACCATGATGGCGGAGTTCAAGTCTCCAGTACAACTTTTGGGCGAAGCCATCAACACCGCATGTCATGCATCCAATCGGCTCTATCTTCACAAAGGCTTGAACAAGACTCCTTATGAGGTTCTCACCGCAACAAGCCCAACCTCAAGTACTTAGGGTGTTGGTTGTAAGTGTTTCATTCTCAAGAAAGGTGTTCGTTTGTCTAAATTTGAGGCTAGAGCTCATGAGGGCATATTTGTTGGTTATGCTACAAACTCTCATGCTTATCGTGTCCTCAACAAGTCCACGGACTCATTGAGGAGGCGATGTAACGTGGAGTTTGACGAAAATAACGGCTCCCAAGTGGAGCAAAGTGGTACTTGTGATGTAGGTGATGAAATTCCTCCCCAAGCCATAAGAAGAATGGGTATTGGTCAAATTCTACCCATTGAGGAACCCCTTGTGGCCGAAGGAGAAGGACAATGCTCTACTCAAGTAGAGCCATCACCTCATCAAGACCCACACGCTTCCGAAGAACAAAGTGAAGGCCCTAAACCTTGTGAACAAGACCAAGGGAAAGATCAACCTCAAGATGGTGGTGAACCTCTAAATGATGCCCAAGGTCAAGTTCTCCCCCTCGAGCAAGTTCAAGATCAAGAGCAAGCTCAAGATCAAGAGCAAGCTCAAGCTCAAGAACAAGCTCAAGACGGCGCTCAAGATGATCAAGTCAACCCTCCTCCCTCAACATCCGAGGAGGAATTAGAGCGTCGTGCCGCAAAGATTGCTTCCAAGCTCACCACCCAAGGCCATCTCATGGAAAATGTGGTTGGAAGCCTAAGAAAGGGGGTAAGCACTCGTAGACAATTAGCAAACTATTGTGAACATCACGTGTTTGTCTCTTGTGTTGAACCCCAAAAGGTCTATGAGGCGCTCGAAGACTCGGATTGGCTCAATGCCGTGCATGAAGAACTCAACAACTTCGAGTACAACAAAGTATGGAGATTGGTGCCAAGGCCATCGGGGAACCACAATGTCATTGGAACCAAGTGGATCTTCAAGAACAAGCAAGATGCTCATGGGAACATCGTTCGCAACAAGGCAAGATTGGTAGCACAAGGCTACTCCCAAGTCGAGGGTATCGACTATGGTGAAACCTTTTCTCCCTTTGCTCGTGTTGAGTCCATACGTTTGTTGATTGCCTATGCTTCTCATCACAACTTTAAGTTGCAACAAATGGATGTGAAAAGTGCTTTTCTTAATGGTCCTATTAATGAGTTGGTTTATGTCAAGCAACCCCCCGGGTTCAAGGACCCCTACTTCCCGGATCATGTGTATCAACTCGATAAGGCACTCTATGGCCTTAAACAAGCCCCACGTGTGTGGTATGACCACCTTACCGAGTTGCTACAAGATCGTGGATTTGAAGTAGGACAAATCGATCCCACTCTTTTTACTAAGAAGGTCAACGGGGAGTTGTTTGTATGCCAACTATATGTTGATGATATTATCTTTGGTTCTCCTAACAAAGCTTTCAATGAGGAATTTGCCGCTCTCATGACCTCCAAGTTTAAGATGTCTTCGATGGGAGAGTTGAAGTTCTTCCTTGGTTTTGACATCAAACAAAGAAGAGAAGGAACCTTCATCAACCAAGCCAAATACACTCAAGACATGCTTAAAAGATTCAAGCTAAGTGATGTCAAGTCGGCTTCTACACCAATGCCTACGAAGTGCTAACTTGACATCGATCCCAATGGTAAAGCGGTGGATCAAAAGGTATATCGCTCCATGATTGGCTCCTTGCTTTACCTTTGTGCATCTAGACCGGATATCATGTTGAGTGTGGGGATGTGTGCACGTTTTCAAGCCGCACCAAAGGAAAGTCACTTTGTGGCGGTCAAGCGAATCTTTTGATATTTGGCTCATACCCCAAACTTTGGCTTATGGTACCCAATAGGAGCAAACTTCAAGCTTGAAGGTTTCACGGATTCGATTAGGCGAGAGACAAAGTGGATAGGAAGTCCACTTCAGGAGGGTGCCAATTTCTTGGTTGCTCTTTGGTAAGTTGGTCTTCCAAGAAGCAAAGTTGTGTGTCTCTCTCGTCCACCGAAGCGGAGTATGTGGCGGCCGGTTGTTGTTGTGCTCAACTCCTATGGATGAGGCAAACTTTAAAGGAGTACGGTGTCATTTGTGACAAGGTGCCTCTTTGGTGTGATAATGAAAGTGCCATCAAGATTTATCTCAACCCGGTGCAACACTTCAAGACGAAGCACATTGAGATTCGGTATCACTTCATCCGGGATCACATTAGGCGAGGGGAGATCGAGCTCAAGTATGTCAACACTCATGATAACCTTGCAGATATTTTCATGAAGCCCTTGGATGAAGCAAGATTTCGCGAGTTAAGGCATGAGCTAAATATCATTGATTTGAGCAATGTGACTTGAACCCGTGTACCCCCCACCACACTCAACTTGTTGTCTAGTTTAGGTGTAGGCATGGACATAGGGGAGTGTTGTTCTCTCAATGAACTCTCCTCCCCATTATGCATAAAACGATCAACTCTTTCACATTAGCCATTTTTGATGGTACTTGTGCTTCAAAGACGAGTTTTGGTCATGGGCCCAAGGATAATTCTTCGCGGTGCCATACCAATTGACTCAAACATAGGTGGCTCCAGCCACCGCCCTCTCTTGAGAGAGGCCAGAGCTCGCTCTTCTTTTGTTTGGTTGCTTTGAAGGAGTGGGTTCCGGTTCGGTGTTCGTGTGTGTGTTGTCTTGTTGGTCCTTTTCTTGTCTTCGCCTTGGTTGCTTTGCTTTTTGGTTGCTTTGAAGGAGTTTTTGTCTACAAGCATGTTTTTTCAGTTCTTTGGCGGTACTACTATCATGTTGGCGAGTGGTATACCGCTCAAGCGGTACTATCGCTCCCAATGTGATACTACTACTGAGAGGCGCGCGGGGGTTATATCGAGGCGGGGAGTTTCTTCTCCCCCCATACCCATTCGCACGCCCACACGCCTGTTCCTCTCTCTCCAAAGAACCGCGCGCTGGAGGGCTCCGCGGATCTCCTCTCCGGCCGTCCCTCTCCATTCCCTTGGTGGAGACAATCCCCACCTTGTCCTCTTGCCATGGATGCAGTATTGCCCTGTTCTCTTGTTCTTTTGTCTAGGTTTCCAATCTAGCATCTTAGGGCGATGTGATTTGCATCTTTAGATTTTTGGCCAAATCTAGGCTTGAGTTGGATGGAGAATGCTTCTAGGCAGTTTGGATTGATGTTTGGTTGGAGTATTTTTGAATTTGGTAGGACGGTAGTGCCGGATCTGACCACAGTAGTAGGAAACTGCTGTTTCCTCGCCCTGAGCGGTACTACCGCCCTCTCCAGGGCGGTACTACCGCTTAGAGCGGTACTACCGCTCCCTGTGGAGCGGTACTACCGCTCGTGGCGGTACTACCGCTAGCTGGTCGCGGTACTACCGCTCTCTACCAAATTCCACTCTACTTCTACCTTTCAGTGATCTTTTTGTTCGTGTTTTGTGGCTTATGCTCGTGCTTTCTGGTTGTTTGCGTGTTCGTGTGTGTGGTTCCAGGTGATGAGGTCCCTGAGCATCAGGCTCGTCGTGTCAATCCCAGACGTGCCACGTCCAAGCGCTACCGCACCACCGAGCCTGCCGGAGGATCCTCAAGTGCTCATCCTCCACCTCCACCTCCACCTCAACTCCAGAAGAAGTCTGGGGTCAAGCCAAAGCCCGGCAAGACAGTGCCAGAAATGCCGCCAAAGGAGTTCTGGGCAAGGCGCCACCTTAACCCGTATGATGCTGACCAAGATCCCACTTTGGTCAACCGTCCGTTCTGGAACAGGTTCCAGTTTGCCATCTTCTTCGATGTTCTCAAAGCGAAGAAGAATTTCTTTGTCAAAGTGCACTCCATCGACACCGACCATATGGAGCAAGATCCTGACTTCTTTGGTGAAGCTCTTGGATGTGCACTCAAGCTGAACATTCTTGGGATCATGAAATTCAACAAGGACTTTGATGCTGATATGGTGGCCCAATTCTATGCCACGGTTCACCTTGGGACTGATGAGGACAGGACACTCACCTGGATGACCAATGGCAAGTTGCTTTCTGTCAAGTGGAGAGCGTTCATGCAATTGATTGGGGTGCAAGATCTCGGTCTTGAGTCTCCTGTTGGCTTTCGCCCGCACGCCCGCGCCCATTGCACTCACAAGCAAGCTCTATGGCCATACTGCACTCTGAAGATCAACCAGGAGACACAGAAGGAAACCTATGAGCTGCCTGCCTATCTGGATATCCTTCACCGCATCTTCAGAGAGACCCTTTTCCCTCGCATTGGGAATCTGGACCAGGTTCACTCTTATCTCGTGGACATGCTTCTTTTCTGCCAGCGTGAGAAGGAAAATCCCACCGGAGAGTCTTTGGATATCTCTCATGTTATGTGGTCTGAGCTGCTGTCTGCTATCTCCGAGCGCAAGTGCCCGATCTATGGTCCGTTCATCATGCTGCTCATTGAGAAGGCCTGGGATCATGTATATCCTAAGGTGCCACTGGAGTCTGGAGAGTTGATCTCTCACGATGTCAAGCGTCTGAGGAAGAAGGATAACTGGGGCACTCAGGCCCCTAAGACTGGAGTTCCTTCGTCTACTGCTGCCATGCAGACAGAGGAGGAGCCTGCAGCTGATGATGATGAGGATGATGACTACATGCCTTCTAAGGCAGAGCCCTCTTGGGCTAAGAAGCTCAAGTCTAAGATGAAGAAGCTATTCTACATGGAGGCTCATGGTCAGTACATGACTCATGTGGCTGAGAAGAAGGCTCGAGGTTGTCACAAGGAGCTCATGCGTCAGTTGGGTGCTACAGTCAAGAGTGGATCTGAGGACCAGCTTACTGAGGAGGAGGAGTGGATTCAGCAGCACTGCCCGTGGACCGATTCTGAGGCCAAGCACTTCTAGACTGACGACGGTGGTGCCGATGATTCCGCTGGGCTCGGCGCGTGTGTCCCTCATTTGCTCTCACACGGAGTCAGAGCAACCTCCCTCTCCTTTTGGTGTCTCGATGCCAAAGGGGAGAGAGTTTAGGATTCTTGAGTTGTGTCTTTCGTCTCTTATTCGTGTCTTGTTCGTGTTTTCCTCGCATTTGCTTTGGTTGGTTTGTCTGTGAGACCTAAGTTCGAGTGAGACTTAAGTACGAGTCATATGGTGTGAGACATATGCTACCTTACCTTTCCAGTATCATTATCTATGTCACTCTAGCTTATGAGTTGCGTGCTTTTCTTGTTATATCATCTATGCTGCTCTCATACACCATGCTTAGATTGTTGGTCTCTAAAATGTAGGGGGAGCTTTGATCCTAGTATGTGTGTTGTGCAGTCCAAAGCACTTATCTAAATAGCACACATCTAGGGGGAGCCCATCTACATGTTAGGATCGTGGGGTTTGTATGCTTACTCTATACCTTGTTTATGCAAATCCCGTATTGTCATCAATCCACCAAAAAGGGGATATTTACAGAGAAAGTCGACCCCTAAGTGGTTTTGGTGATTGATGACAATGCTTTTGCGGACTAATCGTGTGCGTTAAGTTCTTTCAGAGATTCATCCATTGGCACGAGACGATTTCCTGTAAGTGCATCTAGTGCCCCTTAGTGATTTTGGTGTATTGAAGACTTATAGGTTAAGTAACTGATGCATTTGTGAGTGTACACAGGTCTATAAGTCTATGAGGAGTTTGATATTCTGAGAGAAAGTCGACCCTAAAAATGAAGTTCTTCGATGAAGACTTTGATATTCGAAGACTTTCGAAGACTTTGAAAGTGAAGAAATTGGTGTGACCTTGAAGACTTGGTATTCATTTGTGGAACATGAAGCGTGAAGACTTTTGTTTTCGTAGTTTCATTTTCTCTTTCTTGAGTCATAGGAAACACCGTCATTGTTAAAGGGGTCGAGGAAATACTAAGGAAAAATTTCCATGTGATGCTCAACTCAAAATCCTACACCTACCAATCCCTTCTAGTGAAGCCTTTGGAAATCTCATACTGATTCAGTCACTTTCTTGATGTGAGACGAAGTTCTTCAGTCGCCGATGAATTTGTTTCGACCGAGGAGTTAGGAATTCGCCAGTCTGAATTGCCTACACTGATGAGGAACATGATAGCCCCGAGGAATTTGAGAGTCAAATTTCCGACCGTTCTTTGTCTTCTTGTGGCTGTCCCAAAATATCTTATCCACCTAACGGTCATATCATTGAAGGGCATTTATGTCTTATCATGTCGGGCTGCTCCCTAGGCTATAAATAGCGCCCCTACAACCACTAGCTGGTTGGCTGCTCCGAGAGAACTTGACACTTGTCATTTGAGAGCAACCCATCCTCCGGGACTTTGGCGAAAATCATAGAGTGAGGAAAACCCAAAACCAAACCCCTACAAACCCAAAGTGATTGAGCATCATGAAGAAATTGATCTGCGTGGATCCAACGCTTGTTACCTTTGAAGACTGTGCTTCTTCCAGACGGTTAGGCGTCATGGTCTAGAGCATCCAGAGGAATTGTGGATCGCCGAGTGACCAAGTCTGTGAAGGTTTGGAAGTCGCCTAAAGACTTACCACGAGTGATTGGGCGAGGTGCATGTGACCTTAGTTCAAGGAGAATACGGTGAGGACTGGGTGTCCTGAGCTGCGTGCTCAGCCGATCGGGTGTCGGGGATGTGTGTCCTCGAGTTTAAATACTCACCGCTCCAACCAGACGTACATAACCGAGACAAAGAGTTGGAACTGGTCTACCAAATCATTGTCTTCACCAACCTAACTGGTTCTATTTCCTCAACCCTTTCATTTCCTCATTCTTGTGTTGAGTGTTTATTCATATCTGTGTTTGAAGACTTGATGAAGACTTTCTCAATTTCCTCAGATCAATTTCTTCAGTCTGTTTTGTCTTCACCTTGTGTTATCCTGTGATTACGCTCTCTATACTCAGTGCTTGTCTTCATTTCATCTTGATGACCATGCTTGTATTCTGTTATTCTTACTTCTGAGTACTTATTCCGCTGCTAGTAGTTCTTCGCTAAGGAATTTCCTCACCGGCAAATTCCTCAGTGAAGAATTCATAAAAATCGCCTATTCACCCCCCTCTAGTCGATATAACGCACTTTCAATTGGTATCAGAGCAAGGTACTCCCTTGTTCTGTGTGATTTTGGTTTAACCACCTGGAGTTTTAGTTATGTCGACCGCAGGTATGATCAAGGTCTCAGCTGGGTGTCCTACCTTTGATTGGACGGACTACCCCTACTAGAAAAACAAGATGCGAATGCATCTTGAGGCAATTGACAACGATCTACGGTATGTTGTGGAAAATGGTGTTCCTCCGTCTCACCCTCTTTGAACGCTACCGATGTGAAGAGATTCAAGCAACTCGATTCTCAAGCGAAGAATATCATATGTGGCCATTTGAGTAAAGGACAGTATGGAAGAGTGAGTGCTTTGGAAACTGCTAAGCTTATCTGGGATAGGCTGTCCAAAGTGAATGAAGGAGTCTCAACTCAGCATGACTCTCGAGTTGATGTTCTTCGGAATCTCTTCAACCGCTTCAAAAGACTCGACAATGAAAATGTCCAACAAACCTTTGATCGCCTCACGACATCTCAAATGAGCTTCAAGCCCTCGGTGCCATGGACATCATCGACCATGAGGTGGTGAAGAAACTGTTGAGATCGCTGATTCCTCATTTGATACTCTGGGAGTGATGATACAAGAACGGGCTGACTACAAGTCTCTTGATCCTGCCGATATCCTCGAAAGGCTAAATACTCACGAGTTCCAGCTTGCTGAAAAGAGAGATCTCTATGGTTCGAGCTATGGCAAACCGCGTGCCCTGAAGGCTAAGGTTGTGTCTGAGTCTGAATGTGAGGATTCTAGTAGTAGCCTTGGTGATCCTGAAGAATTGAGCCAGGAGCTAGCACTGCTCGTGAAGAAATTCCAGAAATTCTCAAGACGTGGTCGCTTTGGAAAATCCTCAAGAAGCAATGATTCCTCATCAAGTGACTATAAGAGAAGGCTGTGCCACAAATGCAAGAAACCTGGTCACTATATTCAAGATTGTCCTCAATGGGAAAAGGCGAAGAAGAAGAAATACAAGGATTCTGATTACGATGATGCGAAGAAGAAGAAGAAATCGTTAAAATCTTAATCATCAAAATCCTCAAGTCTTCATCTCACAAGAAGAGCAGCTCCAA
Source organism: Aegilops speltoides (assembly GCA_021437245.1). Taxonomy (NCBI): domain Eukaryota; kingdom Viridiplantae; phylum Streptophyta; class Magnoliopsida; order Poales; family Poaceae; genus Aegilops; species Aegilops speltoides. The sequence goes on along the minus strand of CM038142.1, from coordinate 174,335,274 downwards.
GAAGGCTCGGGCATTCATTGGCAAGGAAATGGACTCTGAAGCTGAATCGAGGAACATGAGGAAGAGGAGGCGTCTAAAGAATCCGAATCTGGTGTGGCGAGTCGGCCTTCGCTCATCGCTTTCGTTAGCAAGTCCATCTTCAACATCAAGAGATGACCCCACCGACAAGCCCGATGAAGATAATGATGACTACGCCCCACCTATTGCTTCATGGCAAAAGGTGCAAAGGAACTCAAATACACCTCCTCTGAATCTAGTGAAAATGAATCTGATGAGGATCTCAAGCCCAGCTACTCTAAACTTGCTAAGATTGCTGTAAAACAACAAAGGGCTTTTGAAAAGGTTCAAAACATGCTAGACAAAAGTGATTATATGTTGGGTGAAGAAATGGATCGCACTAAAGCCACGATGAAAATCTTGAGACTTGGTCTAGGTTTGATAACCTTCAAAGTCATCACAACACTCTCTTATCGATCATGAGAAACTTTCTTATGAATTTCTTAAAAGAAAGCAAGATCTTGAGAAGCTAAGAGTGAGTTATGAAGATCTTCGAAGGGCGCGATTCATTACTAGCTCAACAAATCAGCGCTTCTCGGGAAGAATTTGTTCCTCCATGCTTAAAGTGCATTGAGCGTGAATCGCTAATTCTTCACTGAATGTTCAAATGCTTCAACTGTTACAAATTCTTCACCTGCCTCTGCTATCACTAATTCCTCATCCGAGGACATTGCTAGTATCACCTTGACAATGCAGGGCTGAAGGAATTGTACATGACAGGCATGTACAAAAGCCTCAAAGGGCATCAGACTCATTGTGATGTGCTTAAAAAGCAGATCCTCAACAGAAACCCTAGGAAAGAGGGTATCGCCTTTGAGATGAAACTTAATGCTGATGGAACATATTGGAAGCCTGAGCAGTACCCCAAAACCTCATGGGTTGCTGCAAAGGGACCTCCAGTTGATCCATCTAACTTATCTGGCTTTACATGTGAATCTCCTCATTCTTCCGATGAGTCATTTGACTCCAACTATAAACTGTTCAAAAATCAGAATGGTGAAGTATTTGCTAGATATGTTGGCACTAACTACAGGAACGGTTCTCCTATGAAGAAAATCTGGGTTCCCAAGAAGTGCCTTGAAAGTCTTGGTGAATGTCCTCATGACACCACACCGTGAAGAACAGGAACCCCAGATCAAATCCTTCACGTGGATCAAATTCCTCAAATGGATCAAAGTCCTCACATGATTATCATCGTGCTAACAACTCTGTTTTGCAGGGTAGAGCTAAGGGCTATGATTATGTGCATTATTCTTCAAACCATTATGTTCATAAGTCCTCGAAGAATTTCTCTGCTTATTCATATGCTTACCTTAACCCCTCTTATGTGAAACGAAATGGTTTGGCCTCTATGCCACCATTCTCGTATGGTGCTCGCAGGGTGATAAACTCTTTGCCACCCCTTCAGATGTGGGTGGTGAAGAAAAAGAACTAATCTCTTCTGCAGGTCAGGTCTCGGGCGTGCTTTAACGTCTTAAGAATTTCTTTGGGGACACGACAAAATTGCCTGAAAGGACGCAGGTGAATCATGATGAAATGAACCTTCATTTCACACGTCCTCATACTGCTATATCTATTTACTGATTGATGAATTCATCTGATGAACTTGATATCATATTCTTCACAAATGAAGCATATGAGATTGTAAGCTACACTAATTCATCTGCAGGATGATCAACCCAAAGCTACTGAGTGGGTCCTCGATAGTGGATGTATGAATCACATGATTGGTGACAAGAATCTATTGATGGATGCTCCTTATCACCGTCACATCCAAGCATATCATCTTCTTGACAAAGGCAAAAGTCGGTATTGGGTCTTGGTAAGGTTGCAATCTATAAGGATAAACACATGGACAAAGTCATGCTTGTTGAGTCCTTAGGATACAACCTCATGTCGATCTCAATGCTTTGTGATCTTGATATGGTTGTTGTCTTTGGCAAGTATCGCTGTGTTGTGATTATGGAAGTCGACAATTCCAAAGTCTTGAAGGCTTTAGGAGAGGAGATTTGTATATTGTTGATTTCTCTCTGAGGACCACAACCACCGTGTGTCTACTTGCAAAAGCTTCAGAAGGCTAGCTATGGCATCGACGACTTGGTCACGCAGGCATGAGGATTTTGCACACGCTTGCGAAGAAGAAGCATGTCATTGGCATTGAGAATGTCAACTTCCTCAAGGATCACTTATGCGGAACCTATGAAGCTGGAAAAATGACCAAGGCCAAGCATCCAGCAAAGACTATCATGACCACTACTCGTCCATTCAAATTGCTTCACATGGACCTCTTCGGACCTAATCATTACTCAGCAGTCACTAATGATGCATCTCTATATGGTTTTGTCATTGTTGATGATTACTCTCGATATACATGGGTACACATTGTTACTTACAAACATGAAGTGCAGGAAGTCTTCAAACGTTTTTCCTCGAGGGCTTCAACCAACTTTGGTGTGAAGATCAAGCACATCAGAAGTGACAATGGAACTGAGTTCAAGAATTCTGGTCTTGATGAACTTGGTATTACTCATGAGTTATCTGCTCCCTATACTCCTCAGCAAAATGGCGTCATGGAGCGCAAGAACAGAACTCTTGTTGACATGGCTCGCACTATGCTTTATGAATACAAAACGCCTCATCGTTTTTGGATTGATGCAATTGATACTGCGTGCCACATCATCAACACAGTATATCTTCACAAATTCTTCAAGAAGACGGCCTATGAACTCCTCACTGACAAGAAACCCAATGTGAATTATTTCAAAGTCTTCGGTGCTAAATGTTGGATTAGAGATCCTCACCACAATTCTAAATTTGCACCGAAAGCACATGAAGGTTTTATGCTTGGTTACGGAAAGGACTCGCGCACCTACATAGTCTTCAATATTGTTCTTCACGAGATTGTTGACACTGTAGATGTGCAGTTCGATGAAACTAATGGCTCGCAAAGAGAGCACCTACCTTCTGTGTTAGATGAACCAGCACCTGAGGATTCTATCAAGTTCAAGGCAACTGAGGATGTCATTCCTCTTGAAGAATCTCTTTGAAGAATTCATTCCAGTTCATGAAGAGCGTCGGTGATGCACTGAAGAAAATCTTGAGGAAGATGGTGTTGAAGAAAATGTTGATCAAACTCCTCAGCGACAACCAGCTCATCCTCGCGTTGCAAAAGAAGTGCAAGTGGAGAAGATCATCGATGACATTAGAGCACCAGGTCCTCTCACACGCTCAAAAGCTTCACATTTATCTAACTTTTGTGGGCACTATGCTTTTGTCTCTATCACAGAGCCCACTAAGGTAGATGAAGCATTTTGGAGCCGAAGTGGATTCAGGCTATGCAAGAAGAATTACATCAGTTCGAGCTCAACAATGTCTGGGAACTGGTCAAACGTCCAGATCCTCGCAAGCATAATATCATTGGCACAAAGTGGATCTACCGCAACAAGCAAGATGAAAATGGCCTTGTGGTGAGGAATAAGGCACGATTGGTAGCTCAAGGCTACACAGGTTGAAGGAATTGATTTGATGAAACTTTTGCACTGTTGCTAGACTTGAGGCTATTCGCATATTACTTGCTTATGCTAACCATCATGATATCATATTATATAAAATGGATGTGAAAAGTGCATTCCTCAATGGTAAGCTTGAGGAAGAAGTATATGTTGCTCAACCCCCAGCTTTTGAAGATCCAAAGAATCCTGACAAAGTCTTCAGACTTAATAAGGCCCTCTATGGCCTCAAGCAAGCCCCTCGGGCGTGGTATGATACATTGAAGGAATTCTTCGTGAAGAATGGCTTCACACCCAGTTCACTCGACCCTACTCTCTTTACTAAATCTTATGATGGTGAACTATTTGTGTGCCAAATATATGTTGATGATATTATCTTTGGCTGTACTGACCAACGTTATAGTGATGAATTGGCCTATATGATGAGTTAAGAATATCAAATGTCTATGATGGGAGAGTTAAAATTCTTCTTAGGTCTTCAAATTCGTCAACAGAGCAATGGTATATTCATATCTCAGGAGAAATACCTCAAAGATGTACTGAGGAAATTCGGCATGCAAGATTGCAAAGGCATCAAAATTCCTATGCCCACAAATGGCCATCTATGCATTGATGAAAATGGTATTGAATTCGATCACAAGGTATACCACTCCATGATTGATTCTTTATTGTACTTATGTGCATCTAGGCCAGATATAATGCTTAGTGTTTGCATGTGTGCCCGATTTCAAGCTGCACCGAAGGAATCACACCATAAGGCTGTGAACCATATTCTTGATATCTAGCTCACACACCAACACTAGGATTATGGTACCCCAAGGGCTCTGATTTTGATCTCATTGGATATTACGACTCGACTTTCTGGTGATCGTGTGGACCGCAAGTCAACTTCTAGCACTTGTCATTTCCTCGGACGATCTTTGGTCCGTTGGTCCTCGAAGAACAGAATCTGCGTATCACCGCTTCTCTGCGGAAGCTGAATACATTGCTCTTGGGTCTTGTTGTGCTCAAGCTGCTTTGGATGAAGCAAACACTCAAGGACTATGGCGTCAGCGTGAAGAATGTGCCTCTCCTCTGCGACAATGAGAGTGCCATCAAGATTGCTCACAACCCAGTTCAGACTCGAAGACAAAGCACATTCAGATTCGTCATCATTTTCTTCGTGATCATGTGTTGAAGGCGACATCTCCATCGAGCACGTGAAGATCAAGAACAACTAGTGATATCTTCACTAAGCCCTTGGATGAGAAGAGATTTAGCAAGTTGCGGTGTGAGCTAAATATCTTAGAATCTTGAATGTTCTTTGAAAAGGACACACACCACGACACTTATGCAAAATTGATGACTTAGATGTGCAACACATGAAGAAACGTTTTCTTCAATCAATGAAGAATAACACTCTAAGTGTGAAGAAATTAATGAAGAATTTGATTCTCGAACCCTCGACAATTTATGCGTGTCTGAAATCATCATTCTTATCTGTGGGTCACGCCAACACAAAAGTTGAAAATCTTCAATTTGAGTTTTTCCTTAGTTTTGAAATTCTTGAGTTTTCAAATTCTTCAACTTTGCAAAATCTTCACTTTTTCGTCGTTTTTCTTCATTGGCCATATATATATATATATATATATATATATATATATATATATATATATATATATATATATATATATATATATATATATATATATATATATATATATGAGTTTATGTCCTCTACAACATTCACTTATAGCTATTTCTTCAAGTTGCTTTTTCTGCTAAGTGAATGTGATTGGACCCTTCCCCCTCTATGCTATACTCAACCCAATCTATTCACAAATTCTTCATGTGCGTTCTATTTGAAACTCGTTCAAAATCTTCACTGTGTCCTTGTCAGCTGAAGAAATTGCGAACGAAACTTTAAAACAAATCTTATCCAAATTTTCGGTTTTGCCGCTCAAACCGTTCCGCATCCCACAATGCATTATTCTATTCACCCACGATCGTACACGATCTCAACTACACAGTACGTGGGTGACACATGTCACGAGAAGGAGAAAGGGCAGGGGCACGTTCGTCCCAAATCTTCGGGTGAACAGTTTTTACCGTGTCTATAAATACCCCTCTCCCCTTCCTCACTTCATTTACTCCGCTCGATCGCTACTCTCTCACTCGAGCTCCTCAAACCCTAGCGCCGCCGCTACTCCATCGTCGCCGGTGAGGAAGAGCTTCGCTGCCTCGACCTCGTCGCCGTCGTACTCACGCCGACCGCGGAAATCTTCACTCCGCCGCCACCGTAGCTGTCTTCCTCTGCCAAGTTAGGGCGTGGGAGATCTAACTGACGAACTTCACATCTGTTCTTCTCGGTTAAATCGTGTTCTTCACCGGGTAATTAAAAGTTACTTTTATTACTCACTTTGATTCTCAAACTTTCCTGAAAATCTTCAAAGGTGTTTATTCTTCAAATCTTCACACATATGAACACCTCACACATCATATGATCTTGAACTGTTTCTCTAAGCAATCATTTTCTTCAAGATTCCCTAATTGTGTGGATCTTCGATCTGTACAACTCTGGAACCTAAGACAAGAATGCTTAGTGAAATTCCTCAAGGTTCATCTGGTCAAATTCCTCAAAACTTGTTCTTTTCAAAAAACCTTCTGAGAACGCATATGACCTCTCCAAATTCCTCGCACCTATACTCTGTTCACAGGTACTCATGTCTGCTACTGAATCACTAGGTTCTCATCAACTTAACTCATTTGCAGCGTTCCTCAAAGAAAAACTGCATACTTCTTCAGAGAATTCGATTGTTCAAATTCCTCAACTGAAGAATATGGCAGATGGTAAGAAGCCGCAGAAAGGAGGAAAGAAACCTGAGGTTATGACTGCATTTGAAATCCCTAAGGAAATTTATGCTGACTATTGCACACCTGATGAAGCAAAATTTGGCAAAGAAAACAAAAATCAGCGCAAGGTGCGCATAGAGAGGATTGAACGGAGATGGGCATGGGAATGGAGGGAATACAGATATGTGACTCCAAAGTACATGAGGAAATTCGCCCTCAATCCTCCATGCCCAAGAGCTCCATTGGCACTGCCAAGAAGTCGACCCCACCAAGCATCAAGCGTGGTGAGGACTTTCCTGAAGAATGGGCTAAGCACCAAGCTAAATTGGCAAGACAAGCCAAGGAGACAGTGAAGAAATTCAATGAGGATTCTGCCACTGCTACTGCTGCTGAGGCCTCAGTCAAACCGAGGAAATCCATGCCAAAGAAGCCTGCTCGTAAGCCAAGTGCTTCACCAACAGCGCCCTCACGGCCAAGTTCCTCAGCAATGCCCTCACGGCAAATTCCTCACTGCTCATGCTCCACCAAAGTCCTCGGCAGCTCCTTCAAAGTCCTCGGCTCCTGTGCATCGGCTACATGTCAAAGGACTGCTGGTTTCTCGATTGCCTCTCGGTGTTTCAAACAAGTTCCTCGGTGCACCAATTTCCTCATCAGCCCCACTTTGTTGAAGACTAAAGCAACAGTGGACGCGGTCCTCGGCCAAGTCCAAAGAAGAAACAGTCGTGTTTCATGTGCCTTCGATGATGAAGCCTCGATGATGAACTTGCGAAATCATCGAGATGCATAAGTGAAGGACGCTAGAGCCAAAGGCACATATGTGCCATCTTGCTTTTGGATCCGAGGAAGATCCTCGACTACATTGACCACTGGCACAAGGATCCTAACACCCCTATGCCTGATTTTCATCTGACCTCTTGTCAAAGTCACATGCTGACCCATTTCATCACTGAGGAGAAATGGAAGTTTGAAAAGGCAAGAGAGATCAAGAAAGCTCAATACAGAAAGGAGAAGCTCCTGAAGAATAATGTTGTCAGAATGACACCTGAGGAACTTCTCCAGGCTTAGTCTGAAATTCAAGCCCTCAGCAAAGACTTTGATGCCTACTATGCTGATTGGCAAGGAGCTAAAGTGAGATTCGTCAATCTGACGAAGAAATTCACAAATGTTGCAGCCCCATCGCAACAAGAAAATCTTCAGGCTGCAGACTCTGCTCACTCTTTGAAGAACATGCCAACACACTGATGACTTTCACTCTTTGAAGAAAATGCTAGTTCTAGGGCTGGTGAAGAAATTCCAGCCGCTGAAGAAATTGCCAGGGCATCCACCAGTTGTGCTCCTGAAGAAACTAAAGAGATCGGAGCAACTGCATCATTTGCGCCTGAAGAAAATCAACCAGATTCCTCAGCTCCTCCCGCGCCTACACCAACTCCAATTCTTCCATCAGCCTCTGATGTGAAGAAAACCAAGGCTGCAGAGCGAGCTGCGGTGAAGAAACGGAAGGCATCAGCTGCGTCAATTCTTCGGCTGTGAAGAAAATGAAGCCAATGACCACCTCATTTGAAAATCCTATTGATGCTGTTCCAATTTCCTCCATGCCATCAAAGGACCTTGTTCCTTTTGGAGAAGACTATGAGATCCCAAGCGGATCTGATGAAGGAAATCATTCTGCTGCTTCGTCAGAGCAGATTGATGAAGAAATTAAAGTGGATGAAACCCCTTCAACGGCTGTCATCTCCTCACCTATGCCTCAGTTCACAGCTGAAGAGGCTGGTGTTGAGGAAATTGAAGATGAAGATGTGGATATAGGATGCACCACACCTGTGATGAATGATGACTTTTGGGAAAGTCAGCATCGCAATACTCTTCTCTTCACCCCTATCCAACAGTTTCTTCAGTCCCCTGCACCAACAGTTCAAATAGGCTCTGAAGAAACTCAACCCACTCCCTCTGTGCATGAAGACATTCCAGCTGCTAGTGTTGAAGAACCTGCTGCTGCTGATCCTCAGGTTGCACAAGAAGAGGAACCAGAAATTCCTTAGCCTGAAGAACCTGAGCTCGCGATTCCTGAGGTGGTGATGCAACTCACTGACATCCCTCTGCCAAAGCCAAAGAATCCGTTCTCAAGGAAACAGAAGTTCAAGGCTGAAGACTTCTTTGCCGAGCATGTATTCACTAACTACAACCCCTATGACTCTGCTCGCATAAGGAAGAGGCGTTTCTGGACTGCTAGTCAGGCCAACTTCTATTCCTCTGTGCTGTTTGACAAAGACAAAATCTTCGATCATGCACATATTCCTCACGTGGACATGGAATCTCCGCCATGCTTGAGCCAGTCCTCGGTGTTCTTCACGATGCGGGATTACTAAATTTCTGCACGGACATTTGCGATTGGAATGAAGAACTCATTCTTTAGTTCTACGCGACATCGCATATCACCGAGACGTGAAGATGTCAACTCATGGGTGTTGGATGGATGACTAAAACACTCACTACAAGGCACCGCAATGAATTGCTTCGTGTCCTTCCTATCAATCCTCCCCATGATAGTGCACGTTGCACCTCTGGTGACCACGAATCGACAAATCACTATATGCAAGTGCTCATGAAGCCTTTGAAGCTCGGGCAGGCCCCACTTAACCAAATTCCTCGTCAAGGAATTACTCTATGTGCCTCGGACTGTCTATCACATTCTGACGAAGACTATGAGTCCTATCAAAGGCCACGACTCAAATGATGAAGAAGTCGTTGGCATCATGAAGAATATGCTTTTCAACATCATTCATGGTGTTCCCGTCAACTTCCATGATTTCTTCATGAGGACTCGGGCAATATTGCTATGTCACCATTCGATTTGAAGCCCTATCGCCTTGGATTATGAGATTCATCAGGCAAGATCTTCTTTGAATTACAAAGTCGACACTCTGAACCACGGTAGCTACTTGCCTCCCATTGAAGTCCTCAAATGGACAGTTTCATCGGTGATGATAAAGGCAAGGCATTTCTTGTGATCGATGAAGGCATTCGTCCATTGGATGGTCAATTTCGCAAGGCTGCATCTTACTCTACCAATGACGACTCTGTCACACATGACTCTGCCGCAAATACCTCAGCCAAGCAAAATCCTCAAGCCACAACACCCAGGGTGATGACTGACCATGAGTTACTCCTCAGTCTTCATCAGAAGGTTGATCGCAATCACAAATGGGTAAAGCGTCAGTTTGGTGCACTTCTTCACAATATGACCTCAACATACAATGCAGTGAAGAAGAACCAATACTACCTTCATGAAACCTTCAACCGCACCTGGGCTGTCCTCACTCATGTCTATAGCTATTGAAGAACTGAAGACTATGGGTCTCAAGGAAGAATTTGGTAGTGCGCACCTCCTCAGAAGAAACTCAAGAGGGTCAAATTTCCTCCACTGGTGGCCAGCTCTTATTCTTCATCGCGTGACACTGATGAGAATGAAGATTTGGACGACACTGCGGCAGGCCCTGCTACAACAAACAACCCCGACAACCGACTTGAAATTCTTCAGCGGCGTTAGTCCTCAGTTTCAATCCTTTTGGTCATTTGATGACAAAGCGGGAGAAATCTGAGTTAGTCTTCAAGCGGGTCTATATTAAGGGCATTTTTTTAAGTTACAACTCTCGTTCTTCTGAAGCTTTTATTTGGATCGAGTTGTAATCTTAAACCCGATGGTGTGCTGATACTTTTGTTGCATTATGCTTTGCATGCTTATTCCTCGTTAATGACATTGCACGCATGCTGAATCTCATCAGGCACCATATTTCATCATGCATTTCAAATTCTTCATATTATATATCAAATGCGTGTATGAATTACAAGATATAGGGGGAGATCTCCATGATTCAACTCTTCAAATGTGCATTGCCTCAAACGCAAATTCCTCACTATGCACATCTTGTGGGGAGTTCTTCTATATCTTGCTATCAAATTCCTCAATATCGTATTTACACTTCATACATTTATCCCGCTGAAAACTTAAACTATATTGTCATCAATCACCAAAATGGGGAGATTGTAAGTGCATCTAGTGCCCTTAGTGATTTTGGTGTATTGAAGACTTATAGGTTAAGGGACTAATCGTTTGTGAGTGTACACAGGTCTATAAGTCTATGAGGAGTTTGATACTTACAGAGAAAGTCGACCCTAAAATGAAGTTCTTCGACTGAAGACTTTGATATTCTGAAGACTTTATGAAGACTTTGAAAGTGAAGAAATTGGTGTGACCTTGAAGACTTGGTATTCATTTGTGGAACATGAAGCGTGAAGACTTTTGTTTTCGTAGTTTCATTTTCTCTTTCTTGAGTCATAGGAAACACCGTCTTTGTTAAAGGGGTCGAGGAAATACTAAGGAAAAATTTCCATGTGATGCTCAACTCCAAATCCTACACCTACCAATCCCTTGAGTGAAGCCTTTGGAAATCTCATACAGATTCAGTCACTTTCTTGAAAGGAGAGACGAAGTTCTTCCAGTCGTTGATGAATTTGTTCTGGCGAGGAGTTAGGAATTCGCCAGTCTGAATTGCCTACACGATGAGGAACATGATAGCCCCGAGGAATTTGAGAGTCAAATTTCCGACCGTTCTTTGTCTTCTTGCGCCGCTATCCCAAAATATCTTATCCACCTAACGGTCATATCATTGAAGGGCATTTATGTCTTATCATGTTGGGCTGCTCCCTAGGCTATAAATAGCCACCCCCTACAACCACTAGCTGGTTGGCTGCTCTGAGAGAACTTGACACTTGTCATTTGAGAGCAAGCCATCCTCCGAGGACTTTGAGCGAAAATCATCGAGTGAGGAAAACCCAAAACCAAACCCCTACAAACCCAAAGTGATTGAGCATCACTGAATAAATTGATCCTGCATGGATCCGACGCTTGTTACCTTTGAAGATTGTGCTTCTTCCAGACGGTTAGGCGTCATGGTCTAGAGCATCAAGAGGAATTGTGGATCGCCGAGTGACCAAGTCTGTGAAGGTTTGGAAGTCGCCTAAAGACTTACCACAGTGATTGGGACGAGTGCATGTGACCTTAGTTCAAGGAGAATACGGTGAGGACTGGGTGTCTGAGCTGCGTGCTTTCGATCGGGTGTCCGGACTGTGTGTCCTCGAGTTTAAATACTCAGCCGCTCCAACCAGACGTACAACTGAGACAACAGTTGGAACTGGTCTACCAAATCATTGTCTTCACCAACCTAACTGGTTCTATTTCCTTGGCCCTTTCATTTCCTCATTACTGTGTTGAGTGTTTGTTCATATCTGTGTTTGAAGACTTCGACTGAAGACTTCATCAATTTCCTCAGATCAATTTCTTCAGTCTGTTTGTCTTCACCTTGTGTTATCCTGTGATTACGCTCTCTGTACTCAGTGCTTGTCTTCATTTCATCTTGATGATCATGCTTGTATTCTGTTATGCTTACTCGAGTACTTATTCATTGCTAGTAGTTCTTCGCTAAGGAATTTCCTCACCGGCAAATTCCTCAGTGAAGAATTCATAAAAATCGCCTATTCACCCCCCTCTAGTCGATATAACTCACTTTCATTTCCTCCCCTCGGTGTTTTATTCAAGACGGTGTAGCTCCTTCGTTTCGTTGTTGGTGGACTAGTTTTGTAGGAGTCACCGTACTATAAAGAGGGGATCCGCTTTGGTAAGACTAGGGTGGAATCAACACGTACACATCCTTATCACACCCGTCGTCTTCCTTTCGCAACTCTGGAGCCGCAACTTCTCTTCCGTACCTGCTTCGCCCTGTGCCAGCGGTAGTACCACGATCTCCAGCGGTAGTACCGCCGAAGCCCTCCAGCGGTAGTACCGCTCCATGAAGCGGTAGTACCGCTCCAAGCAGTAGTACCGCTCCGTAGAGCGGTAGTACTTCTGGAACTTCGACAGTAATACCGCAGCAAGATGCGCGCTCTGCCGCCTCGATTCAAGACGGTGTTTTCTCGTGTCGGGTTTTGCGGCACTAACATGATAGTAGAAGCGGTAGTACCGCTCAAGCGGTAGTACCGCTTCTACTCCTTGATAATACCGCTTTGGGTCCGGTGCTCTGGCTTCCTCTCGGTAGGCAAGGCCCATTTGGGTAGGGAGCGGTAGTACCGCTCTCGGCGGTAGTACCGCCCTGCCCCCAGCCAGTAGTACCGCTTCTGTCTTGGGCAACCAGTGAGGTAACGGTTGGATGAGTTCCCACACTATATAAAGGTGTCTTCTTCCTCCAAGTTGACCGACCTCTTTCCCCCAAAGCTCCATTGTTGCTCAAAGCTCCATTTTCTCCCGATCTCTCTCCCTAGCCAATCAAACTTGTTGATTTGCTCGGGATTGGTTGAGAAGGCCCAAATCTACACTTCCACCAAGAGAAATTTGATTCCCCCCACTTATCCCTTGCGGATCTTGTTACTCTTGGGTGTTGAGCACCCTAGATGGTTGAGGTCACCTCGAAGCCATACTCCATTGTGGTGAAGCTTCGTGGTGTTGTTGTTGTTGTTGGGAGCCTCCGGTTGTTGTGGAGATTGCCCCAACCTTGCTTGTAAAGGTTCGGTCGCCGCCTTCAAGGGCACCAATAGTGGAATCACGGCATCTCGCATTATGTGAGGCGTGAGGAGAATCTGATGGCCCTAGTGGCTTCTTGGGGAGCATTGTGCCTCCACACCGCTCTAACGGAGACGTACTTCCCTTTAAAAGGAAGGAACTCCGGTAACACATCCTCGTCTCCACCGGCTCCACTCTTGGTTATTTCGTGTCTTTACTTTTGCAAGCCTACTTGTTGTTACATCCTTTGCTTGCTTGTGTGCTAGTTGTTATTGCATCATATAGGTTGCTCACCTAGTTGCACATCTAGACAACCTATTTTGTTGCAAAGTTTAATTTGGTAAAGAAAAGTTTAAAAATTGTTAGTTGCCTATTCATCCCCCCTCTAGTCAACCATATCGATCCTTTCACCGAGCTCGTCTCGCGCTCGGTGGCAGGACGGGCCGATAGAGGCCAGTTTTGGCCGGCCTAGTGGGTCTCGGCGCGGGGGACAGCTCAGGAGTGCTAAAGGCGGGGCCTTTCCTCTCGTCTCTTTGGTTGGGGTAGCGGTGGGTGGCGGGCGAGGTGGCGTCGAGGTCTTGGATGCCGGGCGGCGGTCCTAATGGTGGTGTCGCGGTGCTCTTGGGCAGAGCCCGTGGCTTGGTGCTGCCCGGTGATCATGGTCGTGTGGGCGGCATGGTCGTCGGGATATGGCGTTCGGTGGCGGTGAATATTGACCAGGGTGAAAACTTGTTTTATCTTCGGACAGACCGGCGGCGGCGAAACTCGTTCCCTTCCTGAAGGTGTCGTCGCGGCAATCATTGCCCACCGTGTTGCTCCAGGGGAAACTCTGACCCGGTGGCGGCGCTCCGGTGTCGTTTCCTTCCTGAAGGCGCCGCCTTGGAGTCCACGGTTCGTCGTATGCGGCTTCATCTCTTCGCGGTGGCATGTTCACGGTCGAGGACCCGACATCTCTTGTAGTGCTTGGGATGGTGTTGCTGCACTCAGCGCCTATGTATCTTGTCTTGGGTGTGTGCGTGTGTTATGGCGTGCGTTTGTACCGGTTTGTTATTGGTCATTGCTTTATATATAAAGCGGGACGAAAGCCTTTTTGGTACTAACGTGTGCAGAATATCGTCATTGAGAAAATTGATACGAACATAGAAGCAAGGACAAACGTGGCACCAGTTTATGCCCAAAGGTCAAGGGTAACTATAACGCCGGTCGCTCAATCTGAGCTCGCCGTTGGGTTTCCACCAGTGGTGGAGTCCGTGCGCGTCGCTGTCCATGCCGGAGTTCCTCCAGAGCGTCGCCGACGGCAGGAGGTGCGGCCGCTCCTTCTCCTTGCCAACCGCAGAGAAGAGCATGTCACGGTACGACAGTGTCCTCGCCGACTTGGCCACACCATGGAAGCGCTCCTCCAACTGCTCCCGCTGCTCCAAGTAGTCGATGAAGCCCTGGCAGATGGGGTCCCTGTCGTGCACGTACAGCTTCAGCTCCCACGCCGACAGCTGCTCGAACAGCTTCTCCATGCGCTTCCGGTGCGGGCTCAGGACCAGCCCGAGCCCGGCCTTGACGAGGTTGCTCGTGGCGTACAGGTCCTTCCTCAGCCCCTCCGACGGGAGCAGCCTGTTGATCGCCGGGGCCAGCGACACCTGCGGCGGGTTGAAGAGGAAGGTCGGCAGGCTGAGCCCCTGCTCCGACATCATGGCCCTCCCGACGTCCAGCGCCAGCGACGCGCCGAGGGAGTGCCCCGTGAGCCAGACGGCGTGGTTGTCGGCGGCGACGGTCGCCAGGAGCGTGTCCACCGCCTGGTGCGCGCGCTGGGAGCGCTTGCAGTCCGGGATGTAAAACCAGGATATTGAGGCAACTGCTCGACGCCCTTGGGGCGTGCGGCTATCTCATTATATATAAGTACCAAAGGGTACAAGTACAATTACAACACGTATACACATATAGTCTAACACCCTCCCTCAATCTTAACTGTGGCCTGAAGTACAAACTAAGTTAAGATTGCGCCTGCAGCCTACAAACTGTGGTTGTGGAAGAGGCTTCGTGAAGATGTCAGCAAGTTGATCCTTTGATGATATGAACTTGATGCTAAGCAGCTTCTGTGCAACACGCTCTCGAACAAAGTGATAGTCAACCTCAATATGTTTTGTTCGAGCATGAAATACTGGGTTAGATGATAAATATGTAGCACCAATGTTATCACACCAAAGTACCGGAGAGTGAACCGAAGGAACTCGCAACTCCCTCAGCAAGGACTGAACCCAAATGATCTCGGTATCGCGCAAGCAAGCGCTTTGTACTGCTAAACAGGTCTTTGCTGCGAGACACCGTAGCTCGCTTGCGAGCATTCGAGCAATCAAGTTAGGACCAAGAAACACTGCATACCCCCGTGGATCGCCGGTCATCGGGACTACCACCCGGTCGGCATCGAGAAGGCTGAGATCTCATAAGGCGGCGCCGCCGGAGAAGCAAACCATGAGATGCGATGAGACATATGTATCGCGAATGCGCTTCTGGTGACCAATGGGATGTCGTGGGCGCATGAAGAAACCGAGCAGACACGATTGATCGCATAAGAGATGTCGATGCGGTGATAGTAAGATCTGCGGGCCTCAACAAGGCTGCGATACTCGGTGGCATCATCAGAGGAAAGAGGGTCTCCATCAAAAGCGACAACCGATCGATGGCGAGACATAGGAGTAGCAACAGTTTACACTGCAAAGCATACCAAAGACGACGCAGCAAGTCCAGGCGTACTTCTTACGAGTAAGAGTGACTCGGCAGAAGACCGTGACACCTCGGACCAAGAAAGAAGTGGAGAGCACCAAGATCCTTAACAACAAAATCACCACCCAATGCAGCCACAAGGCGGTCTGCTGCGGCATCGAGGAAGGCGATGAGAATAATGTCATCAACATAGACCAAGTAAATACATCGTAACCTCGGTATTGAAGAAGGAACAATGATGTGTCGGCGAGAGAAGAATGAACAAGTGCTTGCAAGACCGAACCAAGGCGTGCATGCCGTGCACGGGAGCCTGCTTAAGACCATAGGCGCCTTGAAAAGGCAGCGAGAGATGATTAGGGCGTGCGGGATCCACAAACCCCGGTGGTCGGCGCATATAAACCTCCTCCTCCGAATGCCATGCAAAAAGCGTTACGCACATCAAGTCGACGGAGAAACCATCCTCGAGTAACGACAAGGGATAGTAGCGAGCGAATAGTAGTAGGCTTGATAAGCTGGATGAGCGTGTCTTCATAGTCAAGACCATACCTCTGTTTGAAACCCTTAGCCACCAACCTTGCCTTGTAGCGCTCAATGGAGCCATCAGCATGCCGTTTAACTTTAAACACCCACTTAGAGTCAATGATGTTGACCCGGCACCTTTGGAGGAACAAGCTGCCAGGTGTCATTCTTTAGCAATGCTTGAAACTCCTGTTCCATCGCGGCACGCCAATGGGGAATGCCTAGCGCAGCCTGAAAGTGGCGAGGCTCAGCAGTGGGATCCGCAGCAGCATGAGCCATGCACGCGGCGAGCCACGCAACAGTCCCATCGGTCCGGATCTTAGGCTGAAAGACACCGGTCTGACTGCGCGTGCGATGTCGAGGAGCAACCGGTTGTGGTGTCGACGCAGGGCATGACGCAGGCGACGTAGGAAGCGACCCCGAGTCGCCAGGGCTCACGCCGGAGCCACTGGGCGTCGGAGATGCGGGCGGTGTGGCGCCCGACATGGCCACGTCGCCCAGCCCTGTGGGGGGCTGGCCTTGAAGGAGCAGGCGAGCCTGGGGTGGCCGGCCCATCGGGAGCCGAAGCCGGCCCAGGCGAGCCTGGCGTGGCTGGCCCAGAAGCAACCTCCAGCTCGGGCGACTCGCACGGGGCGGGCGAGGATGACACTCGCGGGCGGGTCAGCGATGCTGCGGGCATGGGCGCAGCCCTAGCGGGTTGCGGTATGCCGCCCGATATGCATGCCCCATGCACGCGTCCTTCCTCCGGACACGCCGGTGCTTGTTCTTCAAGGAGCTCGAGGCGAGCACCACGGCCAACACCTGCAGCATGGTTAGGGAGCAACACAGAGCATATGCAACATCCACAAATTGATCGAGCACGGTGTGGTAGAAGAAGCGTCTGGCGGTGTGATAGAGGTATTCGAAGTGCTAAAGGGAAACACATTCTCATCAAAAACAACGTCACGAGAAATGTAAAGCGATTGGTGGGAACATGTAGGCATTTGTACCCTTTGTGAAGGAACTATACCCAAGAAAACGCACTTTTTAGGCCGAAACTCTAGCTTATGTTTATTATATGGGCGCAAATGAGGCCAACAAGCACACCAAGACTTTGAGAAAGGTGTAGTGCAGGATTTCATTGAGCAAGAGTTCAAGTGGAGTTTTCATATTCAGAGTCGTGAAGGAAGCCTATTGATCAAAAAGCAGCGGTGGAGAAAGCATCACTCCGAACCTAAAGTGCGGAGGCATGAGCTAACAAAGTGATGCGGTTTCTACAAGGTGGCGATGCTTACATTGGCGGTCCCATTCTGCGATGCGTATGGGGGCAAGACACACGGTGTGTGATCCCAAGCTTGTTAAAGAACGAGTTGAGGTTGTGGTATTCACCCCCGATCGCTTTGGACATGAATAATTTTACGGCGAAGGAGGCGCTCAACATGTGCTTGGCTGGATAAACACATCAAACACATCAGATTTTTCTTAATAAGATAGAGCCGGGTAAACCGATTGTAAGCATCAATGAAACGGCATAATAATTATGGCCACTAATGACGTTTGGGCATGACCCCATACATCGGAAAAAATAAGCTCAAGAGGATGTTTCACAACACGACTAGACTCAAAAGCGGAGTTGGTGACTCTTGCCTGGCGACAGGGCATCACAAATAGTTTCAGCAGTTTTATTTGACACAACTGGTAGCTCATGACGATGCAACACATGACGGACTATGGGAGCGGCAGGATGACCAAGTCGTGCGTGCCAATGTGTAGAGGAGGCACGAACACCACTGAGCGCCTGCGGAGAAAACTGCATGGGAGGTGCGGTTGGCGCGTCAAGTGCATACAGGCCACGGCGAAGACGACCGCTTCATGAAACGGCCCTCGTGTCCCGATCCTTGATAAAGAAAGCGAAAAGGGTGAAATTCAGCAAGGACATTATTATCACGAGTAAGTTGTGGAACAGACAACAAACTACACGAAGCAGTGGGAATACGAAGGATGTTAGACAAATGCAGTTTTCGTGAATTGTGTGCAAGAAGGATGCGACCAACATGGGAGATCGCATACCTGCTCCGTTGGCGGTGTGCACCGATCATGACTGCGATATGGCTCTGGACCAGAGCTTGCTCATGTCGTTGGTGAGGTGGTTGGTAGCTCCCGTGTCCATGTACCACGAGGGATCAATCGAGTAGGATGGAGTACGCCCGTGCTCATGACCCACCACCGCAGCGGCCGCCTGTTTTTCATTCCCCTTGCCATTGTTGCCGAGGCCAAGGAAATCTTGCTTGTAGCGGCGATGACAGCGAGAAGCCACGTGGCGCTCAATCCCACACAGCTAGCACGCCTGCTGAGCACCACAGCTGGGGCAGCAAGCCACCGGCCGTGATCCTCCTGTGATGGACGGCGCGGCGCCCCGTGAGGGCTGAGATGTGCCCGCCGGCTTGGCAGGGAGCGATAACTTCTGCGATTTGCCACGGGTTGCGGCGTTGGCGGAGGCAAAACTCGGAGTGGATCGACGCGACTTGATGCGCTGTTCGCGACCAAGGAGCCGCGCATACAGTTCCCGCGGCGGGAGAGGCGCCTCGCGCCCATGGACGTTCTCTATGAGATTGTCATAGTCATCATCGAGGCCATTGAGCACATGCGTGGTGAAGTCCTCATCTGCAAGGGGCTGGCCAATGGAGGCCAGCGTGTCTGCAAGTCCTGACATCTTGTTGAAGTACTCTGTGATGGTGAGGCCTCCAAGCTTGGTCTCCCCCAACTCAGTGTGGATAGAGTGAGCACGCGCCTGAGACTGCGAGGCAAAACTGCTGTGAAGTGCAGACCAAGCCTCACGGGATGTCGCGGCGAAGATGACAAGCGACGACACGCTCGGAGTCAGCGAGGACTGGATGGCCGAAAGTATCGCCTGGTCTTGGGCCACCCAGACATGATGAGCCGGGTGATACGGCGGTGGACACGGGATAGAGCCATCAACATAGCCCTCCAAGTAGCGACTCCGTAGGAGAGGTAGCACCTGCGCCCGCCAGGACAGGTAGTTGTCCGGTGTAAGCTTCACCGGAAGAAGATGCGAGAAGTAGAACGGCGATGGCGCCGGAGTGTAACCCGCATGGGGACCCACGTTCTGCATATCATGGGGAGCGAGAGCCAAGGACGCCTCGTAGCCAGGACCGGAGGGGGCATCAACCGGACCAGTCGTGGCCACCGAAGACACGGCGGGCGCGCCACCGTAGGCTGCGCCATAGGGTGACGGCGCCATCTGAGACGACGGCGGCATCGGCCAGGAAGAAGGCATCGGCGGCGCGGCGCCGTAGGTTGGTGCAGGGGCGCCGTACCACGGAGCGTAGGTCGGGGTAGCACCATAGTAGGGCGGGAACTCCGTGGGTTGAAACGCCCGTGGCGGACGGTGCAGCGCCGCGAGGTGGCGGCGCGAAGGCGGCGGTCGGCGGCGCCACCAGCGCGATCGGCGGCGCGATCGGCGGCTGGGGCAGGCAGCCGCCCGCTCGCTCCCCGCCCCGCCACCGCCGCCTGCAGATGGCTTTCGGCGGCAGCGGCGGCTGCCGCCAAGCCGTGGCGGCGGGGGATGTGAGGAAGGGCGACGAGGAGCGGCAGGCCAGCCGGGAGGAAGCGAGGCGGCGGCGGAGTCTTGAGGCCATCGGGCTGGGCGGCGCGATGGGTGCAGCGGAAGACGGAACCCTCGTCTGATACCATGTAAAACCAGGATATTGAGGCAACTGCTCGACACCCTTGGGGGTGCGGCTATCTCATTATATATAAGTACCAAAGGGTACAAGTACAATTACAACACGTCTACACAAGTCTACGTATACACATATAGTCTAACACGGGAGGGTATTGACCATGATCTTGAAGTCGAGGCACAGGTCGTGTATCGCCTTGGGGTGCAGCAGCATGGTCCCCCGGAACGCCACGACGTACTGCGGAGCCGAAGGGTGGCGGCGCCCGCCCGCCGGGGCGACGTGCTCGTAGATGGCGCCGAAGATGAACTTGTCGCCCTTGTGCTTGTAGGACTCGTCCGTCAGCACCTTCACAAGGCGGAACTGGAAGCTCTCTCCCACCACGGCGGCGCCAGCGCCTCCGCGTGCACCCTGCACCTGGTTCTGTCGTTCTCGAGGATGTAGGTGCCCTTCATGATGCAGGCGGCGACGCACCGCCGGTGCTCCTCGTTGTTCCTGTGGAATGCATGGATACAGATCAGTTGATGCAATACACATGCACCTAGCTAACTTGCGCACAATAGACTCGAATGCATGCAACATAAGTGGAGTACCAGTCAATCATCATTACGCAAGAGTGGCCGGCACCCACTGTGGACATGATGTGCGTCTGCCCGGAGACGTCGAAGCGATCGGCGACGTCGACCTTGGAGGCCATTGGTCAACGCCGTCGGGAGGCAGTCCTGACTCCGGATTTGTTGGGAACGACAGATCAAGCCTCCCCTGCTTTGCCGCGAAAGTTACTCTCCTGCGAGGTGCATATATGTACTGTGTCTGGGCAAGACTTTAGAATTACAAGTAGACTTGCAGCTGCCAGCTAGGAGTATTACGTATAGTGCTACTAATGATTCGTTGTGTAAGTTGCAACTTGCGATTGTTTCTAAAAAAAAGGTCTA
The DNA here is from genome assembly GCA_021437245.1 of Aegilops speltoides. NCBI lineage: Eukaryota > Viridiplantae > Streptophyta > Magnoliopsida > Poales > Poaceae > Aegilops > Aegilops speltoides. Next base: position 174,314,471 of record CM038142.1, on the reverse strand, counting down.
CTGCTGTTTTTTTACAGATAAGTCCACTGCTGTTGGCTCTAACTGCATAAAACAAGATGTGCTCTTAAGTCGTGACCCAGTCAAATGCCGCATTTGGTCGACGCTTATCACATTGGGCTGTTCGGAACCACCACTTACATCGATGGTGGCACCAATATTTAGTGTTTTTCTCTTTAGTTTCTTTCTTTCGAGGGTGCACATATACTAGTGTAGTCTCTTGTCTTGTCTTGTACTAATTCGCATCATACAATCCTCAGCAACGGTGATATGTTTACCTTGCGGGAATTGTAGTATACCTGTATTCTGCAGTTGCAGATACCTAGTCCCCTAGGTTTGTAAGCAAGTACTCCCTTCGTTCCTAAATATAAGTCTTTGTAGAGATTCCATTATAGTCCACATATAGATGCATTTCAAAGTGTAGATTCACTCACTTTGCTTCGTATGTGGTTCATAGTGAATTCTCTTCAAAGACTTACATTTAGGAACGGAGGGAGTAGATATTCTCCCAATGTGGTGTTTCTGGCGCCCATTGGTTGCCTGCCAGCTGAATCGCAATACATCATTGTGAAAGGAGCGATGCACCCCTCCTTGCAGATAATATATAACCGCATCATATACATGGAGAGACTAGAGAGGCAAGAGTACATAATCATGGATTTACTCTCATTGGAGGTGAATCTTCCGTGCCACAACTTCGGACTTCAATGCAACACCCTTCATAAGTGGGTCAATGTCCTGGATTTGGATCGACGTCCCCAAGTATACGATGGGGAAGAAGGATAACCTACAATTAAGGTTGTCCTCAATCCAATGTTGATCCCCAGACAAAAACCCCATGATCACAACTTGACTCTTATCAAAGTTCATCTTAAGGCCCGACATGGCCGCAAAGAGGACGAGAAGGAACTTAAGATCGATGATATCCAGATCTAACCCCTACGTCATGATCATCGTATCATCTACATACTGGAGGTGAGTCACACCTCCTGCAGGGATAATATGACCAACCACACCTTAGATGTGGTCGGCCATCCTAACTTTATCCAGGATGGCTACCAAGGCGGCAACCACAAGTTAAAGAGGAGGAGGGAAAATATGATGCTCCTGCCTCACCCCGCTTTAAGACCTAAAATAGGGGCATACCTCCGCATTAACATTGATGGAGATGCTACCACTCATTACCATCTGCATGATCCATCAACATCAAGGATCATTGAACCCCCTCTGCTCAAGAACTTTGCGGAGAAAGGACTAGTCTGAGCGATCGTAGGCCTTTTGGGAATCCATCTTAAGGAACACACCTTTATGGCGTTGAACCTTAACCCCCTAAACGGTTTCATGAAGCGCCAAGATCCCATCATGAATAAGATGCCCATAAGAAAGGCGAACTAGTAAGGGTGAGTGGTGTTCTAAAATAAAATAAAATAAAAAAGCCTAAAATTGAAAAGGAAACATGAAAAGAAAAAACATTGTACAAAATCTGACATAAAAATGGCTCACAACATGTGTGCTACTGAGAGCTCATGTGTGATGCACTCCGCATCTAGATGTCAACAATTCGCAAAAGGGCGCTAAGGTGCACCAACCCATTTAGTGTTCAACACTGTAGGGAGTGACGCCTATGGTATTTGATTTTTTCGATATTATTAGTTTACAGAGGGTTATTTAGTTTTCTAAAGACAATAAATTATTATTTTACAAAGGGAAGACTTTTTTGAAAAATTAAGAACACTTTTTGGAAAAAAAGTGAAGATTTTTAAAACTTTTGTGAATTCTTTTTTAGGAGAAACATAAACATTTTCTATAAAAGTGAACATATTTTCAAACTTCTATGAATTATTTTAAAATTTTATGAACATTTAAAAAAAATCAGGCTTTTTCAAAGAAAAAGACTAAAAATAAATGGAAAGGAAAAAAGGGGGAACAGGAAAAGTTGTAGAGAAAACAAGAAAAGAAAGAAAAGTGAAAAACCAGAATAGAAAATATGGAACGTTTCTACAACAGGACCCAAACTTTCCTAAACCTAGAAGCAAACTAACACTAATTGGGCCAACCCATCGCCTCTCGCTATGTGTGTTAGGTTGACAATTTGCCGCAATAAGGAGATGTTGCTAGCGGAGCATACACGTAGACGAGTCGAGCGGGCAAGGTAGATCATGGATGGACGAACAAGGATGGCTGATTCTTCAACGCCAACCCAACTACTTCATCGGGCCCCTCAATCTTTCTTGCTTCTCCATCGGGCATGTGCGATGATAGCATATCATATTCCTCATGTAGGACGAGGAGTGTCGACCGAACACACACCCTCTCCCCTACCTGTACAACATCTAGGTGGGTCGACCACTAATGTTTCGGTGTCTGGCAGTTTTAGGAACGTGCCAAAACATTTCAGTCGACAGTTTCCAGATTTGTTTTTAGGGGAAGGCCATTTGGCTCATATTCAACTTAAAACAGAGTTACATCATCCAAAATGTCTGGAAGTAAAAAACTGGGTTTGGGGGGGGGGGTTGTTTTTGTATTTTTCCTCCGGGTTTCATCCTTATTTTTCTCTCTTTTTCCCTTTCCATTTTTCGTTTCTTTCTTTTGTTTTTCTTCTAGTTTTTTCATTTCCTTTTTCCTTTTTGTAAGTGCATCTAGTGCCCCTTAGTGATTTTGGTGTATTGAAGACTTATAGGTTAAGTAACTGATGCATTTGTGAGTGTACACAGGTCTATAAGTCTATGAGGAGTTTGATATTTACAGAGAAAGTCGACCCCCTAAAAATGAAGTTCTTCGACTGAAGACTTTGATATTCTGAAGACTTTCTGAAGACTTTGAAAGTGAAGAAATTGGTGTGACCTTGAGGACTTTATATTCATTCGAGGAATATGAAGCGTGAAGACTTTTGTTTTCGTAGTTTCATTTTCTCTTTCTTGAGTCATAGGAAACACCGTACTGTTAAAGGGGGTCGAGGAAATACTAAGGAAAATTTTCCATGTGATGCTCAACTCAAAATCCTACACCTACCAATCCCTTCGAGTGAAGCCATTGAAAATCTCATACAGTTCAGTCAAGTTCTTCAGTGACTGAGACGCAATTCTTCTGGTCACTGATGACTTTGCTCTGACTGAGGAGTTAGTGAAAGTGCAACTAATCCCCGGGTGGTTTTGGTAATTAATAACAACATATATATCATTGAACTGATTATTCCTTGAGAATGTTTGAAAGTTCGATGATATGGGTATAACAATGATTGATGATGTGGACCCTCAAAATGCTAAGGAAAACATTGGCAAAAGCTCAAGACTCCATTTTGGTTTAGTGATCCAAGATCACATTGAGTCCATAGGAAAGCCAATACTATTAAAAGGGATGAGGTTATGATGATGATCTGGTTGCTCTAAGTGCTTAGTGATTTATCTCTCAAACTATCGGCAATCTTTCATTCCAACATAAACCCATAAGTAATCTCGGTCCCACCGATTCCATAAACTTCCACACCGAGATGAACCACCTCACCATATACCCAAACCCTAAAATTTGGATTTTCCGATTCCAAACTCGGTCATTCGAAATAGGTGTTGCCAACCTTCAGTAACCTACGTACTCAAATCGGTGTCACCGAGATGAGAAAGTCGGTCCCACCGAGATTGGCAAACCCTAGACTTTGGAAGAATCGGACTAACCGAGATTGTATTTTCGGTCCCACGAAAATCCCAACGTTCACAAGATTTGAACTTTCGGTCTCACCGAGTTGTCAACTTCGGTCCGACCGAGATTGGTCAAATGTGTGTAACAGTTGGATTTTGTGTGGAGGCTATAAATACCCTCCACCTCCTCTTCATTCGTGGAGAGAGCCATCGAAAGAACTACCACTCCTACCTTACATTTACGAGAAGAAAACTACCTACCCTTGTGTTGAGATCAAGTTGCTCCACTCCCACCATATGAAACTTGATTTCTAGCCTTCCCAAGTTGCTTTCCACTCAATCCCTTCCTCCACCACAGCCAAATCAGTGAGGAGAGTTGAGTGTTGGGGAGATTATCATTTGAAGCACAAGAGCAAGGAGTTCATCATCACCAACGCCATCTATTACCTTTTGGAGGGTGGTGCCTCCTAGATTGGTTAGGTGTCGCTTGGAAGCCTCCGTCAAGATGTGGAGTTGAACCAAGAAGTTTGTAAGGGCAAGGAGATCGCCTACTCGTGAAGATCTACCCGAGTAAGGCTAGTCCTCCGTGGACGTAGGCCATGATGGCATAGACAAGGTTGCTTCTTCGTGGACCCTTCGTGGGTGGAGCCCTCCGTGGACTCTCGCAGCCGTTACCCTCCGTGGGTTGAAGTCTCCATCAACGTGGATTGACGATAGCACCACCTATCGGAACCACGAGAAAAATCTCCGTGTCCCCAAATTGCGTTTGCTCTTCTCCACCTCTTATTTACTACATGTGCAATTTACTTTCCGCTGCCACTACTCTAGAATTGCATGTGTAGGGTGATACTTGACTTGCTCATCATTGTGAACTTGCTAAAAACTTGTCCTAATCAAAGGCTAAACTTTTAAGTTGTCAAGTAGTCTAATCACCCCCCCCTCTAGACATACTTCCGATCCTACAGTTAGGAATTCGCCAGTGCGAATTGCCTACACACTGAGGAACATGATAGCCCTGAGGAATTTGAGAGTCAAATTTCCGACCGTTGTTGTGCTGCGCGCCGGCTGTCCCAAAATATCTTATCCACCTAACGGTCATATCATTGAAGGACATTTATGTCTTATCATGTCGGGCTGCTCCCTAGGCTATAAATAGCCGCCCCCTACAACCGCTAGCTGGTTGGCTGCTCCGAGAGAACTTGACACTTGTCATTTGAGAGCAACCCATCCTCCGAGGACTTTGGCGAAAATCATCGGTGAGGAAAATCCCAAAACCAAACCCCACAAACCCAATGTGATTGAGCATCATCAAGAAATTGATCCTGCATGGATCCGGCGCTTATTACATTTGAAAGCGTGCTTCTTCCAGACGGTTAGGCGTCAAGGTCTAGAGCATCCAAGAGGAATTGTGGATCGCCGAGTGACCAAGTCTGTGAAGGTTTGGAAGTCACTGAAGACTTACCACAGTGATTGGACGAGGCATGTGTGGTCTTAGTTCAAGGAGAATACGGTGAGGATGGGTGTCTGAGTTGCGGCTCGAGAGGCGGGTGTCCGGACTGTGTGTCCTCGAGTTTAAATACTCGGCCGCTCCAACCAGACGTATAACCGAGAGACAGCAGTTGGAACTGGTTTACCAAATCATTGTCTTCACCAATGGTGGTTCTATTTCCTCAACTCTTTCATTTCCTCATTATTGTGTTGAATGTTGTTCATATCGTGCTTGAAGACTTTGGTGAAGACTTTCACAAATTCCTCGGTTCAATTTCTTGATCTGTTTGTCTTCATCTTGCTATCCTGTGTTTACGCTTTCCAGTACTCTGTTTTAGTCTTCATTTCATCATCTTGACTATGTGTGTATCTGTTATGTTTACTTACGAGTACATATTCCTTTGCAAGTAGTTCTTCACTAAGGAATTTCCTCACCAGCAAATTCCTCGGTGAAGAATTCTTATAAATCGCCTATTCACCCCCTCTAGTCGATATAACGACTTTCAATTGGTATCGAGCAAGGTACTCCTTGTTACGTGTCATTTAGTTTAACCTTTGGAGTTTAGTTATGTCGATGCGGGTATGAAGAAAGTGACATGCCCTATCTTTGACGGTCATGACTATCCCAAGTGGAAGGCCATGATGAGGAAGCGCCTCATGGCAAAGAAAATGAAGTGTGGACCGTCATCGAGATTGGTCTTCTTGATCTATGCAAGATGGCGCATGCTGATGATATTCGCAAGTACACTCGACTTGATATCATAGCGAAGGATATCATCTGCTCCTGCCTATCCAGAGATCAATTCGGGTGAATTATGCATCTTGGCAACTCGAAGCTCATCTGGGACCGAATCTCTGATGTCTATGAAGGTCATCGAACTCGTCATGATCCCTGGTTTGAGGACTTCAAGGAATCTCTCAAAACGATGACTTTCGAGCCAGAATCATCATCTTCTGCATCTTGTCTTATGGAAACGGTCTTTGAGGTAACCGAATGCTCCTCATCCGAGTCTTGTAATGATGAATCGATAATGATGAGTCCGACAATGATGAATCGATGATGACATTGAATCTGCTATACTAAACTCATTTGCGTTGCCACTAAACAACAAACAGTTTTAGAACAAACTCAAGATATGCTAGAAAGAAGTGATAATATGTTGCGCAAAGAAATGGATCAGTCAAAAGCATTGGGTGAATGTCTTCAGAGAATTCACTCCAAGTTTGACGCCCTTCAAGATCAACATAATACCCTCTTGACTGATCATGAGAAGCTTTCTCTTGAAGCTCTTCAAAGAAAGCAAGATCTTGAAAAGCTAAGAGTGTGTTATGAAGATCTTCAGAAGGAGCGCAATTCATTACTAGCTCAACAAATTAGCACCTCTCAGGAAGAATTTGTTCCTCCATGCTTAAAGTGCATTGAACGTGAATCTGCTAATTCTTCACCTGAATGTTCAAATGTTTCAAATGTTTCAAATGTTACAAATTCTTCATCTGCCTCTGCTATCACTAATTCCTCATCCGAGGACATTGCAAGTATCACTGACAATGCAGGGCTGAAGGAATTGTACATGATAGGCATGTACAAAAGCCTCAAAGGGCATCAGACACTTTGTGATGTGCTCAAAAAGCAGATCCTCAACAGAAACCCTAGGAAAGAGGGTATTGCCTTTGAGAGGAAACTCAATGCCGATGGAACTTATTGGAAACCGAGCGGTATCCCAAAACCTCATGGGTTCTTTGCAAAGGACCTCCGATTGATCCATCTAACTTATCCGGCTTTACATGTGAATCTCCTCATTCTTCCGATGAGTCATTTGACTCAACTATAAACTGTTCAAAAATCGAATGTTGAAGTATTTGCTAGATATGTTGGCACTAACTCGCAGAACGGTTCCCCTATGAAGAAAATCTGGGTTCCCAAAAGCTGTGTTGAAAGTCTTGGTGAATGTCCTCATGACACCACGTGAAGAACAGAACCCCAGATCAAATTCTTCACATGGATCAAATTCCTCAACTGGATCAAAGTCCTCATATGATTATCATCGTGCTAACAACTCTGTCTCGCAGGGTAGAGCTAAGGGCTATGAATATGTGCATTGTTCTTCAAACCATGATGTTCATAAGTCCTCGAAGAATTACTCTACTTATTCATATGCATACCCTAACCCCTCCTATGCTAAGCGAAATGGTTTGGCATCTTTGCCACCTTTCTCACATGGTGCTCGCAGGATGATAAACTCTTTGCCACCCCTCTAGATGTGGGTGGTGAAAAAAAAGAACTAATCTCTTCTGCAGGGTCAGGTCTCCAGACGTGCTCTAACGTCTGAAGAATTTGCTGGGGACCTGACAAAAATGCCTGAAAGGACGCAGGCGAATCATGATGAAATGAACTTTCATTTCACACGTCCTCATACTGCTATATCTGTTTACTACTTGATGAAATTCATCTGATGAACTTGATATCATATTCTTCACTGATGAAGCATATGATATTGTAAGCTACACTAATTCATCTGCAGGATGATCAACCCAAAACCACTGAATGGGTCCTCGATAGTGGATGTACAAATCACATGACTAGTGACAAGAATCTATTGATGGATGCTCCCTTATCACCGTCACCTCTGAAGCATATCATCTTTGCTGACAAAGGCAAAAATCAGGTATTGGGTCTTGGTAAGGTTGCTATCTCTAAGGATAAGCACATGGACAAGGTCATGCTTGTTGAGTCCTTAGGATACAATCTTATGTCAGTCTCAATGCTTTGTGATCTTGATATGGTTGTTGTCTTGGCAAATATCAACGTGTTGTGATTATGGAAGTGACAATTCCAAAGTCTTGAAGGCTTTAGGAGAGGAGATCAGATATTGTTGATTTTCTACAGGACCGCAACCAGCCGTGTGTCTACTTGCAAAAGCTTCGAAGGCTGGCTATGGCATCGACGACTTGGTCATGCGGGCATGAGGAATTTGAACACGCCATGAAGAAGAAGCATGTCATTGGCATTGAGAATGTCAAATTCCTCAAGGCTCACTTATGCGGAGCATGTGAAGCCGGAAAAATGACCAAGGCCAAGCATCCAGCGAAGACTATCATGACCACTACCCGTCCATTCGAATTGCTTCACATGGACCTCTTCAGACCTAATCATTACTCAGCAGTCACTAATGATGCATCTATATATGGTTTTGTCATTGTTGATGATTATTCTCGATATACATGGGTACACATTGTTACTTACAAACATGAAGTGCAGGAAGTCTTCAAACGATTTTCCTCGAGGGATTCAACCAACTTTGGTGTGAAGATCAAGCATATCAGAAGTGACAATGAAACCGAGTTCAAGAATTCTGGTCTTGATGCCTATCTTGATGAACTTGGTATTACTCATGAATTATCTGCTCCCTATACTCCTCAGCAGAATGGCGTCGTGGAGCGCAAGAATAGAACTCTTGTTGAGATGGCTCGCACTATGCTTGATGAATACAAAACGCCTCGGCGTTTTTGGATTGATGCAATTGATACCGCTCGCCACATCATCAGCAGAGTATATCTTCACAAATTCTTCAAGAAGACGCCTATGAACTCCTCAACGACAAGAAACCCAATGTGAGTTATTTCAAAGTCTTGATTGCTAAATGTTGGATTAGAAATCCTCACCACAACTCTAAATTTGCACCAAAGCACATGAAGGTTTTATGCTTGGTTACGAAAGGACTCGCACACCTACATAGTCTTCAACATTGTTCTTCACAAGATTGTTGACCATTGTAGATGTGCGGTTCGATGAAACTAATGGCTCGCAAAGAGAGCACCTACCTTCGTGTTAGATGAACCAGCACCGAGGATGCTATCAAGCTCAAGGCAACTAAGGATGTCATTCCTCTTGAAGAATCTGCTTGAAGAATCCATTCATGTTCATGAAGAGCGTCGGTGATGCACCAAGAACATGATGAGGAAAATGGTTTGAAGAAAATGCTGATCAAAATCCTCGGCGACAACCAACTCATCCACGCGTTGCAAAAGAAGTGCAAGTGGAGAAGATCATCGATGACATTAGCGCACCAGTCCTCTCACACGCTCAAAAGCTTCACATTTATCTAACTTTTGTGGGCACTATGCTTTTGTCTCTATCTCGAGCCCACTAAGGTAGATGAAGCATTTCGAGCCGGAGTGGATTAGGGCTATGCAAGAAGAATTACATCGATTCGAATGAACAATGTCCGAATTGGTCAATCGCCTGGATCCTCATAAGCATAATATCATTGGCACAAAGTGGATCTACCGCAACAAGCAAGATGAAAATGACCTTGTGGTGAGGAATAAGGCACGACTAGTAGCTCAAGGCTACACATAGGTTGAAGGAATTGATTTCGATGAAACTTTTGCACTGTTGCTAGACTTGAGGCTATTAGCATTTTACTTGCCTATGCTAACCATCGATATCATCTTATATCAAATGGATGTGAAAAGTGCATTCCTCAATGGTAAGCTTGAGGAAGAAGTATATGTTGCTCAACCCCCAGGTTTTGAAGATCCCAAGAATCCTAACAAAGTCTTCAGACTCAATAAGGCCCTCTATGGTCTCAAGCAAGCCCCTCGGGCGTGGTATGATACATTGAAGGAATTCTTCGTGAAGAATGGCTTCACACCCGGTTCACTCGACCCTACTCTTTTTACTAAATCATATGATGGTGAACTGTTTGTGTGCCAAATATATGTTGATGATATTATCTTTGGCTGTACTAACCAACGATATAGTGATGAATTTGCTATATGATGAGTGAAGAATATCAAATGTCTATGATGGGAGAATTGAAATTCTTCTTAGGTCTTCAAATTAAAAAAAGACAATGGCATATTCATATCTCAGAGAAATACCTCAAAGATGTCTTGAGGAAATTCGGCATGCAAGATTGCAAAGGCGTCAAAATTCCTATGCCCTCGAATGGCCAACTATGCACTGATGAAAATGGTATTGACTTCGATCACAAGGTATACCTCTCCATGATTGGTTCTTTATTGTACTTATGTGCATCTAGGCCAGATATAATGCTTAGTGTTTGCATGTGTGCCCGATTTCAAGCTGCACCGAAGGAATCACACCATAAGGCTGTGAAGCATATTGTTCGATATCTAGCTCACACACCAACACTAGGATTATGGTACCCCAAGGGCTCTGCTTTTGATCTCATTGGATATTCGACTCGACTATCTTTGGTGATCGTGGACCGCAAGTCAACATCGGCACTTGTCATTTCCTCGGACGATCTTTGGTGCGTTGGTCCTCAAAGAAGCAGAATCTGCGTATCACCGTCTACTCATCAAGCTGAATACATTGCTGCTGGCTCATCTGTGCTCAGCTGCTTTGGATGAAGCAAACCCTCAAGGACTATGGCGTCAGCGTGAAGAATGTGCCTCTCCTATGCGACAATGAGAGTGCCATCAAGATTGCTCACAACCCGATTCAGCACTCGAAGACTAAGCACATCCAGATTCGTCATCATTTTCTTCGTGATCATGTGTTGAAGGCGATATCTCCATCGAGCATGTGAAGATCAAGAACAGTGGCTGATATCTTCACTAAGCCCTTGGATGAGAAGAGATTTAGCAAGTTGCGGTGTGAGCTAAATATCTTAGAATCTTTGAATGTTCTTTGAAAAGGACACACATCCTAACCCTTATGCGAGAATTGATGACTTAGATGTGCAACACATGAAGAAACGTTTTTCTTCAATCAATGAAGAATAACACTCTAAGTGTGAAGAAATTAATGAAGAATCCGATTCTCAGAACCCTACGACAATTGTACGCAGTGTCTGAAATCATCATTCTTATACGGTGGGTTACGCCACCACAAAAGTTGAAAATCTTCAATCTGAGTTTTTCCTCATTTTTGAAATTCTTCAGTTTTACAAACTCTTCAACTTTGCAAAATCTTCACTATTTCCGTCGTCTTTCTTCATTGGCTATATATATATATATATATGTGAGTTTATATCCTCTACAGCATTCACTTATTGCTATTTCTTCAAGTTGCGATTTCTGCTAAGTGAATGTGATCGGACCCTTCCCCCTCTATGCTATACTCAACCCAATCTATTCACAAATTCTTCATGTGCGTTCTTATTGAAACTCGTTCAAAGTCTTCACTGTGTCCTTGACAACTGAAGAAATTGCGAACGAAATTTTTAAGCAAATCTTATCCAGATTTTCGGTTTTACCGCTCAAACCGTTCCGTATCCCACGATACATTAGTTTATTCACCCACGATCCTACACGATCTCATATGCACAGTACATGGGTGACACATGTCGCGTGAAGAAGAAAGGGCAGGGGCATGTTCGTCCCAAAATCTTCGGGCGAACAGTTTTTCACCGTGGCTATAAATACCCTCTCCTTCCTTACTTCATTTACTCGCTCGGTCATTGTCTCTCGCTCGAGCTCTCCTCAAACCCTAAGCGCGCCGCTTACTCCATCGCCGTCGGTGAGGAAGAGCTTCCTTGCCTCGACCTCGTCGCTGTCAGATTTCGCGCCGGCTGCGGAAATCTTCACTCCGCCGCCGCTGTAGCTGTCTCCCTCTGCCAAGTTAGGGCGCGAGAGATCTAACGTGACGAACTTCACTATAGTTCATCTTTGTTCGTCGTGTTCTTCAGTTCGGGTAATTAAAAGTCACTTTTATTACTCACTTTGATTCTCAAATCTTTCTGAAAATCTTCAAAGGTGTTTTATTCTTCAAATCTTCACATATGAACACCTCACACACTGTATGCTCTTGATTTATCTCTCTAAGCATTCATTTCTTCAAGATTCCTCAATTGTGCGGATTTTCAATCTGTACAACTCTCGAACCTAAGACAAAACGCTTAGTGAAATTCCTCAAGGCTCAACTGGTCAAATTACTCAAAACTTGTTCCTTTTGAAAAATCGTCTGAGAACACATATGACCTCTCCAAATTCCTCGCACCCACACTCATTCACGGTACTCATGTCCATTCTTTGAATCACTAGGTTCTCATCAACTTAACTCATTTGCAGCGTTCCTCGAAGAAAAACTGCATACTTCTTCCGAGTGTTCTATTGTTCAAATTCCTCATCTGAAGAAAATGGCGAGAAGGCAAGAGACCGCAGAAGGGAGGAAAGAAACCGGAGGTCATGACCGCCTTTGAGATTCTGATGAAATTTACAAAGATTATTTTGATGAAGCCAAATTCGGCAAGGAGACCAAAAATCAGTGCAAAGTGCGATTGGAGGATAGAACGAAGATGGGCACGAGAATGGAGGAATATCGCTATGTTACTCCCAAGTACATGAAGAAATTCGCCTTAAACCCTCCATGCCTAAGAGCTCCATTGGCTTTGGCAAGTCACGATCCCACCAAGCATCAAGCGTGGTGAAGACTTTCTGAAGAATGGTCCAGCGCCAAGCCAAATTGGCAAGACAGGCCAAGGAGGCGGTGAGGAAATTCAATGAGGATTCTGCTGCTGCTTGCTGCAGCTGAGACCTCGGTCAAGCCGAGGAAATCAATGCCAAGAAGCCTGCTTTCGCAAGCCAAATGCTTCACCATCAGCGCCCTCACGGCCCAGTTCCTTAGCCGCGCCCTCACGGCAAATTCCTCAGACTGCTGCTGTTCCCTCAAAATCCTCAGCAGCTCCCTCCAAGTCCTCAACTCCTATGCATCTGGCTACCTGCCAAAGGACTCGGGGTTTCTCGATTGCTTACGGTGTCTCGGCAAGTTCCTCACCGCACCAATGTCCTCATCGGGCCCCACTCTGCTGAAGACAAAAGCAACAGCTGGACGCGGTCCTCGGCCAAGTCCAAGAAAGAAACAGGTTGCCTTCAACGTGCCCTCTGATGATGAAGCTTCTGATGAAGAACTTGCAGAAATCATCGAGAGACTTACAAAGGCCGCTCGAGCCAAAGGAACAAGCTGTGCCTCGCTTTTGGATCGAAGAAGATCCTTGACTTCATCGACCTATGGCATCGGGATCCAAACACTCCCATACGATCGCCTCGACTCTGGTCAAAGTCATATCTTGAACCATTTCATCATTTGAAGACTAATGGAAATTTGAAAAGACTCGTGAGATAAAGAGAGCACAAACCAGAAAGGAGAAGCTTCTGAGGAAGAACATCGTCAACCTGACTCCTGAAGAACTTCTGAAAGCTCAATATGAAATCCAAGCCCTCAGCAAGGATTTTGATGCTTACAATGCTGATTGGCAAGGAGCCAAGGTGAGATTCGTCAATTTGACGAAGAAAATGACAAGCTATTGCAGCCCCATCGCAACAAGAAAATCCTCAGTGAAGACTCGCTCACTCTTTGAAGAACATGCCAAGACTTGCTGATGACTTTCAACTGCCGATGAGAATACAAGTTCGTGGCTGATGACTCTATTCCAGCCACCGAAGAAATTCCTGTGGCATCCACTAGTGGTGCGCTCAAGAAAGCAAGAGATCAGGCAAGCTGCACCGATTCGCTGAAGAAACTAAACCACGTCCTCAGCTCCTCCTGCGCCAACACCAACTCCAATTCTTCCTTCTGCTTATGAAGTGAAGAAGACAAAGGTTGCAGAACGAGCTGCAGTGAAGAAGAGGAAGGCATCTGCTGCGTCAAATTCTTCGGCTGCAAAGAAAATGAAGCCAATGACCAGCTCACTTGAAAATCCCATTGATGTCATTCCCATTTCCTCCATGTCGTCTAAGGAAATTGTTCCTTATGGAGAAGACTACAAGATCCCAAGCGGATCTGATGAAGATAATCAATCTGTTGCTACCTTAGAACAGTTTGATGAAGAAATTGAAGTGGAAGCATTCCCTTCACCGCCAGTCGTTTCCTCACCCGTGCCTCAGTTCACAGCTGAAGAGGCTAGTGTTGAGGAAATTGAAAAGAAGATGAAGGCGTGGATATTGGATGCACTACACCAAGGATGAACGATGACTTTTGGGAAAGTCGGCATCCCAATACTCCTCTCTTCACTCCGATTCAACAAGTTCCTCACCCCCAGCTACAAGCTGTTCAATTGGGCTCTGAAGAAACTCATCCCACATCGTACATTCATGAAGAAATTCCAGCCGCTAGTCTTTGAAGAACTTCTTCTTGATCCCCAAACTGCACAAGAAGAGGAACCAGAAATTCCCACCAAGCACACGAGATCGTGATTCACGAGGTTGTCTTGCAAATCACCGATATTCCTCTGCCCAAACCGAAGAATCCGTTCTCGAGCAAGCAAAATTCAAGGCTGAAGACTTCTTTTACGAGCATGTGTTCTTCACGCTTACAATCCATATGACTCGCCGCATGAGGAAAAGACGCTTCCGGACTCCTACTCAAGCCTACTTCTATTCCTCAGTGCTCTTTGACAAGGACAAGATCTTCGATCATGAGCATATTCCTCATGTGGATATGGAATCACTGCCATGCCTCGAGCCAGTCCTCAGAGTTATTCACGATGCGAGACTCTTGAATTTCTGACCGATATCTCGTGGATGGAATGAAGAACTCATTCTTGATTCTATGCCACTCTGCATATCACAGGCAATGCTAAAGATGTCAATTCATGGGTACTGGATTGGATGATGGAAAACACTCACTACAAGGCACCAGCAACTGAATTGCTTCGTGTCCTTCCTCTTGATCCTCCCCATGAAAGTGCACGTTGCATCTACAATGACCGCGGTGACCGATCATTATATGCAAGTGCTCATGAAGCCTTTGAAGCTGTGGCAGGCCCTCGAACCAAATTCCTCGTCAAGGAATTGCTTGTATGTGCCTCGGACGTCTATCGAATTCAGCGAAGACAATGAGTCCCATCAAAGGCCACGACTCAAATGATGAAGATGTCGTTGGCATCATGAAGAACATGCTTTTCAACATCATTCATGGCGTTCCGTCAACTTCCATGATTTCTTCATGAGGACTCGGCTAATGTTGTAATGTCACCTTTTGAGTGAAGCCCTATCGCCTTGGATTATGAGATTCATAAGGGCAAGATCTTCACTTTGAATTATAAGGCTGACACTCTGAACCATGGCAGCTACTTGCCGCCCATTGAAGTCCTCAAGCGACCAGTTTCATCATCTGATGATAAGGGCAAGGCAGTTGCTGTGATTGATGAAGGCACTCGTCCATTGGATGGTCAATTCTGTCTAGCTACATCTTACTCCACCAATGATGATTACGCAACACATGACTCTCGCCGCAAATACCTCACCAAGCAAAAGCCTCAAGCAACAAGACACTGTGGTGATGGTGACCGTGAGTTACTCCTCGGTCTTCATCGGAAGGTTGAGCATAATCGAAATGGGTGAAGCGTCAATTTGCTGCAATTCTTCACAACATGACCTCAACACATAATGCGGTGAAGAAAATCATTACTACCTTCATGAAACCCTCAACCGCACTGGCTGTTCTCAATCATGTATATTCAGCGGAAGAATTGAAGACTATGGGTCTCGGGAAGCATTTGACCGGTCTCGCACCACCTCAGAAGAAATTCAAGAGAGTCAAAGTTCCCGATCTAGTGGCGGTTCTTATTCTTCATCGCGTGAAACTGATGAACATGAAGATTTGGACGACATCTGCGGCAGCCCTACTTCAACAACCAACCCCGACAACGGCGCTCCTCCATGGACTTGAAAATCTTGAGGCGTTAGTCCTCGGCCGATCCTTTTGGTCATTTGATGACAAAGGGGGAAATCTGAGTTAGTCTTCAAGCGGGTTTATATTATGGGCGTTTTTTATTAAGTTACAACTCTCGTTCTTCGAAACTTTTATTGGATCGAGTTGTAATCTTAAACCGATGGTGCCTTGATACTTTTGGTCGTGCTCGATGCTTTTGATGCCTTCGAGCTCTGAAACTTTAATGTGCTATTCCGCATGCTTATTTCTTGTCAATATTATTGCACGATCTTGAATCTCATCAGCACCATATTTCATCATGCATTTCAAATTCTTCATATTATATATCAAATCGTGTATGAATTACAAGATATAGGGGAGATCTCCATGATTCAATTCTTCAAATGTGCATTGCCTCAAAAGCAAATTCCTCACTATGCACATATTAGGGGAGTTCTTCTATATCTTGCAATCAAATTCCTCAATATCAGTATTTACACTTCATATGTTTATCCCGTTGAAAACTTAACCTATGTTGTCATCAATCACCAAAAGGGGAGATTGTAAGTGCATCTAGTGCCCTTAGTGATTTTGGTGTATTGAAGACTTATAGGTTAAGTAACTGATGCATTTGTGAGTGTACACAGGTCTATAAGTCTATGAGGAGTTTGATATTTACAGAGAAAGTCGACCCCTAAAAATGAAGTTCTTCGACTGAAGACTTTGATATTCTGAAGACTTTGAAAGTGAAGAAATTGGTGTGACCTTGAGGACTTGATATTCATTCGAGGAATATGAAGCGTGAAGACTTTTGCTTTCGTAGTTTCATTTTCTCTTTCTTGAGTCATAGGAAACACCGTACTGTTAAAGGGGGTCGAGGAAATACTAAGGAAAAATTTCCATGTGATGCTCAACTCAAAATCCTACACCTACCAATCCCTTGAGTGAAGCCATTGGAAATCTCATACTGATTCAGTCAAGTTCTTGATGTGAGACGCAGTTCTTACCGTCATCGATGACTTTGTTTCTTGAGGAGTTAGAAATTCGCCAGTCTGAATTGCCTACACGATGAGGAACATGATAGCCCCGAGGAATTTGAGAGTCAAATTTCCGACCGTTCTTTGTCTTTGCGTGCAGTTGTCCCAAAATATCTTATCCACCTAACGGTCATATCATTGAAGGGCATTTATGTCTTATCATGTCGGGCTGCTCCCTAGGCTATAAATAGCTGCCCCCTAAGACCACTAGCTGGTTGGCTGCTCCGAGAGAACTTGACACTTGTCATTTGAGAGCAACCCATTCTCCGAGGACTTTGAGCGAAAATCATCAAGTGAGGAAAATCCCAAAACCAAACCCCCACAAATCCAAAGTGATTGAGCATCACTGAAGAAATTGATCCTGCGTGGATCCGACGCTTGTTACCTTTGAAGACTGTGCTTCTTCCAGACGGTTAGGCGTCAAGGTCTAGAGCATCCAAGAGGAATTGTGGATCGCCGAGTGACCAAGTCTGTGAAGGTTTGGAAGTCACTGAAGACTTACCACGAGTGATTGGACGAGGCTGCGTGGTCTTAGTTCAAGGAGAATACGGTGAGCCTTGGGTGTCTGAGTTGCGGCTCGAGAGGCGGGTGTTCGGGCTGTGTGTCCTCGAGTTTAAATACTCGGCCGCTCCAACCAGACGCATAACCGAGACAATAGATTGGAACTGGTTTACCAAATCATTGTCTTCACCAACTGGTGGTTCTATTTCCTCAACTCTTTCATTTCCTCATTATTGTGTTGAATGTTGTTCATATCGTGCTTGAAGACTTTGATCAAGACTTTCACAAATTCCTCGTTCAATTTCTTGATCTGTTTGTCTTCATCTTGCTATCCTGTGTTTACGCTTTCCGTACTCTGTTTTAGTCTTCATTTCATCATCTTGACTATGTGTGTATCTGTTATGTTTACTTCGAGTACATATTCCGCTGCAAGTAGTTCTTCGCTAAGGAATTTCCTCACCAGCAAATTCCTCAGTGAAGAATTCTTAAAAATCGCCTATTCACCCCCCCTCTAGTCGATATAACGCACTTTCACTTTTTGCTAATTTGTTTTATTAATTTTAGAGTTTGGAACACATTTTCAGTTAGCAAATATTTTTCCAATCTGCAAACGTTTCTAGTTTGCAAACCTTTTTTAAAATTGGAAACATTTTACCAAAGTCGTAAAATATCTTTTTTTAAAATCAGAAATTAAAAAAATGTTCATATTTTGAAAAATTATCCAATTTTTGAAAATAGTTCCTGTATCAACTTTTTTTCGGAAATCCGAAAAAAAGAGAATTTTAAAAATTGTTCACTTCTTCTCAAAAAAAAATTGAAAATTTTAAAAAGTTCCTAATTTCAAAAAAATGTTCGCATTTTAAAATTTTGCTCACAAACTAAAAAAATGTTTGGGAATGGAAAAAATATTGCCATTTTCAAAATACGATCACAAATGAAAAAAAAATCATATTTTAATACAAAAAAGTGCACTCGGTATTTATTTAGAAATTCAAAAATGTCATGTTTTAAAAAATAGTAGTGTTTTCAACAATTGTTTGTAATTTCAAAAAATATTCATGTGTCGTAATTTGTTTTCCTGATTCTTTTTTTCTTTTCTCTCCTTTTCTTTTTCTTTCCTTTTGATTTACTTTTTTCAGTTTTAAAGTTTATTTATGTTTTTTACAAAAATGTCACTGATTTTTGAAATTTGTTGTCCAGGGGAAGGAGAAGCGAAGATAAGGATACCTGGTGGTGGAATGATGATGTCCAGAAGGCGATTAAAGAGAAGAAAGATTGCTTCAGACGCCTATACCTGGATAGGAGTGTAGACAACATAGAGAAGTACCAGATGGCGAAGAAGGCCGCAAAGCGAGCTGTTGGTGAAGCAAGGGGTCGGGCATATGAGGACCTCTACCAACGGTTAGGCACGAAGGAAGGTGAAAGGGACATTTATAAGATGGCTAAGATCCGGAGAGGAAGACGAGGATATTGGCCAAGTCAAATGCATCAAGGACGGAGCAGCCAACTCTTGGTGAAGGACGAGGAGATTAAGCATAGATGGCGGAGTACTTGACAAGCTGTTCAATGGGGAGAATGAGAGTTCTACCATTGAACCGGACGACTCCTTTGATGAGACCAAACATGCGTTTTGTGAGGCGATCCAGAGTCTAAGGTGAAGGAGGCTTTAAATAGGATGAAAGGAGGTAAGGCGATGGGCCTGATTGTATCCCCATTGAGGTGTGGAAAGGTCTGGGGACATAGCGATAGTATGGCTAACCAAGCTTTTCAACCTAATTTTTCGGGCAAACAAGATGCGGAAGAATGGAGCGGAGTATATTAGTACCAATCTTCAAGAACAAGGGGATGTTGAGTTGTACTAATTACCGTGGAATTAAGTCGATGAGCCATACAATGAAGCTATGGGAGAGAGTCATTGCGCCGCTTAAGAAGAATGACAAGCGTGACCAAAAATCAGTTTGGTTTCATGCAGGAGGTCGACCATGGAAGCCATTTTCTTGGTACGACAACTTATGGAGAGATATAGGGAGCAAAGGAAGGACTTGCATATGGTGTTCATTGACTTGGAGAAGGCCTATGATAAGATACCGCGGAATGTCATGTGGTGGGCCTTGGAGAAACACAAAGTTCCGCAAAGTACATTACCCTCATCAAGGACATGTACGATAATCTTTGTGACAAGTGTTTGAACAAGTGATGTCAACACCGGTGACTTCCGATTAAGATAGGACTGCATCGGGGTCAGCCTTGAGCCCTTATCTTTTGCATTGGTGATGGATGAGGTCACAAGGGATATACAAGGAGATATCCCATGGTGTATGCTCTTTGGATGATGTGGTGCTAGTTGGCGATAGTCGGACGGGGTAAATAGGAAGTTAGAGTTATGGAGACAAACCTTGGAATCGAAGGGTTTAGGCTTAGTAGAACTAAAACCGAGTACATGATGTGCGGTTTCGATACTACTAGGTGTGAGGAGGAGGAGGTTAGCCTTGATGGCGGTGGTACCTCGGAAGGACACCTTTCGGTATTTGGGGTCAATGTTGCGGGAGGATGGGGTATTGATGAAGATGTGAACCATCGAATCAAAGCGGATGGATGAAGTGGCGCCAAGCTTCGGCATTCTCGTGACAAGAGAGTGCCACAAAAGCTAAAAGGCAAGTTCTACAGACGGCGGTTCGACCCAATGTTGTATGGCGCGGAGTGTTGGCCGACTAAAAGGCGACATGTTCAACAGATTAGGTGTGGCGGAGATGCGTATGTTGAGATGGATGTGTGGCCACACGAGGAAGGATCGAGTCCGAATGATGATATACGAGATACGATTGGGGTAGCACCAATTGAGGAGAAGCTTGTCCAACATCGTGCGAGATGGTTTGGGCATATTCAGTATGAGCCTCGAAGCTCCGATGCATAGCGGACGGCTAAAGCGTGCGGAGAATGTCAAGAGAGGGCGGGTCGACCGAATTTGACATGGGAGGAGTCCGTTAAGAGAGACTGAAGGATTGGAGTATCGACAAAGAGCGAGCTATGGGCGAAGTGCGTGGAAGCTTGCTATCCATGTGCGAGAGCCATGAGTTGGTTGCGAGATCTTACGGGTTTCACCTCTAGCCTACCCCAACTTGTTTGGGACTAAAGGCTTTGTTGTTGTTGTTGTTGTTAAAGAAAACTGTTTGTGTTTTTCATAAAGTGTTCAAAACTACGAAAAATCTTCCAATTTTTGTTTTAAAAAAATGAATTAAAAAACAGGAATTTAAAAAATGTTTGCGATTTTAAAATTTTGTTAAGAAGTTCAACAAATGTTCCTGCATTCAATTGTTGACCATATATTTTTTCAAAAATTTGAAAAATATTATGGAATTTCTAAAAATGTCCCTGTTTATCAAAATTTGTTTGCATATTCCAAATTCTCTTGATTTTCAATTTTGTTCACAAATACAAATAAAGTTTGGGGAATTTCCAAAAATGTTCATGTTTTGTAAAAATGTTTTGCAAATTCAACAATGCTCGTGCTTTTAGAAACTTTTCGAAATTCCATAAAATATTTGTTTTTACAAATTTTGTTCATAAATTCAATTAATGTTCAGGAATTTCAAAAACTTTTTGTGTTTTTAGAGAAAATAGGGTTTCGAAAATGTCAAAATTTTAAGAACGTTCATGTTTTAAAATCATGGTCAATGTTTAAAATATTTTTGAAATTTGGTTCTTAGATTCAAAAAATATTTCAACACCTTCACTCAGGTCATTTACGCGAGCAGAACTTCGAATAAGAGCAAGGGTTCCCATCTAGGTATTGGCATTTCAAAATTCTTCACATTTTTATCAAGAAAAGTTTTCAATTAGTTCTGATTTTTTATATATCAACGTTGTTGTGTGTTCTTATATTTTCCGCGCTATACGAGTGGCGGGGTCCCGAGCTAGTCCCCTTTTGTAGTATTTTTACGTCGCTCGTTACAATTTTTTTCGTCCAAAACATGCTTGCTTTATTCAATAGAAACGTTCATAGGAATACAATTCAAAGATGAGGGGGTTATAAGCCACACATGGCGCCCCAAACCTAGACTGAAAGCATGTTTGGCGAGGCTATGAGCCTCTTGATTCGAGTCACGCCCTTTGAAGATGAAGGTACATTGCAGAAACTGTGCCGCCGTAGTTGTAATTTCCTTCACAATGCTTGCGTACATTCCTCCTATGCCATGCGAGATGTCGCGCACCATTCCCTGGCAGTCAGACGCGATGATAACATGTGTTAAACCCAGATCATTAGCCATGGCCAGGGCCTCTCGACACGCAAGCGCTTCAAGGGTTTGCTGGATCAGTAACACCGATGCATCTGATTGCCGAGGCTCCCATGTACGTGCCCTCCGAGTTCCTGCAAACAGCATTATAGGCTCCTTCATTACATGACCGAGCCACAGACCCATCTACTCTGACCTTAAACACCCTTGAAGGTGGTGGAATCCACTTGGGTTTCGCTCTAACCGGACTGGCAGAAGTAACTGTTGGCTTCTTCGGCCTGCACTCTTCCAATTCATAGAGATATTTCATGATAAAGCCATGAGTTTGTTGTGGGCTCTAGAAGATATGCTCATGGAGTGCCTTGCGCTTAGCATGCCATATCGCCCACAGGCTAATCAGAACCTGATTAAATTCTGTCTTTGGTAGAATCTCCATCATCTCAAAAACCCATCGTTTGGCATCTGGCTCCCTTACACTATTAATTGCTTCAACAAGGTATCTTGGATATCTCACACGCATCTCGCCACTGTGCAATGCAGCAGGAATGTTTCAAGGAGTCCTCCGCTCCACACATGCCACATGAAGAGACTGTTGACATTTTTCTATGATGTAGAAGGTCAGCCGTTGGGATCGATTGTTAAGCCAGACGCCATAGGAATATTTCTAATTTAGAAGGCACATCAATCTTCCACAATTTCGACCAAACTTTCTGCTCACCCGCATCATTTGATGAGTCAGATCATCCCTCTAACCACGCCTCACGCCTTAGCTTGGTCGTCACTAGCATCCGGTATGCAGACCTGACCGTAAACATACCATTTTTCTCATGTACCCAAGACCAAAAGTCCTCGATCTGGCGAATGCATAGCGGGATAGCTTGAATTGCTGAAGCATCCGTTGGGATAAAGATTTATGCAATTGCTTCTCTATCCCATTCCGCCCGGAAGGATCAAATCCCGAACTAGTTGTGGTGGATTGGCTATTCTGCTCATGATTGGCCGCATGTTATGTAGACGGGGTAGCCAGTTATGTTGCCAGATCGAAGTGATGTTCCCATCGCCTATTCTCCTTATCAAGCCTTGGTTTAGCGTGTATCGTTCGTCCATAATCAACCTCCACACTTGAGATGGAGCTGATCCTAGCTCAACTTACAAAATTCACAGTTAGGGAAATATTTGTCCTTAAGGATCCGTGCGCTCAAAGAGTTTGGTTCCGTGAGAATCCGCCATGCTTGCCTAGCCAGGAGTGCAAGGTTGAATAATTCTATCTCTGAACCCTAGACCACCGATTGCTTTGGCCTTGTCATAGTGCTCCAAGACACCCAACTAGCTTTCCTCTTTCCTTCCTTTCTGCCCCACCAAAATTTCCGAATAATCGAGTTTAGGTGCTCACATAAACCACGCGGGAGCTTGAAACATGACATAGAGTAAACATGGACTGCTTGGGCCACTAACTTAATAAGCACCTCTTTCCCCCAACTAACAGAACCTTTTCCATCCAACCCCGACTTTATTCCACACTCGATCCTTTAAAAACTTGAAGGCTCCATTCTTACTACTACCAACATCAGTTGGCATGCCAAGGTATCTATCAGACAGGCTTTCAGTGGGATTATTTAAGGCCTGCTTAACTTCTGTTTTGAGGCTGGTCGGGCACCCCTTACTGAAGTACACCGAAGACTTTGATAAATAAATTCTTTGCCCCGATGCATTGCAATATCTCTCCATCAAAGAGGACAACTCATTTGCTCCATCAATACTAGATTTTACAAACAACAGGCTATCATCCGCAAAGAGCAAGTGGCTAACCGGCGGAGCCGTGGGAGCCACTTGAATACCACCGAGGTGCGATGATTCGTTTGTTGTTTTTAAGAGGCACGAAAGGCCCTCCGCTGCAAGTAAAAATAGGTAAGGAGAAATTGGGTCCCCCTGATGGATTCCCCTAGAAGGTAAAGAACCTTCCAATTTGCCACCATTAAACATAACTGAAAAGGTAACTGAGCTCACCATCCTCATGATCAAAGAGACCCATGTTGGCGCAAAACCCAGTTTTAACATGATGGCCTCCAAATACTCCCATTCAACACCATCATATGCCTTCATCATATCCATTTTAACACCACAGAAACGATTTCTTTTGGCTTTATTCCTCTTCATGAAATGCAAACATCCATATGCCGAGATGATGTTATCTGTGATGAGTCTTCCGGGACAAAAGCCGACTGCTCCTCTGATATAATCTCTGGTAGGATATGTTTCAACCTGTTTGAAAGCACCTTCAAGCAATCTTGTACAACACATTACACAAACTTATTGGCCTGAACTGAGTAAGCTGAGTGGGGTCTTTTACCTTTGGGATCAAAACGAGCATAGTTTCATTGATCACTTCCGGGCTTTCTTCACCTCATAGTATACGAAGTACCACTTCAGTAATCGCTCGTTACATAAAACGTGGTAGGAGGGACTTGGCTTAATGGGTCGGCCCAGCAGCTCACGCATGTGCGAACTAAGGGCAATTCGACACACAAAGCATTGTATAGGAGGTCCCCAGCGAATGATATGTATTACCCTTTTTTGAGACAAGAATAAAATGTATTACCTATTGTGATACGTGTCAACCAAATTAACGACACAACAACGCTAGTGTGTCAGCCCATTTGCGGACTACAAAGCTCTTGGCACGGCCTTTGGAAGTTTTCACCCATTTTGTAGAAGCCTTTAGCAGTTTTTTCTTCTTTTATGTGTTTCTTTGCTAGGTATCTATTTGGTTTTTATTCCTATTTTGTTATTTTTCCTTTCTATTTTATCTTTCCCTGTTTGTTTCTTTTCTATTTTATTTTCAAAAAAATATATTGATTTTATGAATACTTTAATACCTTTTGAATTCATGAACACTTCCAAACTGTGTGAACATTTTTAAAACTCATGAATATTTTCAAATTCATGATATTTTTTTTCAAATATACGAGCATCTTTTAAATACATGGAAATTTTATTTTTCTGAATATTCTTTATATTATCACTTTTCAAAATTCAGAACTTTCTTTTAATACTGCGAACATTTTTTGTTAAAAAATTGGAACATTTTGAAATTTTGTGAACTTCTTCTAAATTATGCAACATTTTTAGATTAGAAAGATGTTTTGAAAGTTCACCAACTCTTTTGGAAATTAAATAATATTTGTATATTCAAAATGATTTTTAAAGTTCCTGAACATCTTCCTATATTTACAACCTTTTTAAACTTTCAAAACGTTTATATGAAAAAACCTTGCCATAAGCCATACACAAAAATGGTGTTGATAAAAGCAGCATGACTTTTTCCCCGAGGTTACCTCTACTGGTCCAGCCATGTGGAACCACTTTCTCCTCACTTCAATCGATACCATTGCAGGGTATTTCGAGAGCAGCTAACTGATGGTTACCCCTTGTGGGGGACCTCCACGGCTCATTTTTTTATCCCTTGGAGCAAGACAAATGGTGTGTTCAGTTGCTGCCACATGTCGCGTGCTGCCCGTCCCTCGGAATTTTGTTTTCAATATTTTCTGTATAAGTTTTCAGGTTTTAGATGGTTTCTTGGGGTTTTTTTTGGTTTGGTCCGGTTTTCTGTACATTTTGGAGGAAAAAATTCATGATTTTTTATTTCCGTGTAAAAAATTATGCTTTCATGGTAAACACATATTTGCTTCTTGTGGAGACAGAAATGAGCTTCTGCGAGAATATGTGCTTCCCTGAGAAGTACAAATTTGCTTCTCGTGTAGGCACAGATTGGCTTTCGGGAGAAGTACAGATTTGCTTCTCGAAAAGAGAAAAAAAATATGTACTTGCACGAGGGGGCACAAACTTGCTTCTGTGAGAAGCACAATGCTTCTCAGACAAGGAAACAAATATGGGTTTCTATGAGAAATACAAATTTGCTTTTCATGGAGGCACATATTTTCTTTCAAGAGAAGCATAGTTATGCTTAACACAAAGGAAAAAAAAACCTATGCTTTCACAGGAAACACTCTGCTTCTCGTGGAGACACATCCGTGCATCTGCGAAAAGTACAGTTGTGCTTCTCAAAAAAGAACACGCTTCCAAAAGAAGCACAGGTTTGCTGCTCAGGGAGGCACATATTTCTTTCCGCGAGTAGCATAGCTGTGCTTCTCGGAATGAAAAGTTGTGCTTCCATAAGAAACACATATTTACTTTCGGAAGAGGCATAATTGTACTTCTCGGAAAGGAAAAAAGCATGTGCTTCCACGAGAAGCACGGTTGTGGATCTTGAAAAGAAAGAAATTGAAATAAAAAACGTGCTTCCGGCTCCAATTCATTTTGATATTCTTTGTGAAAAAAAGTTTGTCGAAACCTATTAATATGAGATCAAAGATCTCGATGTGAGTAATCCAACAGTGAAAACGGTTTGAAATTTAAACGCACAATTGAAGAGATAAAATATTTAAAATAAATGAATATAGAAAAAAAGACTCTTAGTTATGACAAGTGACGCACATGCAGTGTGCTACATGCCAGCATATGAGAAGACCGGACTGATCTTTGCGAAAGATAACTCTTAACTTGTGATTTTGGGGTATTTTTTATTTGCTGCATTATGCGGTGGTCGCATCGAGCGTTAATGTGGGAGTAAACAGCGACAGTAAGGAGGCCGCACAGCGGAGTTGCCGGTTGCAGCACAACAGTCAGCAGGCTTATCTCAAAAAGAAAAACAGTCACCGTGGCTGTTTCCACGGAGACGTAATCGCTGTCCCCCCTAGACGGCAAGCAAAGAAACGAATTAACGTCGCTGTTAATTTGTACTAAACCCAGTTGTCTGGTATAGTTATTTGGTTCCATCGCTGGCCGGCGTTCCACACCAAGACGATCTTTCCAAAGTCACCATCACCGCATACATTTCTTCATCTCCTCTTCCTTCGCCCCCCTCTCTCTCTCTCTCTCTCTCTCTCTCTCTCTCTCTCTCTCTCTCTCCACACACACACACGAAGCCAAGATGAACAATCTTTTGACGGTAATGTTCTTTACAGTTTACAAGATTTTTTCTGTCCAAGATGATGCGGTTCCTATTCCTCCTTATTACTTGCGCTGCTTCTTCGGTTTCTCTCTGTCAGCGGCCGTAAATCAACGAATGAATAGATACAGTTCGTTTCTTTTCTAGTGTCATCATAGGTCAATAATTAGACGGGCTGCAAACTCTGACAGATTTCCAGATAAGTCAAACATGAAAAGTAATCGGTCATACGTCGAAACCCCATTTGTTGGAACTTCCAGTAAATGGGTCGAACTTGCAATTACTGTATGATTGTTCATGCTTTCGATCAACCGAATCGTAGGATTCTTTTGAAATGGATGAGAAGCCCCCAAAGGAGAGGGACATCGAGATGGGGCGCCAGAACTCCAAGAACAAATCAGATTATGGACTAGAAGACTTCTTCAAAGAGGTCTGTTATCTAGTCCATGAGCATCGAGCCAGAGGACAGTTTGTTTACCTGTAGAAAATCATCGTCCTACTTTCTTAAAGTAAGGTGCCTTGATTTTGATTTAGGTCAAAGAGATCGAGATGCTGCTGGACAAGATGTCTAATATAGTTCAGAAACTTCAGGTAAACTTTGGTTCAGACGTTTCAGACATGAGCTCTTTTCCTTTTTAAAACAATATTTAATCACATTTTGCCATCACCTTATAGTCTCTACTTGTACTATTGACAAGGAAAATTAATTCTTTCTTTCCACCTGCAGGAAGCTAATGAGGAGTCAAAATCAGTCACTAAGGCCTCTGCAATGAAAGGTTTGAAGTTCATCCTTTACTTGTTTATATACTAATTGCATTTCTGAGTGGTAATGCGGTAATGATATAAGTGGAATGTTTGAATGATGCATCTTCCAGCAATCAAGGGACGCATGGAGAAAGACATCAATGAAGTGGGGAAGATCGCACGAAGCATAAAAGTGAAGCTAGAGCAAATGGACAGAAATGTACTGACCGATATTAACCTTTCTAGTTCAGCAGCACCTGAATTCACCTGACTAGAACAATGTTTAGGTTTCACTCACCTTTTCTGTTTCCAGAATCTTGCTAACAGGAAGAAGCCAGGTTGTGGGAAGGGCACAAGTGTAGATCGATCGAGGATGTCGATGACCATGTAAGATACCCGTCCCTTTCTTGAGTAAATTTAATCATCGTCAGCAGGTTAGTACGTACTCCCTCTTCCAAATTACTTGAGGCAGAAATGGATGTATTTAGACGTATTTTTAGTTCTAGATACATCCATTTCTATCCATTTTTTGCGACAAATAATTTGGGACGAAGGGAGTATATTGCTTGGTGCTAGGCATAACTTGCTAGACAGCATACACGGATATTCTAATCTCTAAGAATACTAACTCTCCAATGACCGCAAAAAACATATGTCAAATAAGCTGACTATAATCCAGTTCTTCCCAGGACAGTGGACCTATACCAGTTTAAAAAAAATGAGTTAGTCCAAAAAATGAGTCCGTCAGGGAAAAGTTTAATGTACTGTTTGTTTCCACCAACAAAAAAGGTGATATTTCACTAGCTCTTGATAATTGCAGTGCACTGAAGAAGAGGCTTAAAGAAAGAATGAACGATTTCCAGGTTTGATTATCTAACTCACTGTCCACCTTCTGCGCCGAAACGAACAAGGAGCATGCAATATAGTAATCCACATTTTTACAGAGTTTGAGGCAAACTATCCAGCAAGAGTATCGAGAAGTCGTTGAGAGAAGGTTCTTCACAGGTCAGGAGAGCTTTATTCTTAATGCATTATGCTCGTGCTGATCTATAATTTCAGTTTAAATCGTCTTGCTACCGTTTTTTGATAAACCTGAATGTTGGAACCGCAGTCACTGGAACAAAGCCTTCTGATGAGGTGAGGATGCTAGTCCTACTACATTTTGTACATGCAAAATGAAAAATGCATTTGTCTTTCTGAATTCAATGTGGCATGAAAACATGAGTAGGTGATTGATAACCTGATTGAGACCGGAAGCAGTGAGCAGATCTTCGAGAAAGCCATTCAAGGAATCGGTCGAGGGCAGGTTGATTATGGTTTCTCTCCACAAACAACTTGTGTTGCAAACCTCATGTTGTTGAGTCTGATGAGTCTTAAATTGATTTTTCATAAATTGCCATTGGCGAAAAGATTATGGCCACGGTTGAAGAAATTCAGGAACGGCATGATATAGTGGTGGATATTGAAAAAAAGCTTCTAGAATTGCAACAGGTAATTTTGGCAGATTGCGCGTTTCCGTTTAGCTCTTGGTCAAAAAATCAAAACTTCAGAAAGCTTTGTTGTAACTTGAGAATTTGTCAATGTTCTTTGTTTATCGTTTTTGTTTCGCCTTCTTCGATCTTTTTCCTTTTTGCTGAAGAAAAAAAAAAGCACGTGCTTGTTTTGGTTTTCACATGTTCTTGATCATACTTTACGATTAATGGCATCTAACATTGTGGTTTCAGATTTTTGCAGACATGGCCGCCCTTGTGGATGCACAAGGAGAGATATTGGACAACATAGAGAGCCAGGTCTATTACTTGTTTACCTTTTCCTTTCTGTTCTGCTGATCTTACTGAGAATTCTGTAAGTTCATCGAGTTAGTTGTTCATGCTTGCTGTTGTGTTTCAACTTCCAGGTTCAGAATGCTGTAAACCACGTGCAAACTGGCACCGAAGCGCTGCGCAGCGCCAAGAGCCTGCAGAAGAAGTCAAGGAAGTGCATGATGATCGCAATTATCATGCTTCTCATCATCGCGGTGATCATCGTGCTTTCAGTTCTAAAACCTTGGGCTAAGTAGGGAAAAAAATCCCTTTGTGGGACGCATGTTGCAAAACATGCTTTATCCACTTAATAATTGATATTCTTGCAGTGAGCCTTTCTGATGTACTCCTACTACTTAGCTGAGGGTGCTTTTAATCATTTATTGATGTACTCAGTTACAGTGATACGTATGGTTAAGTTGCGATTTGGCATGCGACAGTTTTTAAATCTAAGGTGGAACCAAGAAACAGTTGCTTAGAGCTCTAAGAACTTCATTGTCCTGATTAGAAATAAATCTTGCCACAAAATGGAGACTTATATTGATGGAAGCATGCTTGTTTGAGTTGACATACATATGAGTTTCAATAGCAATTGACTTGTCCAATTCATTGACGACCTGAAAGACATCGTCAATACAGTTTACCCCAATTTGACATTATCCAATTGGAGCCTAACATAATTCGTAGGAGTATATATAGCTAGGCAATTCCATGCCAATTTTATCTATTTCCTGAGCTGATGTGCCCTCGTGCCGCTTTTATTATATCCAATTATCTTAGAGCTTTCTTCTTAATCATTATTCCTTCTCAACCTTCATCACATCCTGGACTTGGCAAGAACATTTTGACTACTGCTCTCACTTCCAGGCTTAGTCCAGAACTGCTCTTCAGTAGCTCCTGCAAGCAACACCAAACATTTAGTTAAAATTTTAGAAGAATATAAAGAAATGTATCTATTTCAAAATGTATCTATTTCAAAAAAGATATTCAAATATAAAATTTTAGATTAAGATTTATAGACAACTTGCCTTTCCCCATGGCTGCGGTTGAGGACATGCCGCCCTGCACGGTCTTGAGCACCCTGTCATAGAAGTTGGCACCCGACCACTTCTGGTGCTCCAGAGTCTCCACCCCATTCCTCCTCTCCTCCCGCTGGATCCTCTCCACGTAGGCCAGCATGCCGCGCCGGGCGAAGTCCCGCGCGAACGTGTCGGTGACGAGCGCGTCGGCGTGGAACCCGGCCAGCGTGATGAACTGCCACACGTACCCGAGCCTGGCGACGTGCGGGATGAACGCCGCCATGTCGGCGTCCGTCATGCCTGACGCGTCCCAGTTGAACGACGGCGACAGGTTGTAGGCCAGCATCGCCTCCGGGAAAGCCGCCCTCACGCCCTCGGCGAAGGCCGTGCACTCGGCGATGTTTGGGCTCGACGTCTCCATCCACAGCACGTCGGCGTGCGGCGCGAAGGCGCGCCCGCGGACCACGGCCGACGCCACGGAGCCCTGGAAGCGGTAGAACCCTTCCCTGGTTCGTGGCAGATCCCAGTCCCAGAACACGGACCCGACTCCCAGGCTCGCGGCGATGTCGCGCGCTTGCTCGTGGGACACGCACTTGTCGTAGCTGGTGGCCTTGCTCCACTCCTGGAGCTTACGTTGCTTCTCCAGGTCCGTGGTGTTGAGCCTCGCGATGGCGTCCTTGACGCACTCGGAGAAGGTTTTGAGCTGCGCCGTGGCGGTCCACTCGTCCTCGATGGCCTGCAGCTCCCTGCCGTTCTTGCCGGCCGACATGGCGTCGGAGAGCATGGCCGTGAGGCTCCGGTTTTTGAGGCGCGGGTTCGTCGCGCCAAGGATGAACTGGTGGTCGCGCGCGTCGATGTTTGTCTGGATCAGCGTCGCGGCGACGGCGTCCGTGCGGGCAACGAGGACGGTCTCGACGCCCATGATGTCGAACTGCAGCCGAGCGGCGACGAGACGGTTGACGTGCTCGGAGACGGCGACGAGCACCTTCCCCGCCATGTGGCCGCACTTCTTGGTGACCGACGACTGGTCCTCCAGGTGGACCCCGGCTGCCCCGCGCTCGACGAAGAGCTTGCAGAGCTTGACAGTGGCAGTGGCGCCGCCGAAGCCAGTGTCGCCGTCGGCGATGATGGGCTTGAGGAAGTCGACGAAAGGCGCGTGGGCGCGCTCCGCGCGGGGCAGAGACATGCGCGCCTCCTGCTGCTTCCGGTCGTGGTACTGCTGGGCGAAGAAGAGGTGCTCGACCTTGTTGGGCACGGTGTCGTAGGGGTAGTCCGCGAGGTCCGGCCCCGGCTCGTTGGTGGAGGTGTGCGTGGACGAGCACTGCCACCCGGACACGTAGATGGTGTCCAGATGCTTGGCCATCATCGTCACCTGCACGGACAAATTCTTGAGCGAGACGTACAGGTACAGTACAGGTGGAACGGATCATGGGATAACCAAGTGCGCTGCGTGCCTGCACGGGGTCGAGCGCGCCGAACGTGCGCGAGGCCGTGCCGCCGGCTTGGTGGGCCTTGAGCGTGCGCCAGAGCTTCTTGGCCATTTCGCCGGAGGCGTAGCTCTGGCGGAGCGTGCCGCGGAGGAGGACGACGTCGCGAGCGGTGTAGGGGCGCTTGGTGAGCCGGAACCTCTCCGTGTTCCACCACGCCCCCACCTCGGCCACCTCCGCCTCGAACCGCCCTTCCTCCTCCATGATCTGCACGTACGTACAGGTCCATCACATAAGAAAGCCACGATCACACACTCTGCTGCAGTTCAAAATGCATCATTGACAAGGTAGCAACACTAACCAAAGAAGGGGCGGAGAACGGCGACGCCATGGCTTCGAACTCTGGCACCTGTAGGATAATAGGAGGATCAAAGAAGTGCAAGTGCGTGCATGGCATGGCTGCTTCGCCTCGGAATCCCACTGTATTTATAGGAACGAGATGACTCTTCATGCGTGCGTGCGTGGTGCATGGTAGCGTCCGGGCTCATCTCTTCGATGGTTCCATGCTTATCGTGGGATTTCGTTCGCATGCAGCCGGGCAGGGCAGGCGAGGGTCGCAACCGTGAGTGGTTATGGCCGCTACGTCGACGGTGGTGCCCAGGATTTCAATCGGTTACGCGCAAGGACAAAAATTTATCCACGCGTAGTTTGGACAGTTCCAGCGGTTAGAACTGGTTGCACATAAGCTGAGATCGGTTGCGTGCGTGCTACTCCTATCATCTCATAACTGAACTGTGATCCATGCTATGGCTTCGGTGACTGACATCAAGACATCAACTTGCAGAACAACTTATAGTTTATGCTCATTTTCTGATGCCAAATTCAGAAATGAAACGCCTCCCTGCCTCCGAATATTACTGTTTACACATT
Organism: Aegilops speltoides; assembly: GCA_021437245.1. NCBI lineage: Eukaryota > Viridiplantae > Streptophyta > Magnoliopsida > Poales > Poaceae > Aegilops > Aegilops speltoides. The sequence continues at coordinate 174,282,024 of CM038142.1, read as the reverse complement.
TACCCATAGAAAGTCTGTAGCAGATTGTACCTAAAAAAGGTCTAGCGGATGTTAGGAAGTTGGGCATTTTTCAATTTAACTTAATCCAAATTAGCATCATCAGAAGTTTACTAACATGGCAAATCGCATGCAACAGACAAGAAAAATCTAGTATGTAAGTATATGGACCAAAGTCACATGTCAACATGGGGAGGTTCATAACATAAGAGTTCATCGGAAACTCCGGTGCAACAGTGTCGTCAACCACGATGGAGAAAACAAGGTACTGGTCTGCCGGAGAGGAAGGGGTAGAAGCAGACGGACAATTATCCAGGACGTAGTCGATTTTGAGCGCGCAGTCGGGTCGAGACTCTCCCCAAAACCCTTATAGCCCTTGCGCGGTGCAGGTTCTATTGAAAAAGGCTTCTTGACCCGCTTTATAAATAAAGACAAACCATGATACAACCACAACCGAACACCCCAACACCATTCTAGCACTAGCCTCCTGCTCCTAACCCGCCGTTGGCCTTCCCCGGCGGCGGCCACTAGCCGCCTAACGTCAGCCACTCCGGCAACGTCAGCCACCTAAACCCCCTTGTCGCCGGCCACTCCAACAACGGCATCCACCACTTTGGGGTGTTTTCGCTCAGATCTTCTGGTCCGGTTGACATGGCTCTTGTCGGATTTGAGGTTCCAACCAGGCTTAGAATTTGAAGATAGGATAATGAAGAATCTTGGCCTTCCAGTGAATTATATCGAGGGGAACTCTAGGAAGGAATTTCTTTTGGTAGCTCAGTTCTCTCGATCCAAGGTCCGTCTCAACCAAGATTAAATGGGTCTTATACTTCAAGCTTGTTTTGGAGGTAACGGTTCTTGCTTCAAAGTCATTTTTCTCAGAGATCGTTGCTTTAGATTCTCAGTTTCCTCGAAAGATGTGGGCTTTGCTATCTACAATGTTTTAAAGTTGATGTTTCCATGTACTAACAACGCAGCTAAGTATGAAGCCCTGCTCCATGGTCTCCGGATGGCTAAGGAGATGAGTTTAAGCTGGGTACGGCGCTTCGGCGACTCAGACTTGGTGGCTCAACAAGTTTCAGGCAAATGGGATTCTAAGGATCCACTCATGGCGGCTTATCGCCGCGAGGTTGATGTTATTGCTAGGCACTTCAAGGGTTATCAAGTGGAACACATTGATCGCAGGAAAAATGAGGCGGCTGATGCCTTAAACCGGTTAGGGTCCCAACGTAAGCCGGTGCCACCTAACACTTTCTTGGATATTCTGCATAACCCTTTGAAAGTGCAACTAATCCCCGGGTGGTTTTGGTAATTAATAACAACATATATATCATTGAACTGATTATTCCTTGAGAATGTTTCAGAAAGTTCAGTGATATGGGTATGGCAATGACTGATGATGTGGACCCCTCAAAATGCTAAGGAAAACATTGGCAAAAGCTCAAGACTCCATTTTTGGTTTAGTGATCCAAGATCACATTGAGTCCATAGGAAAGCCAATACTATTAAAAGGGGATGAGGTTATGATGATGATCTGGTTGCTCTAAGTGCTTAGTGATTTATCTCTCAAACTATCAGCAATCTTTCATTCCAACATAAACCCATAAGTAATCTCGGTCCCACCGATTCCATAAACTCACCACACCGAGATGAACCACCTCACCATATACCCAAACCCTAAGAATTTCGGATTTTCCGATTCCAAACTCGGTCATTCGAAATAGGTGTTGCCAACCTTCAGAACATTCAGACTCAAATCGGTGTCACCGAGATGAGAAAGTCGGTCCCACCGAGATTGGCAAACCCTAGACTTTGGAAGAATCGGACTAACCGAGATTGTATTTTCGGTCCCACGAAAATCCCAACGCTCACAAGATTTGAACTTTCGGTCTCACCGAGTTGTCAACTTCGGTCCGACCGAGATTGGTCAAATGTGTGTAACGGTTGGATTTTGTGTGGAGGCTATAAATACCCTCCACCTCCTCTTCATTCGTGGAGAGAGCCATCGAAAGAACTACCACTCCTACCTTACATTTTCGAGAAGAAAACTACCTACCCTTGTGTTGAGATCAAGTTGCTCCACTCCCACCATATGAAACTTGATTTCTAGCCTTCCCAAGTTGCTTTCCACTCAATCCCTTCCTCCACCATAGCCAAATCGGTGAGGAGAGTTGAGTGTTGGGGAGATTATCATTTGAAGCACAAGAGCAAGGAGTTCATCATCACCAACACCATCTATTACCTTTTGGAGGTGGTGCCTCCTAGATTGGTTAGGTGTCACTTGGGAGCCTCCGTCAAGATGTGGAGTTGAACCAAGAAGTTTGTAAGGGCAAGGAGATCGCCTACTTCGTGAAGATCTACCCGAGTAAGGCTAGTCCTCCGTGGGACGTAGGCCATGATGGCATAGACAAGGTTGCTTCTTCGTGGACCCTTCGTGGGTGGAGCCCTCCGTGGACTCTCTGGCCGTTACCCTCCGTGGGTTGAAGTCTCCATCAACGTGGATTGACGATAGCACCACCTATCGGAACCACGAGAAAAATCTCCATGTCTCCAAATTGCGTTTGCTCTTCTCCACCTCTTATTTACTACATGTGCAATTTACTTTCCGCTGCCACTACTCTAGAATTGCATGTGTAGGGTGATACTTGACTTGCTCATCATTGTGAACTTGCTAAAACTTGTCCTAATCAAAGGCTAAACTTTTAAGTTGTCAAGTAGTCTAATCACCCCCCCTCTAGACATACTTCCGATCCTACAAGTGGTATCAGAGCCTTGGTCTCCATTGGATTGGTTTTCATTGCATTGGATTCCATAAGCTTGGTTTCACAACCTAGGAGAGTATGGCGTCTAGTGAGGGTAATTTTCAGAGAGGTCCTTACTTTGATGGTTCAAACTTTGCTAGTTGGAAGCACAAAATGAAAATGCATATTCTTGGACATAACCCGCCGCATGGGGCATTATTTGTGTTGGCTTGCAAGGTGAGTTCTTGAGGAAGGAAAAGTTCGGATCGCGAAGCTACTGGCGATGAGTTGCGGATGTTACTGAACAATGCTCAAGCTTGTGACATTCTCTTCAATGCTTTGTGTCCCGAGGAGTTCAACAAGATCAGCCGCCTTGAGAATGCAAAAGAGATTTGGGATACTTTGGTCGAAATGCACGAAGGTACCGAGTCCGTGAAGGAATCAAAGCTAGATGTTCTTCAAGGTCGACTTGACAAGTTCAAGATGAAGGAAGGTGAAGGAGTCGCTGAAATGTACTCTAGGCTTGCTCTCATCACCAATGAGATGGCAGGCTTAGGAAGCGAAGAAATGACCGACCGATTCATCATCAAGAAGATCCTCAGAGCTTTGGATGGAAAGTATGACACCGTGTGCACTTTGATCCAAATGATGCCAAACTACAAAGATCTCAAGCCTCATCAAGTCATTGGAAGAATTGTTGCTCATGAGATGACACTTAAAGATAAGGAAGAGCTTCACAACAAGTCAAGTGGTGCTTACAAAGCTACAGTTGAAGCTCCCACATCCTCAAGTGACAAGCTAGTTTCCAATGAAGAGATAAGCCTAATGGTGAAGAACTTCAACAAATTCTACAAGAGTAGAAGCAAGGAAAGAAGCTCAAAGTCTAGATCATATGATGATAAGAGATCTTCTAGTCGTGATCGAAACTGCTACAATTGTGGAAGACCCGGACACTACTCAAATGAGTGTTCGACTCCCCACAAGAGAAGAGAAGAATCTCCAAGAAGAAGAAGCTCAAGAGAAGAGTCACCTCGAAAAGAGAGAAGGAGTAGAGATGATCGTTATGAACGAAGATCCTCTCGGAGAAGCAAGGATTCGGAAAGGAAAGACAAGTCATCAAGGAGCTACACAAGAAGAAAACATCAAGCTCATGTTGGTGAATGGGTTTCCGGCTCCGACTCGACAATCACTCGAAAGAAGCTATCACTCCAACTCGAATCTGATCAAGATGAAGGTGTTGCGGTCTTGCTCTCGTGTCCTCCAACTCCAACTCCTATGACATATTTGATTCACCAAATGAGGGAATTGGAAGATGCTTCATGGCAAAAGGCCCCAAGGTATCACACCCGAGTTTATTGACTTTGATAGTGATGAGGATGACTTGCTTGGAGAAGATGAGCTTTTACATGATAAATCTAGTGAGCTTAGTAATGATGAACATGCTAATAGTCTTTATAGTCGAGAAGAGTCGAATGACAATGCTATGAAGGAGATTGAGCGTCTAACTAAAGAACTAAACACTCTTAAGTTAGCTCATGAAACAACTCAAGAAGATCATAGAGAGCTCCTAAGATCTCATGAGAAGCTACGCTTCGAGAAGCTCAATCTAGAGCAAGAACATGAGTTTCTAAAAGCTATCAATGACGATCTTCGAAAGAAGAGTTCTTCATATCTTGCCAAACGACTTCTCTTGTCTAATTTCTTGCCACCTATTAAAACTAAGCATGATAAGCATAAGAAAAATTCTTCATCTAGTAGTAACAATAATTATACTAAATCAAATGTTGTTACTTCTAGTAATTCTCTTGATTCCACTAACAATGTTTCAAGCCAAGTTTCACTTGAGCAAGAAAATAGTCTATTGAAAGGGATTATAGAGAAAGGTGTCTACAAGAGTCTTGCCGGAAGCAAGAGCTTTGAGGAAATTGTTCGCAAGCAAGGAAGACAGGAAGAATCAAGGAATTGGTTTTGAGCGAAAGTTCAACGCCGAGGGTGTTGAATGGGAAGAAGGTCAATATCCCACTCCAAAGTTTGTTTCTCAAAAGGAGAAGTATGATCGTACTTCTTCCAATGAGGAACAAGCTCAAGATGACCTTCCACCACAAGACCACAAGCTAAAAGGCAAGGACAAGCTTCAAGAGGAGATTGATGCATTCATTGAAGCACCCAAGGTCATGGTCAAGTGGGTTCCCAAGGCAACTTCAAGTTCTACTTGACAAGCTCAACTACTACCCCAAGGATTCCCATCAAGATGATGTGGATCCCGAAGAAGAAGAACTAGAGAGTTCTTGAGGGTGACTCCGCCAACATACTTCACTCACATTCATTTTGGCAAAGAACTTGTGCAATCAACTTCCACATCTTGCACTAGTTCATGGAGTCACAAACCCTCTTGTTGGTAAGTCAAGGGACAAGGTAATCATTGCTTTCATGGACATCATCTATTGTGTACTTCAATCTATGTCCATGGATATCCTTGTTTGTTCCTTGTGGGACTAACCCATGTAGGTATTGAAAGTGCCCGAATCCAAAGGATTGCTCCCAACTCTTGATGATCTTCATCAACATTGAGCATCCACATCTTCAACATCTACATGAAGTCTTCAACGACAACCCAAGGTTAGTTTGACCCTTTAAAAGGGGTTCTCACATCAAGGGGGAGCTTTGCTCTAAAGAATTGAGCTAAAGCATCTTCTAATGATGTGAACACATTAATGCTTTATGGAAAAGTGGTAACCCCACTTGTGCTTAAACGATGAGTATGACCTATGATCAAATGTTTTCATTTGACTCCTAAGTCAATATACTCATATATAGATGACCTAGTCATCGCCAAATTGTGTGCTAGTAGCTAGTGTTTTGTTTGTGCATGTTTGACACATATTTCATTTGCTATCTTATTGTGTGAGCATGTTGGATGCATGATTTAATCCATTCGAGGACATCCATTTGTTGCTTTGGTCTTTTGGATTTTTCTTTTTGACCAAATGGATGGACAAGAATGCCTAAGGTCCTCCCCTAGCTATCTATGCTTTCTTGTCTCAAACTCTATTCATGCTTATATCACAAACTTTGAACAAGACTTTTTGGACAGACCGAGTGAGGAGCACTCGGAGCCACCGATCCGTAAAAGCCTAAATTCCAAAACCTTCTAAGTACTTTCGGTCAAACCAATATATTCAAATCGGACGGACCAAATCACTTGGATTGATCTAGGTTTTCACCTCGGTGAAACCGAGTTATAAATTTCGGCGTGATCGATGTGTGTAATCGCATAGCGATTAACCATCTCGGTCCCACCGAGTTTTCCATCTCGGTCCCACCGACAGCCGAAGGGTATATATACCCGAGGACAGCGCGCGTTGATTACTTCTTCAAAACGCCTCGCCCTCAAACCCTTCGCTGCCGTCGCCGTGGTCCTCGGATCGTCTCCGCCGTCGCCTGTGCGCCCTCGCCGCGGGTCTCCATCGCCGTCAACGGACAATCTCATCGCGCCGTTGCCGCCGTAGTGAAACTTCACCAACTTGGGTGAGTTTCATCCCTCTCGTGCTTCAACCTCTGATTCAAAGCACGATAGGTTTTGCCTAGTTTCTTGCCATGTTTGAATTCTTCCTATCCAGCAGATTAGATCTTAGAACAGAATTCGAGTGAAAATTTTAGGGTTAGGTTTCCGCCGAACACATCTCGGTGTGACCGATTCTACATTCTCGGACTGACCGATTTGGCCTCTGGCCATTGCACTGCACTTTTCGGTTAAACCGAGTTGTGCAAATCGGTAAGACTGAAGTGAGGGTTCAGTGAAACCCTAGTGCTCTCGGCTAGACCGAAACCCATTTCGGTCCAACCGAAAGTGGTGTGAATGGTCTGTTTAGACACTTCGGATTCACCGAATTTCTAGACTCGGTCAGACCGAAATGCATTCTGTGAAAACCTAAAACTGAAGTTTGAACTCATTTATTTTGCCAAATCCTCTGCAGTTTGTGATAACTCTTCTATTCTGCCTATACCTATTCCATTCACAAAGTTGTCGGTCATGTGCGATGCAAGTGACAGCGAACAGTGTCCGAATCACCGGTTGAGATTCCAGAGGCGGTGACAAGTCTGAAGCAAGCAGTTTTTCAGATGATGAGAGAGAAGCACTCCAAGTGGTTTGCTGCGGCTGCCACTGGGCTGTGAAGAAGAAGAATTCGACGAGGAGGATTCGACTTTGTTGCAGATGAGAAATTACTTCCAAGCCAAAAGGCAAGTGGTTGCCAAGGGCTATCAAGGGCAACAGTCAAAGAAAGGCACCAACAAGGTGAAGAAGTCCACAGTTGCAAAGAAGCTGAGCATGGAAGAAGAACCCTCCAAGAAGATCAAGAAAACTTCCAAGAGGAAGAGGCTAGTTCATGAAGAAGTCGATGATGACTCGGATGAGGAAGCACCTCGGCCTCCTCGAAGCAAAAGTTGATGGGAGATGCCATCGGCAGGGAGCAACCACAAAATCTAAGCCATCGGCTCCAAGAAAGGCAGCCCAAGCCAAACCTCTTTGCCAAGCCAAAGAAAACTGTGAGAAATATACCGCTTGAGAAAAGAAGAAGGACAATGTGCCACTGCTGAATCGATGAAGAGGCACATGTGTTGCTAAAGCTCGCATGAAATTGCCAGTTCATAATGATGCTCATCCTCGAGCTGAAAATATGAAAGAAAGGAAGGACAAAGGTCTCAGGCTATGGAGGCAAGTTGATCCATATGCCACCAGAAGAAGGACAACTGTTGACTCTAGGTTCCACACCAGAGAGCAACAAGATTTCTATGAGACAGTTCTTATGGACAAGAAGCCAATTGTTGCTGACACCAGGTATGTAGACTGGGAATACATTGACAGTGAAGAGCACAGAGACTATTTCCCACATGTGCATGAGAGCTTCACCGCATGTGGAGTTGCTGAGTTCGTTGGTCAGAAATTGACTGCTTGGAATGATGAGATGATCATGCGGTTCTATGCCACAAACACATTTCTATCCGGATGGCGAATTGTGTGGATGATGAAGGCGTAGATTCCATTCAACTGTTGAAGAATGGAGAGCGTTCTTGAATGCACCAAATATCAAGGGACGATGATGTTGATGTCTATGGCATTCCAAAGAAGAATCACGAGTCTATGAAGAACATGTACAATGAGGTACCGACAAGGATGTTGAGATATGGAAGCTTGGATCAGTTTACCATCTTGAGCAGGTCTCCCAACCACTAACACCATTACGAGGCATACTTTGATGCCCAAGTCAGAGACCACCGCATGATAAGAGGCTATTCTATCAACATGCTGCACATTCGGATCGAAGACACCTTTTAAGGTGATGGACACGATAGTAGAGACTATCAAGAGGACAACAAGAGACTGTAAGAGGTCATGTGGGTTTGCTCCGCACATTCAGATGCTCATCAATGCCAAGTTTGGCACGGACACCTACCGTTGGATAGACCCCACTTGCCACTTTGCAGCTGAACATGAAGATAACGAAGTTGTGATGGTCGAGGATGCTCCCACATCGTGGAAGGACATGCTAAACTGAAGAAGCGCCAAACAAGCCAAAGGCGAGAAGGAAGAAGAAGAAGAAGCAAAGCCCAAGAGCGTTGGAGAACAACTTCTTGAAGCCACTCGAGAGAATTGAACTACGCTTTGGCCAGCATAGTGCGATCTCGGGAGAGTCTTGAGAGGATAGTTGAAGATAAGTTCCATGCTCGGACGTCAAAGTCGATCAAGTGCAGTCACCGTCAACAAGCTTGAGGCGGACATTGAGGAAGCGAAGAGGAGAAGGCAGAGCTCATGAAGGAGATGGAAGGTGATCTAGTCCAGATGACTATGAGCAGCCTGCTGCAGGCCCACAAAGCCCAGATCATTTGCTATTCAAAGGATGACCCGAGGCTACAAACATCGGCACCTCCTACAGCTCCATCGGTTCAAAGCACCAGCTCCAAGGTGTCACTCCTCCAGCTCCACAGACTTGCAGAAGCTTTGCAGATGCAGCTATCTCCACTCCATCGACGCAGACAGGAGCCGCCAGCAGAGTCCCTAGTGACGATTAGCTCTATACTTTTCGAACTTTTTGGTAACTTGTTGCCAAAGGGGGAGAAATTGTATAGATCATAGGACTTCGAGAGAGAGAGTGCTCGTTTTTGCTCTTTCGTTTGCGGTTTTCCTTGAGATACTTTTGAGTTCTTCGAGACATTCCGTGTGTTTGATACTACGTTTGCTCTATCTTTGATGAGTGCTTGATCATACTATGCTTAATGAGTGCTTAATGCTTATCATATTCTATCTATATCTTGTATGATCATTTACTCATATCTTGGTGATTGGGTGCATGCTATTCATTCTTATCATTTTGTGCGCTCCACCAAGATGTATGTGACATGGAAGAGTGACCCATGATCCTAATCGATTGTGCATTTGCATTCAAACGCAAATATTAAATAATACACAAATTTAGGGGGAGCTCTTGCTTATCACATACTTCTCAAAGCGACGATGTTATTTATTGACTATATCTTTTGTCGAAGCTTTGATCTATATGTTGTCATCAATTACCAAAAAGGGGGAGATTGAAAGTGCAACTAATCCCCGGGTGGTTTTGGTAATTAATAACAACATATATATCATTGAACTGATTATTCCTTGAGAATGTTTCAGAAAGTTCAGTGATATGGGTATGGCAATGACTGATGATGTGGACCCCTCAAAATGCTAAGGAAAACATTGGCAAAAGCTCAAGACTCCATTTTTGGTTTAGTGATCCAAGATCACATTGAGTCCATAGGAAAGCCAATACTATTAAAAGGGGATGAGGTTATGATGATGATCTGGTTGCTCAAAGTGCTTAATGATTTATCTCTCAAACTATCGCAATCTTTCATTCCAACATAAACCCATAAGTAATCTCGGTCCCACCGATTCCATAAACTCACCACACCGAGATGAACCACCTCACCATATACCCAAACCCTAAGAATTTCGGATTTTCCGATTCCAAACTCGGTCATTCGAAATAGGTGTTGCTAACCTTCAGAACCTTCGTACTCAAATCGGTGTCACCGAGATGAGAAAGTCGGTCCCACCGAGATTGGCAAACCCTAGACTTTGGAAGAATCGGACTAACCGAGATTGTATTTTCGGTCCCACCGAAAATCCCAACGCTCACAAGATTTGAACTTTCGGTCTCACCGAGTTGTCAACTTCGGTCCGACCGAGATTGGTCAAATGTGTGTAACAGTTGGATTTTGTGTGGAGGCTATAAATACCCTCCACCTCCTCTTCATTCGTGGAGAGAGCCATCGAAAGAACTACCACTCCTACCTTACATTTCGAGAAGAAAACTACCTACCCTTGTGTTGAGATCAAGTTGCTCCACTCCCACCATATGAAACTTGATTTCTAGCCTTCCCAAGTTGCTTTCCACTCAATCCCTTCCTCCACCACAGCCAAATCGGTGAGGAGAGTTGAGTGTTGGGGAGATTATCATTTGAAGCACAAGAGCAAGGAGTTCATCATCACCAACACCATCTATTACCTTTTGGAGGGTGGTGCCTCCTAGATTGGTTAGGTGTCACTTGGGAGCCTCCGTCAAGATGTGGAGTTGAACCAAGAAGTTTGTAAGGGCAAGGAGATCGCCTACTTCATGAAGATCTACCCGAGTAAGGCTAGTCCTCCGTGGGACGTGGGACATGATGGCATAGACAAGGTTGCTTCTTCGTGGACCCTTCGTGGGTGGAGCCCTCCGTGGACTCTCGCAGCCGTTACCCTCCGTGGGTTGAAGTCTCCATCAACGTGGATTGACGATAGCACCACCTATCGGAACCACGAGAAAAATCTCCGTGTCTCCAAATTGCGTTTGCTCTTCTCCACCTCTTATTTACTACATGTGCAATTTACTTTCCGCTGCCACTACTCTAGAATTGCATGTGTAGGGTGATACTTGACTTGCTCATCATTGTGAACTTGCTAAAAACTTGTCCTAATCAAAGGCTAAACTTTTAAGTTGTCAAGTAGTCTAATCACCCCCCCTCTAGACATACTTCCGATCCTACACCCTTCTGTCAAATTGCCTACAGAAGAAGATCTGGCTATTCCTGACCCGGAAGCACAATTGGTGACGGCTCTTCACGCTATTTCTGATTGGACAATTCCATATTTGGCTTATATGACTCGGGGCGAGTTACCTGAAGATGAAACTTTGGCCAGGCAGATAACCCGGTGGTCTAAGTCAATGACAATTGTTAATGGAGAGCTGCACTACTGCAGTGTGACTGGGGCATTTCAACATTGTGTCTCTCCTGAGGAGGGCCATGAGATTCTTCACGAGACTCATGAAGGAGATTGTGGTCATCATGCCGGCTCTAAATCTCTCATGGCTAAAGTTTTTCATCATGGATTTTATTGGCTCACGGCTCATGCTGATGCAGAGGATTTGGTCAGTAAATGTGACGGTTGTCAGAAATTTTCACGGCGAGCTCATGTGCCGGCTCAAGAATTGAGGATGATTCCAATTACTTGGCGGTTTGCAGTTTGGGGGCTTGATATGGTTGGGCCTTTAAAAGGTCCAACCATAAAAATACCCACCTTTGGTGGTGGTTGACAAATTCACAAAGTGGGTCGAAGCAGATCTGGTTAGTAAGTGTGACGCGGCAACGGCGGTTCAATTCATCAAAAAGGTGATTTTTCGCTTTGGTTTTCCCAGAACATTATAACTGATAATGGCACTAATCTGTCCAAGGGTGCTATGAAAGAGTTTTGTCAACGGGAGCATATTCGGCTGGATGTGTCGTCAGTAGCTCACCCCCAATCCAATGGCCAAGATGAAAGAGCCAATCAAGAAATTTTGAGAGGCATCAAGCCCCAGCTTATGGTTCCTTTACAGAGGACGTCGGGTTGTTGGGTGGAAGAGTTACCTTCAGTGCTATGCAGTATCAATACTAACCCCACCAGATCTACGGGTTACACGCCTTTCTTCATGGTTTACGAAGTAGAGGCGGTTCTCCCTAGTGACATCCGTCACGACTCGTCCTGCATGGCGGCTTATGTTGAAGATGATAATGAAAAAGCACATCAGGATGCACTTGACCTGTTAGATGAGGAGCGTGACCTTGCGGCGGCTCGTTCGACGATTTACCAACAAGATCTACACCGTTATCACAGCCGTCGGGTTAAGACCAGAACCTTTCAAGAAGGTGACTTGGTGCTCTGGCTTATCCAGGATCAGACTGATATGCACAAGCTATCCCCACCTTGGGAAGGACCCTTTGTGGTCAGCAAGAATTTGAACAATGGGTCATACTAGCTTATCGATATTCGAGACCACAAGGACTCACGTCAGTCGGAGGAGGAGACCCGCCGACCATGGAATATTGCTCATCTTCGGCCTTACTACACTTAAGCCACCAGCTCTTATGATGTACATATTTCGACAATGTATATATTATGATGATTATAATAAAGCCGACATCCCTGATAAAGCAGGGCCTCTGTCGTTTTATCTCCAAGAATAATGAGTCTTTTTTCATCATATCTTTAATGGTCATTTGGGGGCCTCCTGATCATATTTGAATCATAGTTGTGAATATCCCTCTTGATCGGTGCAATGCCAAAACTTATGGTCACTTTGGGGCTTCCTAATCATATTTGAATCATAGCTGTGAATATCCCTCTTGATCGGTGCAATGCCAAAACTTATGGTCACTTGGGGGCTTCCTGATCATATTTGAATCATAGCTATGAATATCCCTCTTGATCGGCGCAATGCCAAAACTTATGGTCACTTGGGGGCTTCCTGATCATATTTGAATCATAGCTGTGAATATCCCTCTTGATCGGCGCAATACCAAAACTTGTGGTCACGTGGGGGCTTCCAGCTCGTATTCGAAGCATAGCTTTGAATATCCCTCTTGATCGGCTCAATGCCACAAACCATTTGGGGGCTTCCTGCTCGTATTCGAAGCATAGCTATGAAATAACCCTTTTGGTCCGGTTCATACGACATGATTACAAACCACTTGGTGGCTTCCTGCTCGCATTCGACGCATAGCTATGAAATAACCCTTTTGGTCCAGTTCATACGACATGATTACAAAACACGTGGGGCTTCCTGTTCAAACATAGGTGTATTCACCAAAGAGAACATAGCATTACTACCCTCGTGAGCTGGCTCTGGACGTTAAGTCGCCAGTGTATAATGATTTTATGTGCTTGGAGCGCTGTGCTATAAGCCTTGGGATATTAACCCTTACTGCATTGGTGTCATAAGCCGGCAGTATGATTCAATATCACAGGTATGATATTTTTTATAAGTTTACATGATTATGTTTAAACCGGCCCTGGTCATGAACTATTTTAGTCACCAGTGGTTTTATATGGGGTATTATGACCCGCCCTACGGTAAACCGCCAGGACTCTTGTGATGTGCTTCTGTGCAGGATAGTACTAAATCTCATCTGCATAACTCAATATCATCATAAGTATAAGATGATAGCTTTCCAGTGGTGGATCAAATAGTGTTGGGCAAAACACAAAACATGCACGATGGCACGACAGAGCAAAGTTTTTACTAGCCTATTACATGACTCAATGAGCCAAAATGCTTAAGTGTTTTCAGAAGATCAAATATATGAACCGCCCAGCAGATCAATCTTCTTGGCCTTGACAGCTTGAAGCTTCTGGATCATCCTTCTCGGTTCTTCGTCCTCCTCTGATGCTTGGAATTTTGGTGATGACCAATCAATGCCACATAAGGCTTGGAATTCAGCTTCATCATCTATAAGCTCAGACGGGTCAACTTCAGGAGAAAAAGTGTGCTTACAGATTGGGGGAATTAGATACATCACTTTATAAGCCGGTGTGGGCATCTTCTGGTTCTCCATGTCATAAGCCGGTTGATATCTTGAAAGATTTGTTTCATTGGCAATCAGGCTAGCTAGGGGACGTATCTCCTTAATGCAGGCAGCGAAGTCTTTCTTCTCAAAAGGAGTGCCATCTTCCTTTAAGCTCGGATACCCGGTAGCTAAATTGGCCGTGTCTAGCTCTGGTAGCCATGCCTTGGCCCGGCTTAAAGCTGTCACATCACTGGCTCTTGCAGATGATCGCTTCATCTCGTTGATCCTCTCACGCAGAGCAGAAAGCTTTTTCAAAACATCACTCAAGAGAGTAGGTGCTTGATTAGCCGGAGAAAGGGTGGCTAGTGCGCGCTGAGTTCCAGTATATAGTTGTTCAACAAGTGTATAAACAGCCTTCAGCTTCACCAGCATCTCTTGACTAAGATTGTTGCTCCTGGGACTTGAATAATAATTATGGATGGGTTAGAGGCGGTTTATGCCATCAAGGAAGAGATTCAAATATGATACTAGTAAGGCGACTCACCAAAGATAGCAGAAACCATCTGGGATACACGGTGTTTAAACCGGTAAGCTCAGTGGTCACCTCCTAAAGAGCCGCCTCAGCCTTCTCAGCTTGCTGTATCAAGGTAGTTTTTTCTTCAGCCCAGGTGGTTCTTTCAACCTCAAAACCGGTCTTCAACTTTTCTGTTTCAGCCAATCTAAATTGGAATTTTGAGTCCGCCTTCCGGGTCTCAGATTCTTGCAACTCCAGCTGGGCTTTCACATCAATCAATTGAGATTGCAGTTGAGCAGTGGTGTCCTGCACATACATCGATTCAAAATCATGCTCATATTTGGGTTACAGAAAGGAAGTCCCAAGCACTTTGCAAGCAACAACACTTGGCATTTGGGGACTAATGCCTGCCAAAAAATTATTCATACAAAGGCTCATATGACTAAGTCCCAAGCACTTTGCAAACAAGAGTACTTGGCACTTGGGGGATAATGCATATTGCTCGTATTTCATTGTTATCTTATGATGACCCAGATGTGCGGTAAACAAACACAGCCGGCTCATGGGGGCTACACAAGTAAGCTTCAATTCATAAACAACGATGAACAGGACCGGTTCATTCATGCTGATTAAACCGGCCCTTGGGGGCTATGGATGCAGTGTTAATCATTAAGGATCTGCTATAACTCGGATGCGTAAGCCAGATTTTGAAAGATTCTATCAAGTCTACATCATATTCAATTTTATCATATACAATAGACTTGGGGGCTGACAGGATATACATAACTCCTTAAAGAAGGAGTTCATACCTCAAATTTTTGATGCATCTACTTCACCATGTCAACTTCAAGATCGTGGCTGGTGTGCACTTGATTGAGATAACCCGAGTATACTTCACCAATACTCAGTTGAGAGTAGTTGGCAACATCAAATCTCAGTTTTCGCCTCTCAATATGTACTTCTTTGGCGGAGTGCTTGGCCAAAACAGTAGGTCTTCCCGGCTCTCTAAAGCCGGTGCCAGTAATCATCACGTCATCGGCATGTGTTTCAGCCGGCTTAGTTGGGCTCGAGGATTTAGTATTCAAAGGATCATTTTTTTGCTTGATCGATGGTAGGGTCAGGAATTTCTGGTGCAGCGTCAAGAACTGGTTCTTCTTGTTGTGGTGCGGAGGTGTCAGACGCAGGAATTTGCTGCTCCGGTTCATGGACTTTGGAGTCCTCGACCGGCTTAGTCACCTTTGCCTTCTTGCTAGGCTTGGCCTGTAACATCCCAATCTTCAATTTGGATGTTAAACATAGATCATCATATGCATATCATATTTATTTTTGCTTTTGGTTGAGGTCCTAGAAATCTTAAGCAACTCAAGGACCCACGGAGAGAGTTGGAGGTTTCACAAATTTCATATTTGAATTTATTTCAAATTTGAAGAAAAGGATCAATTTGGTTTTATTATTTTTCTCTCCAATTATTTCCAATATTAAAAATAAACGAGAGAAGATGATATGACTTCCTTAAATTAAGAGAAATATTGGACAAAGAATTTTAAAATCAAATTATGATTTGTTTTTGATATTTTTTTGCTATTTTATTTGAACTAGAAAATATGCATTTTTCCAAAATTGCATTTTAGGCCAGAAAAATGTTCACTTTCTTCTAAATATTTCATTTAGATGGTGAAAATTGTTTTTGCCATTTTTAGAATTTTTATTAGTTTATTAGGATTTTTATTTTCGGGCGATATTTTTTTAAAAAACTCCGGACCGAATTGGGCAAGCCACTGCCCGGCCTCGCTTCGCTTCACGCCACGCCACAGCGTGTCAAGCGGACTCAAGTGGAGTCTGGCTCGAACACCGCCGCCGCGCCTTGCCCTCTCCGCCAAGGCAGGCCCCTCCTCCATAAAGCCGCCGCTGCCGCCTCGCTTCGCCCGCCAGAAGAAGAGATGAGAGAGAGCAGCACCGCCGCCGCGCCACTCCGCCGCCATTGCGCCACTCCACCGCCTTCTGCGCCGCTCCACACCGCCGCCGCCGCCGCCGCCCGCCCAGATCGCCAAGATTGTCGACCGCCATCGCCACCGCCGCGGGATCTCGCCGGAAGCCGCCGCCCCAGTCTTTTTCGGTTTAGGTATAAAAACCATTCGTTTTTTTATAAACCCTAGATCTGTTTTTTCGTTAGATCGGTTCGGTTTTTGTCGGTTTACTTATTTAGCGGACGTTCGTCTGTTCGTTTGTTTTAACGAACATTGTTCGCTGGTTAGGTTCAGACAGCGAACGTTCGTACGTTAGTATTTTATTTTATTTTTATTTTCGCCAGTCATTTATCTGCGATTATTTTTATCACGAGTCAGCCTCTGATTTTCAAACTAGTATAACTTTTTACTCGATTATCCCAATTAGATGAAACCAACATCTAAATCTTCGTCTCGAAGCCCTATTTCTAGTTAAACAACTTGAACATGATCTTAGTACTGTAAAATTTGACTTTAGTCCATATTAGTAAACGATCTTGTTTCGTTCGTATTTCGAGTTTCGTTGCTTTGTTTGAGTTGAATATTTTTGCGAATCGTAGCTAATCACATGCACTTTCTGTTAAGATCTAATCACATGTTAATAATGCTGTTAGGTTTTTGACTCTTGTTAGTTTAAGCCGTTGCTTGTTTCATGTTTGATTTGGATCTTTTCTTGGGTTTTCTCGTGTTTCGATTGAGTGATTGCTTATGTATGCAATTGTTTGTCTATGCTAGATTACCTGGAGTGCAAAGCTTGTTACTACGAATCTCTAGAGTTTGCAGATCGTCAGCAAGGCAAGTTACACTTTGATCATACTCTTTTATACCCAGTTTTTACTATGCATTAGTTCTGCCCCACAAATATTTGCATTGGTAGGATTGGGAACATGTGGTTTTGGTTCTAGTGCTTGAGGTAGGAACCTAATACCTTTTGATCACCCTGGGAATATAACCTATGCTTAGTATTGCTTAGCCATGCTCGTAGATGGGGATTGGATCGTGATTCACACATGGAAGTTTGAGAGTTATTTAATTATGGATAACATTACGGTGGCAACTTTAATATAAATCTGGGTGGATTGGTCGAGGCACCTAGAGTACCCAGTGTTGTCTATTTTGGAAATCCCAGAGTACCCGTGTGATTATCCTAGGGAATTCCACCTAGGCTCAAAGGGATCATAAGATTATTCATGCTAGAAACTTCCGTGTGCAGCCACAGGCCATTATGGGCTCTGGCATAGTTGAGTAAGCTGTGTGAGCTCTTGAAGAGGTAGACTAGCAGATGTAGAGGGTTGTAGGTGGTACTGTCTACCCGGAGTAGAGAGTTAATGCTTTAGAAAGGCTATGTCTCGATCATCCGGTCATGGATGCGGTCGAGTCTTGTGGGGAAAAGTGTGCAAACCTCTGCAGAGTGTACAAACTAATCATGATTAGCCGTGTCCCCGGTTATGGACATCTTGAGTATCTAGTACTTGAATCTATTGATGTGGTCTCATCATGTTACTCTAATTAATTATGATGATGGGTTAATGATGATACTTCTAATTGGGATTTGAGTTGGAGGAACCTTCTCAAATAATGGGCAACATGGGAGTAGTTAAATAAATTTATTCCTTTGTTGTAGGGAAAAACTAGCTTTATGCAAAATCATGAAACTTACAGCCTCCACCAGCCAAATATTGCATGTAGATATAGTCTTGCATCATTGCTTTACAGTGTAACTATGCTAGCATATTCCATGTGCTGGCCCGTTTCGGGCTGCAATGTCTTATGTTGCAGACTACTCAGACGACGAATAAGGTGCGATAGGTCATTGTTTTGCACTCAGCTATGCCGTTGGAGTTGATGGACTCATTTACCTTCGAAGCCTTCCGCTGTTATCTAGTTTAGATGGCCTTCAGCCATGATTTATTTATGTAATAATACTCTTTATGAGGACTCTATGTAATAAGTGTGTGATTGAAACTCTGTTATACCTCGAGTATTGTGTGTGTCAGCATTACCGGTCTAGGGATGATGCTGATGCACAGAGACTTGACTGTTTGAGGTCTGGTCGCTACAAGATGGTACCAGAGCACACGCTGACTGTAGGACGTGATCACTAGAATGAGCCACATGATTTCTCTTCTTTACTCATTTCTAATTCTCCTCTCTTTCTACTCTATAGATGGCGGATCCCAGGAACAAGTTCACTCAGCCAGATGACGACACCCCTTTTGGAAAACACTTGAAGGAAGTCACTAAGTATCTGAACATCCGATTACCAAGCTTCACGAGGACTTTCTCTACATCTGTATCGGAAGAGGAGCGCTAGAAGATCAAAGTCTGGATACCCGGGAGGACCTTTATGCCAATAATGGAGCCTATTGATTTCTACCTGGATGCACCAAGCTGGAGTGTTGGAAAGAGCATGGCCGCACATATCACCTTTGGACGCATATGTGAGGTGTATCACAAGGAGCTAGAGAATACCGTCTACCAGATATATGGCCGCCGAGATGACAAATGGCAGATGATTCGTACCAGGAGGGATGGATCAATTGCAGCTTACATTCAAGAGATGGGAGATCATATTCGTCGACGGGAGAATCAACAGATTATCCACATGAAGAGGAACAAAAAACTGGTGAGGAGGAACAACGAGCTGGAAGAGGAGGTCAAGTCTACGCGTGATGGATACGAGGAGGAGAATGCTATATTGGTGGAAAAGAATGACAACTTGACAAGGAAGCTGGGAGTATTCATGGGAGGCCCTGCACCAAAGAAGGACAACCAGCCAGGAGACTACATCATCCTCGACGACACCGACTTTGACCCTGATAGCGATGATGACTACATTGATGAAGCTGGAGATGATATTATGGAGTCTTTTTCTGATGAAAATTTCTATATAGCCACCATTGTAATTAGTAGTATTTTTCCCTCCAAGTAGTTGCAACGATCGAGTTAGTAGTTATAGGTAGACCACTTTTGTAATCTTGTGTGCTATTGATTGAAGTGAAATTGATTGTGTTTGTCTCATGAGCATTATGGGTAGTGAATCTCTTTTAGACTCCTTTTCTATTCTGTTTTATCACCCCTTCTAAACCCATCAGATGCCTCTAAGATGTGACAATGGATTTGCCTTTCCACCGGAGCTCACTTAGTTGATCCAGCAACAGAATACCTTGATGTAACTTTTAGTCCAGAATCAGAACCAAGGCAACAACAACAACAATCCACCCCCACCACCCCCTATTGATCACCTAGCCCGTTTCCTAAGGTTGAATCCACCGGTGTTCTCTAGTAGCACCGAGCCGATTATTGCAGATGATTAGCTCCGCAAGATTGGAAGAGAGCTAACCACTGTAGGATGCACAGATGCGGAGAGAGTGCGTTTTGCCGCCCATCAGCTTGATGGACCCGCAACATCATGGTGGGAGAATTTCATAGCCACTTACCCTGTTGACACTGTTACATGGGATCAGTTTTAGCAGGCTTTCCGCACTGCCCATGTTTCAGCTGGAGCTATGAGCATGAATAAGCGTGAGTTTCGCAACTTGCGCCAAGGAGGACGCACAGTGGGCCAGTATGTGGATGAGTTTAGTAAGTTAGCACGCTATGCCCCTGATGACGTAGCTACAGATGCCGCTAAGCAGGAGAAGTTTCTGGAAGGACTGACTGATGAGCTGAGCATGCAGTTGATGGTGGCAACATTCAACAACTACAAGGAGTTGGTAGACAGGGCTCTTATGATTGAAGGCAAGCAACAACAGATTGACAATCGCAAGAGGAAGTATGGACAGAGGAGGTACACTTCAGGAGCTCAGCAGAAGCCCCGCTATTCCCCGTACTCTGGAGGACATACCCACAACCATGGAGGCCATAACCATGGAGGACACACGCACAACGGAGCAAGTTCCCACAACCATAATGGCACCAGGAATGGCAATGGGAATGGAGGGAGCAGCAGCCAGAACCGTTCCAACCCTTCAACACCAGCCAAGAGGGATCTGAGCCACATTACC
The DNA here is from genome assembly GCA_021437245.1 of Aegilops speltoides. Taxonomy (NCBI): domain Eukaryota; kingdom Viridiplantae; phylum Streptophyta; class Magnoliopsida; order Poales; family Poaceae; genus Aegilops; species Aegilops speltoides. The sequence goes on along the minus strand of CM038142.1, from coordinate 174,261,914 downwards.
TGTTTCCAGTGCCAGAAGACTGGACATTATGCCACTGAATGTCCTGAAGCTAAGAATGGAAATAGCAATGGAAGTTCTACCAAGAAGCCCAACCCCTTCACCAAAGGTCAGGTGAACCACATCAGCGTGGAGGAGATTGAGGATCAACCCGACGCAGTTGTCGGTAAGTTTTTGATTAATGCTTTTACCGCACTCGTTCTTTTTGATACTGGTGCATCGCATTCATACATATCAAGGGGATATGTGGATAGTATAACCTGCCAACCCAAGCCCTTAGGTCACCCATGTTAGTAACCTCGCCAGGAGTAGAGTATATGGCCAGCCTATGGTGTGATCGGTTACCCTTAAGGATTGGTAACTATGTGCTTCCCTCGGACCTAATAATTTTGGAGTCACAAGGATTGGATATAATATTAGGCATGGATTGGTTATCGAAGTATGGAGGGAACATTGGTTGTGCTAGTAAGTCGATATTTCTCACCACCCCAGAAGGAAGAAGGGTCAAGTATGTATCCCGGCATGTGCCGAAGAGGACTCAAGTAAATTCCTTATCAGGAGTTGTACAGGAGGAAGTGCCAGTGGTGAAGGATTTCCCCTACGTATTTCCAGAGGAGTTGCCAGGCATGCCACTGGATCGAGACATTGAGTTTTTTATTTAGCTATTGCCAGGCACCGGGCCACTATCAAAGAGACCGTATCAGATACTCGCCATGATTTGGAGGAAATTAAGAAGCAGATTAAGGAGTTACAAGATAAAGGTTACATTCGACCAAGTTCATCACCTTGGGGAGCCCCAGTGCTTCTAGTGGAGAAGAAGGATGGATCATTAAGGATGGTTGCTGATTACCGTGCGTTGAATGAAGTGATGATCAAGAACAAATACCCTTTGTCGATGATAAATGATCTGTTTGACCAATTGCAAGGAGCTAAAGTTTTCTCTAAGATAGATCTTTGATCAGGTTATCACCAGTTGAAGATTGGAGAGCAGGATATACCTAAGACAACTTTTACCACAAGGTACAGGCTATACGAGTATACCGTTATGTCATTTGGTCTGACTAACGCACCTGCCTATTTCATGAACATGATGAACAAGGTGTTTATGGAGTTTTTGGATAAGTTCATCGTGGTGTTCATTGATGATATATTGGTCTACTCGAAGAACGAAGAGGGGCATAAGGAGCATTTGCGTTTGGTTCTTGAGAAGCTCAGAGAACATTAGTTGTATGCTAAGTTCAGCAAGTGTGAGTTTTGGCTAAAGGAAGTTGGATTTCTCGGACATGTTATATACGGGGAAGGAATAGCAATAGACCCTACCAAGGTTGTTTCTGTGACTAAATGGGTAGCACCCACATTAGTTGGAGAGATCAAGAGTTTTCTTGGACTCGCAGGATATTGTCGGAGGTTCATTGAGAATTTCTCTAGGATTGCAAAGCCCATGATAGAATTGTTGAAGAAGGACACCAAGTTCAAATGGACTGAGGAGTGTGAAGCCAGTTTTCAGGAGTTGAAGAAATGTTTGGTTACAGCCCCAGTGCTGATTCTTCCAGACCAACGAAAGGATTATCAAGTGTATTGCGACGTTTCACGTCGAGGACTTGGAGCAGTGCTTATGCAGGAAGGAAGAGTTGTCTCATATGCCTCATGACAGCTTAAACCTCATGAGTTGAATTATGCTACACATGGTTTGGAGTTAGCAGCCATAGTGCACGTGCTGAAGACATGGAGACATTTTCTCATCGAAAACCATTGTGAGATATACACGGATCATAAGAGTTTAAAATATGTCTTCACGCAGTAGGAGTTGAACCTCGGGCAGAGGAGATGGTTGGAGCTCATTAAGGATTATGATATGAAATTGCACTATCATCCCGGAAAGGCTATTGTAGTAGCAGATGCGTTGGACCGCAAGAGTTATGTTAATATGCTCATGACCGGAGGATTACCCAAGGAGTTAGCAGAGGATCTTCGCGTGCTATGTTTGGAAATAGTTCCGAGAGGTTATGTAGCAGCATTGGAAATTCAGTCCACTTTGATGGGTAAGATCAGAGAAGCCCAGAAGACTGACAAGGAGATTTCGAAAATAAAGGAAAGGATGAGCAAAGGAAAGTCTAAAGGATTTTGTGAGGATGAGCACGATACTTTATGGTTTGAGGATCGCGTATATGTGCCTAATGACCTCGAGATCAGGAAGTTGATTCTACAAGAGGCCCACGATTCGCCGTATTCAATTCACCCAGGAAACACCAAGATGTATCTGGATCTGAAGGAAAGTTTCTGGTGGACAGGAATGAAGAAGGATATTGCCGAGTATGTAGCAGTATGTGATGTATGTCAGAGAGTTAAGGCAGAGCATCAGAAGCCAGCTGGATTGCTACGACCATTACCAATACCTGAATGGAAGTGGGATAAGCTTGGCATGGATTTTATCACTGGATTGCCTAGGACTCGATCATATGACTCCATCTGGGTTGTAGTCGACCGTTTGATGGAAGTAGCTCATTTCATCTTGGTGAAGACCACTTATACAAGTGCTAAGTTGGCAAAGATATACATGACCGGGATCATATGTCTGCATGGAGTTCCGAGGACCATTGTATCAGATAGAGGAACCCAGTTCACTTCAAAATTTTGGAATTAGTTGCATGAGACTTTGGGTACTAGGCTAAAGTTCATTACAACCTTTCATCCACAGATAGATGGACAAACCGAGAGAGTCAATCAGATTCCGGAGGACATGCTGAGAGCTTGTGCGCTAGATTATGGATCTAGTTGGGACGACAATTTGCCGTATGCGGAGTTCTCTTATAACAACAGTTATCAAGCCAGTTTGAAGATGGCCCCTTTCGAAGCTTTGTACGGAAGGAGGTGCAGGACACCGTTATTATGGGATGAAGTTGGAGATCGACAATTGTTTGGACCAGATTTAATTAAAGACTCTAAAGATAAGATTAAGTTGATTTGCGACAGACTCAAAGTAGCCCAGTCCAGGCAGAAGAGTTATGCGGATTCTAAACGCAAGGAGACAGTTTACGAAGTCGGAGACAGAGTATACCTTCGAGTGTCCCCGCTTCGAGGAGTTAAGCGTTTTGGAGTTAAGGGAAAGCTAGCACCACGTTTTGTGGGACCATACCCAGTTTTGGAACGTATGGGAGAAGTCGCTTACAAGCTGGAATTCCGGAAGAATTGTCAGGAGTTCACGATGTGTTTCACGTTTCCCAGTTGAAGAAGTGCCACACAAAGATGGCCGATATTCCTCTGAGAGAATAGTGCCACTCGAAGCAATTCAGTTAGACAGTGATTTGACTTATGAGCAGAAACCAGTCAAGATTCTCGAGTTTTCTAGCCGAGTTACTCGCAGCAAGGTTATCAAGTTTTGCAAAGTTCAGTGGAGCCACCATACCAAGGAGGAAGCCACATGGGAGCGAGAGGACGACCTCCATAGAGATCACCCAAACCTTTTTGCTGACCAACCAGAATCTCGAGGGCGAGATTCATCTTAAGGGGGGGGGGGGTAGGTTTGTAACATCCCAATTTTCAATTTCGATCTTAAACATAGATCATCATATGCATATCATATTTATTTTTGCTTTTGGTTCAGATCCTAGAAATCTTAAGCAACTCAAGGACCCACAGAGAGAGTTGGAGGTTTCGCAAAATTCATATTTGAATTTATTTCAAATTTGAAGAAAAGGATCAAATTGGTTTTATTATTTTTCTCTTCAATTATTTCCAATATTAAAAATAAATGAGAGAAGATAATATGACTTCCTCAAATTAAGATAAATATTGGAGAAAGAATTTTAAAATGAAATTATGATTTTTCTCATATTTTATTTGCTATTTTATTTGAACTAGAAAAATATGCATTTTTCCAAAATTGCATTTTAGGCCATAAAAATGTTCACTTTGTTCTAAATATTTCATTTAGACGGTGAAAATTGTTTTTGTCACTTTTAGAAAAAAAATTATATCTTATTAGGATTTTTCTTTTCGGGCGAAATTATTTGAAAAACAAACTCCGGACCGAACTCGGCCAAAGCCCAGCCAGCCCGTCCCCCAACCCCCGCCCCCGCGTTGCGCCTTGCCCCCTCCGCCAAGGCAGCCCCTCCTCCTTAAAAGCCGTCGCCCCCCGCTTTCACTTTCACCCCATGATAGCAACAAGAGAGAGCGCCATTGTTGCGCCACTTCACGCTTGTCGCCGCCACAGCCACCGCCGCCCACCGCCTTGTGCATCGTCGATCGCCATCGTCGCCCATGAGATCTCACCGAGCCGGCGCCCATTTTTTTCGGTTTAGGAATAAAAACCGTTCTCCCCTAGATCTGTTTTTTCGTTAGATCGGTTCGGTTTTCGTCGGTTTACTTATTTAGCGGACGTTCATCCATTCGTTCGTTTTAACGAACATTGTTTGCTGGTTAGATTCAGACAGCGAACGTTCATTCGTTAGTCTTTTCTTTTATTTAATTTTCGCCAGGGATTTATCTGCGATTATTTTTATCGCGATTCAGCCTCTGATTTTCAAACTAGTATAACTTTTTACTCATTTATCCAAATTAGATGAAACCAGCGCCTAAATGTTCGTCTCGAAGCCCTATTTCTAGTTAAACAACTTGAACATGATTTTGGTACTGTAAAATTTGAGTTTAGTCCAGATTAGTAAACGATCTTGTTTCGTTCGTATTTCGAGTTTCGTTGCTCCGTTTCAGTTGAATCTTTTTGCGAATCATAGCTAATCACATGCACTTTCTGTTAAGATCTAATTCACATGTTAATAATGCTGTTAGGTCTTTGAGTCTTGTTAGTTTAAGCCGTTGCTTGTTTCGTGTTCGATTTGGATCTTTTCTCGTGTTTTCTCGTGTTTCGATTGAGTGATTGCTTATGTATGCTATTGTTTGTCTACGCTAGATTACCTGGAGTGCGAAGCTTGTTACTACGAATCTCTAGAGTTTGCAGATCGTCAGCAAGGCAAGTTACACTTTGATCATACTCTTTTATACCTAGTTTTTACTATGCATTAGTTCTGCCCCACAAATATTTGCATTGGTAGGATTGGGAACATGTGGTTTTGGTTCTAGTGCTTGAGGTAGGAACCTAATACCTTTTGATCACCCCGGGAATATATGTTATGCTTATTATTGATTAGCCATGCTCGTAGACGGGGATTGGATCATGATTCACACATGGAAGTTTGACAGTTATTTAATTATGGATAACATTAAGGTGGCAACTTTAATACAAATCTGGGTGGATTGGTTTAGGCACCTGGAGTACCCAGCGTTATCTGTTTTGGAAATGCCGGAGTACCCGTGTGATTATCCTATGGAATGCCACCCAGGCTCAAAGGGATCATAAGATTATTCATGCTAGAAACTTCTGTGTGCAGCCACAGGCCATTATGGGCTCTGGCATAGTTGAGTAAGTTGCGTGAGCTCTTGAAGAGGTAGACTAGCAGATGTAGAGGGTTGTAGGTGGTACTGTCTAACCAGAGTAGAGAGTTAATGCTTCAGAAAGGCTATGTCTCAATCATCTGATCATGGATGCGGTCGAGTCTTGGGAAAAGTGCGCAAACCTCTGCAGAGTGTACAAACTAATCATGATTAGTCGTGTCCCCGGTTATGGACATCTTGAGTATCTAGTACTTGAATCTATTGATGTGATCTCATCATGTTACTCTAATTAATTATGATGATGGGTTAATGATGATACTTCTAATTGGGATTTGAGTTGGAGGAACCTTCTCAAATAATGGGCAACATGGGAGTAGTTAAATAAATTTATTCCTTTGTTGTAGGGAAAAACTAGCTTTATGCAAAATCATGAAACTTACAGCCTCCACCAGCCAAATATTACATGTAGATGTAGTCTTGCATTATCATTGCTTTACAGTGTAACTATGACATCATATTCCATGTGTTGACCCTTTTCGGGCTGCAACACCTTATGTTGCAGACTACTTAGACGACCAGTAAGGTGCGATAGGTCATTGTTTTGCACTCAGCTATGCCGTTGGAGTTGATGGACTCATTTACCTTCGAAGCCTTCCGCTGTTATCTAGTTTAGATGGCCTTCAGCCATGATTTATTTATGTAATAATACTCTTTATGAGGACTCGATGTAATAAGTGTGTGATTGAAACTCTATTATAATTCCTCGAGTACTATGCGTGTCAGCATTACCGATCCAGGGATGACACTGATGCACAGAGACTTGACCGTCTGAGGTTTGGTCGCTACATGGTCTTTCCACTACACGAGTCATGAGAGGTCAGCGTAAATATAAAGGAGTATAAGGAGCAACTAATAAATAATTGTTATTACACATGAGCAGTTTTGAAAGCCGGCAGTTGGGACTGTGATGAGTCGCCGGAAGAGGAGCGAGAAGTCTCCTGATAATTTGAATTGGAAGAATTAAGTGGTCGGCGGATGAGACCCGCCAGAGGATAAGAAGAGTTTAAATTTGGGATGACCTCGTTCCGGCGTTTCCTTGGAGTGTCGGTAAGCCGGAAGATAATTCTTCACCTCCGTTGGTCCGAGTCTGTCACCGGCTCTCGTGCCGCTGTTGCTTCAAAAGAAAGTGAGGATCCAGATGAGCTAAGGGGTGTGAAAAGCTTACTTTCTGGGTTACTCTTCGAGTTTTTTGTCTTGGCAAAGTCTCGGAGTTGGAGGAAATGATAGTTACCTCTTCCTCGATTGCTTGACTGGCCCCCATGTCATCCTAATGATAATCAATGTCAATAAGGTAGTTGAAAAAGGAGCCAAGATAATCAAGAGCTACCTCCGACTCAGAGCTGTCGTTCAGTTTAAATAGTTCAGAAGTACTGGATTTCTTCTTGTTCTTCTTGGCGGCTTTCTTGGTAGTCCTGGCCCTTTTGGCAGCTCCATGGTCGTATTTCTTTTTCCAAAAATCATCTTCAGCCTGTGAAAGTCATCAAAGTTGAGTTAATCGAATATTGGAGTGATAAAGGTAAAGTAAGTAATTTAAAGATTCACCTCTGGTGGCGGGTTAAGCTTGCAGAAAGGGTTCAGACCCACTTTGTTGCAGTCTTCCAGATCTTCATTTAGAAGGGACTTTGTCATTTCATTGATGGCGTCATCAGTTAAACGCACGATGCTGTGGCGCAGTGGATCCTTCTTACCACCCATGTAAGTACACATTAAGCCGGATCAGCGACTGAAGGGTATGATCCGCCAAGCAACCCAGCATCCAACCAAGTAAATACCAGTTAAACCGTTTCCCAGCAGAGCCTTGACCTTTGCAATGGTGGGGGCGAGTTTTTTACTTTCAGCAGCGGTAAGCTTCTTAGGAAGATGATGTTCTGAGTCAAGACGCTGGGCACGGTAACCCGACAGTGGATTCTCGTCAGCCGGAGAGGTATCTTGGCAATAAAACCATGTGTGGTTCCAATCTTTGGGGTGACTCGGCAAGCAAGCATAGGGGAAGATGGCATCTCTTCTTCGTTGAATTGAGATTCCACCAAGTTCCAAGCTGGATCCGTTCATAAACTCATTTTGGCGGTTCAAATAAAAAAATCCCCTAAACAGTTCAACACTGGGCTCCTCTTGAAGGTATACTTCACAGAAAACTTGGAAGTTGCACATCTTTGACATGGAATTGGGTCCAATGTCTTGAGGATGAAGTTCAAAGAAGTGCAAAACATCTCGGAAAAATTTAGAACCGGGCGGTGAGAAGCCCCGATTCGTGTGATCAGTAGAAACAATGACCTCATCATCCTTAGGCTGAGGTCTTTCTTCTTCTGGATTGGGGCCGTGATAATGCATGACAGATTTTTCTGGTAAATAGCCGGTTTTGACAAAATCTGAGCGTGCCTTCAGTGATAGTGGAGGGAACCCAGTTACATGAAGTGGCTGTCTTCGGTGACATTGTGAAGAAATAAGCCTAAAAGAAAGAACAATTTTGCCGGTTTAAATTGATTCATTAAGCCGGAGGAAAAACACTACAGTACATATTCAGAGTGGCGGCTTAAAAGGAGCCTAATGATATATGACTAGCTACAACTGGTGATGTAAGCCGCCATGACTAGATTGATATCTATCAATAGTGAAATCTGCTAACTGTTGAATCTAGCTACAACTGGTGATGTAAGCCGCCATGACCAGATTGATATCTATCAAGAGTGAAATCTGCTAAGTGTTGAAAAAACAGGTTTTTACAGACTAGAGCAGGTGATTTGGATCGAGCGCTGTGTGAAAAAAAGAAAATAAATTAAAACCTAATATTACAGCAGCAGAGGAACTAGCACAAGGGCGAGATTTTTGCATCTATGAAACATGTTCTGTGACAAGAGAAGGAATAGAAACATATTCCACACGTCTTAAAGGATATATTTGGATCTAAGCAAGGACTGACTAGAGGTACAATGAAGAACAACGAAGAACACCGAAGAACAAGGTTAACCCTAATGCAGATCTGGCGCAGAGGGAGATGAACACTTACAATGCAGATGGACTGCGGTGGAGCGCCGGTGTTTTCTAGACCAGTCAGGTTGATGCAGCGGCCTGAGTTGGTGTAGTGCTCGAAGGATGACGGTGGTGAAGCTCGAGGCGGCAGAGGAGTCGCGAGAGGAGGAGGAAGACGAGCAGGAAAGGAAGGAAATGAAAAGAGGGCCGTCTGACCCTATTTATAAGGAGAAGGGTAACATGCGAGCGCGAGAAACGAGGAAGCCAAAGAATGATTATCCAGCGGTGCTGACGCCTCGATTTTTGGAATGGTCATTAAGGATAAGGATCTGTTAAGATATATTGGATATTGTGTAAAATTAATGGTAGATGACGTCACAGCGGGTTACCGCAATCGCGGGAGATGACGTCATGGCGGGTTATGATATCTAGCACAGATGAAGAAGGAAGGATTTTTTCTTAGTGTTGAAGATTGACATGAACAAGTTCAAATCAATCTGGGGCCTAATGTTGGGGATATTACTATTAGGTATGACCCGCACAGGAGGGGCCGGGTTATACCTATGGCGGTTCATCAATATGAAGCCCATGAGGATATTGAAGATGGCGGTTCATGAAGCAAGGGCCCAAGGCCCAAGGGCGACTTAAGGCCCATAGGGGTAAAACTGCCATATATGTATGACTTATATTGTAAGGCAAGTTTATTTAGTCACTGAGCCATACACGTTGTATGAGCCGGTCGGGACTCCGTGAGCCACTAGGCGTCAACTTGCGTATATAAAGGGACGACTCAACATCGGTTCAGGGCAAGAAATAAGAGATCGGAAGCTAGGTCAAACGTATTTGCTCCCTGGTAATCGATACATAAGCAATACCACCTCAAACTGGATTAGGCCTTTACCTTCACCGCAAGGGGCCGGACCAGTATAAACTCTCTGTGTCCTTTGTCCCGTTTAACCCCTTTAAGCTAACCTAGTTGTGACGGCTCCATGACTAAGTCCTCACACTAGGACATCTGCCGTGACTATTCCACGACAGTACCCCCCCGCCAGACTCATGGCAAGGCACACAACAGGTCTGGTACACAACATCACATACTTTATAGAACCTATGGCAGAGGCATAGGGAGTGACTTTCATTCTCTCTCTATCTTCTGCCGTAGTCGGGGTTTGAGTCTTACTCAACTTCACACCTTGCAACACAGACAAGAATCCTTTCTTTGACTGTCCCAATTTTGAACCTTTTCAAAACTTTGTCAATGTATGCGCTTCGTGAAAGTCTTATGATACGTCTCCAACGTATCTATAATTTATGAAGTATTCATGTTGTTATATTATCATTCTTGGATGTTTTAAAATCATTTTATAGCAACTTTATATCACTTTTTTGGGACCATATTGACCCAGTGCCCAGTGCCAGTTGCTATTTTTTGCTTGTTTTTTATGTCGCAGGAAATCAATATCAAACGGAGTCCAAACACCATGAAACTTTTTGTTGACTTTTTATGGACCAGAAGACCACCAATGGGCCAGAGCAGCACCTGGGGGTGCCGCAAGGGGGGCACAACCCACCAAGGCGCGCCCCGGTGGGCTGTGCCCACCTCGGTGGCCTCCTGCACCCCTTCTTCGCCCTATAAATTCTCAAATATTCCAAAAACCCTCATGGAGAACCTAGATTGGAAGTTCCACCACCGCAAGCCTCTATAGCCACCAAAAACCAATCGAGAGCCCCCTCCGGCACCCTACCGGAGGGGGAGATCATCATCGGTGGCCATCTTCATCATCTCGACAGCCACCACGACAAGGAGGAAGTAGTCCACCCTCGGTGCCGAGGGTTTGTACCAGTAGCTATGTGCTTAATCTCTCTCTCTCTCTCTCTCGTGATCTTGAGATGTTAAGATCTTGATGTATCATAGGCTTTGTTAACATAGATGTATCATATGATGTTTCTCCCCTCTCTACACTTGTTGTGATGAATTGAATCTTTACTCTTAGAAGTTTTGTCTTGTCGGATTGAATGTTCAGATCTAAGAACACATGATGTATGTCTTGCGGTATGAATACTTGAGGTGACAATGGGGTATCATATTGATTTACTTGATGTATGTTATGGCACTCAACTTGCGGATTCTTGAGGTGACATTGGGGTAATCTATGCAATGGGTTGATGCACATTTTATTATCTTTTCTCCGATAGAAAGTTTGGGGGTCCCCTTGTAGTTCTTTGTGTGTATGAAATATTATGATCATGAAGTTGTTTGATTCATATCGTAGAATTAACTCACGGATACTTGTGGTGACGTTGGAGTATCTAGGTGACATTAGAGTTGGTTGATGTGTGTCTGATATGTCTCCAACGTATCTATATTTTTTGATTGTTCCATGCTGTTATATTATCTGTTTTGGATGTTTAATGGGCTTTAATATGCTCTTTTATATTATTTTTGGGACTAACCTATTAACTGGAGGCCCAGTGCCAGTTTCTGTTTTTTTGCCTATTTTAGAGTTTTGCAGAAAAGGAATACCAAACAGAGTCCAAACGGAATGAAACCTTCGTGATGATCTTTCTTGGACCGAAAGCAAACCAGAAGACTTGGAGTTGAAGTCAGAAATGCCACGAGGCGTCCACGAGGTAGGAGGGCGCGCCCCCACCCTCGTGGGCCCCTCGTAGCTCCACCGACGTACTTCTTTCGCCTATATATACTCTTATACCCTAAAAACGCCAGGGGGATCCACGAAACCACTTTTCCACCGCCGCAACCTTCTATACCCATGAGATCCCATCTTGGGGCCTTTTGCGGCGATCTGCCGATGGGGGAATCGATCATGGAGGGCTTCTACATCAACACCATTGCCTCTCCAATTAAGCGTGAGTAGTTTACCATAGACCTTCGGGTCCATTATTATTAGCTAGATGGCTTCTTCTCTCTCTTTGATTCTTAATACAAAGTTCTCCTCGATGTTCTTGGAGATCTATTCGATGTAATACTCTTTTGAGGTGTGTTTGCTGAGACCGATGAATTGTGGATTTGTGAACAAGATTATCTATGAATATTATTTGGTTCTTCTCTGAAATCTTATGTGCATGATTTGATATCTTTGCAAGTCTCTTCGAATTATCGGTTTAGTTTGGCCTACTAGATTGATCTTTCTTGCCATAGGAGAAGTGCTTAGCTTTGGGTTCAATCTTGCGGTGTCCTTTCCCAGTGACAGTAGGGGCAGCAAGGCACGTATTGTATTGTTGTAATCGAGGATAAGATGGGGTTTATATCATATTGCTTGAGTTTTTCCCTCTACATCATGTCATCTTGCTTAATGTGTTACTCCGTTCTTATGAACTTAATACTCTAGATACATGCTGGAATCGGTTCGGTCTACTTGACACAAACGTGATGCCTGTGTTCATGATCATTGCCTTAGATGTCTTCATAATTATGCTCTTTTCTATCAATTGCTCGGCAGTAATTTGTTCACCCACCGTAATACGTGCTATCTCGAGAGAAGCCACTAGTGAAACCTATGGCCCCCGGGTCTCTTTTCCATTATATTGCATCTCTTTTCCATATTGTTGAATCTCATTTACTATTCTGCAATATTTACTTTCCAGTCTATACATCAAAAATACCAAAAATATTTACTTTATTATCTCTATCAGATCTCACTTTTGCGAGTGACCATGAAGGGATTGACAACCCCTTTATCGCGTTGGTTGCAAGGTTCTTGATTGTTTGTGCAGGTATTAAGTGACTTGTGCGTCATATCCTACTGGATTGATACCTTGGTTCTCAAAAATGAGGGAAATGCTTACGCTACTTTGTTGCATCACCCTTTCCTCTTCAAGGGAAAACCAACGCAATCTCAAGAGGTAGCAAGAAGGATTTCTGGCGCTGTTGCCGGTGAGATCTACGCCAAGTGAAGCCATACCAAGTACCCATCATAAACTCTTCCCCCTTGCATTACATTATTTGCCATTCACCTGTCGTTTTCCTCTCCCCCACTTCTAAAACGATTTTCGAAAACCTTTGCCTTTTCTTCGCCCCTCTTTCTTTCGTCTCTTTTCGTTTGCTTATTGTGTGCTTGTGTGTTGGATTGATTGCTTGTCACGATGACTCAAGATAATACTAAATTTTGTGAATTTTATAATACCAACAACAATGATTTTATTAGCACTCTGATTGCTCCCACTACTGATGTTAAATCTTGTGAAATTAATACCACTTTGTTGAATCTTGTTATGAAAGACCAATTTTCTGGCCTTCCTAGTGAAGATGCTGCAACCATCTAAACAACTTCGTTGATTTGTGCGATGTGCAAAAGAAGAAAGATGTGGATAATGATATTGTTAAATTGAAGCTATTTCCGTTTTCGCTTAGAGATCGTGCTAAAACTTGGTTCTCTTCTTTGCCTAAAAATAGTATTGATTCATGGAATAAGTGCAAAGATGCTTTTATCTCTAAATATTTTCCTCCCGCTAAGATCATCTCTCTTAGGAACGATATTATGAATTTTAAGCAACTTGATCATGAGCATGTTGCACAAGCTTGGGAGAGGATGAAATTAATGATATGTAATTGCCCTACACATGGTTTGAATTTGTGGATAATTATACAAAAGTTTTATGCCAGATTGAATTTTGCTTCTAGAAATGTTTTAGATTAGGCCGTGGGAGGCACTTTTATGGAAATCACTTTAGGAGAAGCTACTAAGCTCCTAGATAATATTATGGTTAATTATTCTCAGTGGCACACCGAGAGATCCACTAGTAAAAAGGTTCATGCGATTGAAGAAATTAATGTTTTGAGTGGAAAGATGGATGAACTTATGAAATTGTTTGCTAATAAAAGTGTTTCTTCTGATCTAATGATATGCCTTTGTCCACTTTGATTGATAATAATAATGAATCTATGGATGTGAATTTGGTTGGTAGGAACAATTTTCGTAACAACGCAAATAGAGGAAATTTTAATCCTCGGTTGTTTCCTAGTAATTTCTCTAATAATTATGATAATTCCTATAAGAACTATTATGTAAATTCTAATAAGATGCCCTCTGATTTTGAGAATAGTGTTAAAGAATTTATGAGTTTGCAAAAGAATTTCAATGCTTTGATTGAAGAAAAATTGCTTAAGATTGATGAGTTGGCTAGGAACGTGGATATAATTTCTATTGATGTTGATTCTTTGAAACTTAGATCTATTCCAACTAAGCATGATATCAATGAGTCTCTCAAATCCATGAGAATTTACATTGATGAGTGCAAAGAAAGAACCGCTAGGATGCATGCTAAAAAAGATTGGTTTGTGAAAGCGTGTTCTTCTAGTTTTCATGATAATATTGATGAAAATCTAAAAGTGATTAATGTGAATCCTATTAAATCTTTGTTTTCCAATATGAATCTTGATAAAGATGGGACTGGAGATGAGTCAACTTTATTTGAAAGGCGTCCCAATGATTCGCAGTTTTTAGATCTAGATGCAAAAATTGATAAAAGTGGGATTGAAGAGGTCAAAACTGTCGGATTACTGGTTCCACAAAGCCTTGAAAGGTCTGAACTCTGGGGTGCATGCGGAGATCTCAACCTACCCAACCTGCCTACTCGCAAACATCCTAAGCCTAGCGCGTCGGGCTCAAAGAGACAAAGAAACACATCAGTTTATCCTGGTTCAGGCCACCTTGCGCTGTAATACCCTACTCCAGCATTTTGGTGGATTGCCTCGAAGGGCTGAGGATGAACTAGTATAGTGGATGAACTGGCCTCAGGAGGTGAGGTGTTCTTGAGCTCAAGAGAGCTGGTGAGGTGGTCGGGTGAGAAAGGATCCGATTCCCCCCTCTATGGTGGTGGCTAAGTCCTATTTATAGTGGCCTTGGTCCTCTTACCAAATGTTGGCGGGGAGCGATCCCACAACGACCAGATTTGAGAGGGGATAGGTAGTACACCCTATCCTTACTAAAGTGGTCTTCGCCTGCGAAAAGCCTCTGGCCGTGACGCTTCGGTGATGACCTCCGTCCTGCCGTCCTGGCGGTCTTGGTCTTGTTGCTCCAAAATGGAAACCTTTGGCTGATTCCTTGGGACTCCGTGCCTACAGCTTGCCTCCCTTGCACCGAAGAGGAAACTGGCACTCTGCACCCGCAGGTGCCCGCCTGGCCTTGGTCGTCATGGCTCACGTTAGCTGAGCCTCGTGAGGTGCACCTTGCATAGAACTCTCCGCCCCTCGGGAGCCAGCCTGGGGAGACCAATCCCCTCGGGGTCTTGGTGTCGTCCGCCTCGTGAGGCTTGGCTCCTCCCGAGGGTCTTGAGTCATTGATGTTGAAGCTGGGCCACACCAGGCCGTCGAAGGAGCCACGCGGTGGACCGTAGGCAGGCGAGTCTAGATACCCCTATATTACAATTGTGAGCACGACTCTATGCTCCAGGGTCTACGCGTCAGGGCTAACCGTGCCTTGGGCGCCATCTGTGATGAGAGCGCTCTTCACCTGCACGAGAGTGACTATGCCAGCCATCTTAACTTCTTCACTGATGTTGTGACCCGCCTGGAGGATCAGACCGCGAAGGATCTCTAGCTTGTTGAGGGAAGGAGCCGGGGCCTCCTCGAGTGTGCGCTCTCGCGTGTCTTCAGCAATCTCCTAAACCTCGATTCCCATTTTGACTTCAACACTGTGCTAGCCCCCGTGCCTGCGGCTACCCAGGACAGGCTCGCCAGGTGGGTGGATGACCATGTGAACGCCTTGGTGGAGGAACTGGCTTCTGAGGATGACATGGCCGTGCTCATGGCCGGAGCGAGTGGCACGGGCAGTGGTGATTGTCGGATTTCGGGTTCCGACAGACCCTTGAGGTTCGAACACTGGGGTGCGCGTGGAGATTTCGCCCTCTACCTACCTGCTCCTTGCCGCCTCACTGAGATCTAAACTACGGAAGGAACAACACAAGAGACACAGAGTTTATACTGGTTCAGGCCACCATTGCGGTGTAATACCCTAGTCCAGTGTGTGGTGTTGTGGATTGCCTCTTGGGTTGATGATGAACAATACAAGGAAGAACAGCCTCGTGACGGTCTGTTCTTGGCTGGGGCGATGAACTGCTAGGAGGAGTTCAGTCGCTCTCTCTACTGGTTATTTGGCGTGGATCCTGTTCTTCTCTACCTTGTGGTGGCTAGTCCTATTTATAGGCAAAGGCCCTGGGCCTCTTCCCAAATATTGAGCGGGAAGGGCGCCAACAATTGGCCATTTTGAAGGGGAACATCGGGTACACTTATCCTGACTAAAGTTGGTCCTCGCTTTGTCAAAGGCTCTGGTGGTGGCCTTTGCTTGGGCTCCACAATGACTTCCTTCCTGCCGTTGGGCTAGTCTTGGTCTTGTTGCACCGAAATGGATGCCTTTGCTTGATGCTCTCGCCTGTGCTTGCTTCCTTTGCACCAAAGAGGAAAGGAGGACACTGCGCCGGCTGGCACCCGACTGGCGCCCTTGGTCATCATGGCTTGCATCATGGGCACCTCGTGAGGTACCCCGCCTTGAACTCTCCATCTCCTCGTGAGCCAGCCTGATGAGGCCGTGCCTGAAGAAGCTCCTTGTCATCCGCTCCGCGAGGCTTGGCCCCTCGTGAGGGTCTTGAGCTTGTGTTGATGAAGATGGGCCGTGCTGGGCCCCCCCTTGAGCCACGCTGCAGGCCACAGGCAGGCAAGTCTAGGGACCCCCATTCCCAGAACGCCGACTATAGCCCCCGGGCCCAAGGCGCGCCCGGACTTGGCCGAGTATAGAGGCGAAAGGGCAAGTGCGAAGCGACGCGGGCCCTAACAGCCTACGGCCTTGTGCGCCGCATGGCAGTTGATTGGACGTGGGCGCCTCAGCAACCGCGCGAGTTGATAATGGAGCGGCATCTGTCTAGGCTTTGCCTCCTTTGCTTTCTCCAGTTGCTGCTCAGATCCCCTTTCTTGTGCATCTCCTTCCTGCCTCCAAAATTTTCAGATCTACTCCGTCCGCGCGCCCTAGCAAGACATGGTGTCTCGCCAGGCCCCGGCCGGAGCTTGGTATTCGTCCGCCTTGGACTCGCCGAACGTGTCGGAGGCGAGCCTTGCCCGGGTGCGCCAGATGGCGGCGGCGCAGGGCATCGACGGGGCGAAGGTGTTCAAGGCCGGCTCTGCCCTCCCTGAGGGCCAAGGGAGCACCTTCTATCCGCTCTTTGTGAGCGCCATTGTTGCCGGTCTGGTGCCTCACTTTTCTGAGTTCTTCTTCTCTGTCCTCTGCTATTACAAGCTACAAGCTCTGCATCTCCACCCCAACTCTGTCCTTCTTCTAGCAATCATCGCCTATTATTGCGAGGCTCAAGTAGGGGTGAAGCCCTCAGTGGCCTTGCTGCGCCACTACTTCTCCCTCCGGACCTCTCGTGGTCCCGTCTCTGCGTGCGCAAGCTTCGTTGCGTACGGTTGCTCCATCGCCATTTCGAACCCCGGGAAGAGGATTGAGGGCTTCAGGAGCAAGTGAGTCTTGGTAGATGTTGGGCGCATCCACCCTCGGCTGATCTTGCCCACGGGGCACCCCTCGAGCTCCGACGGCTGGTCTCGAGTGGAGCTTGTGGACCCCCGCGCGAGGCTGGTGTTGGAGAAGATGGACGCGGATCTGAGGCCGGCCAACACGGCGGCGGCGAAGCTGACTAGCGCATCGCTGCTGAGGGAGTTCCTGGAGCACCAGCTGGATCCGCTTCGTCAGTACTCACTTCCGATGTGGATGCCCCACCCGAGCCCCGCGGTCTTGGCCGGCGAGGATTTGGCTGCGGTCCTCCAGTCTTTGGTCGGGGGCGACGTGGCGAGGTTGGAGGGCGCTCCTACACCCCTGTTCCTTCGCGACGACTGGGAGAAGGTAGTGGAGTCCATGCCCGTCTTCAACAGGGACGGGCCCGTGCCCGCGGAGGCTCCTGAGGACCCGGTGGACGTGTCCTCCGGCGACTCCAGCAAAGAGAAGGAAGAAGGGGAGCGGGAAAAAGGGCCTGACTCCGACGCGACCGACGGAGAGTCGAGGGCTCCCCCCTCGGCGCAGGTCCCGCACTCTCCGCCTCTCTCTGAGTGATGACGACGTGGATGATGACGAGCAGGGCGGCGGGAGCCTGCCCCCGATCCCGAAGAAGGAAAGGACCGGGTTGATCCCCCGCGGGTCTGCCCCGGCCCCGAGTCGATCCGCGGACGCGCCTCCTGCTCCCGAGCTCCTTGAGCCTGATCCTTGCAGCCGGCTCTCAGGCTTCAAGTACGGCCGGAGGCTGCTCGAGCTTCATGGCCACGACTGTAAGTGCTTGATTCTGTCTTATTTCTTGTTACATTGTTGAGGCTTGGCGTTCGTATCTCCGGCTAGGCTGGCGCCCTTGCAAAGAAGTCGAAGGAGCTCTGAGGTTCCATCCGGGCAGCGCCTCGCCCATGAAAAGAAGGTGACCGTGGCCACGAGCCTCTCATGCCGGGCGTCCTCGCGAGGCTGGCTGAGCCCGGCTAGGGCGAGCTCAGCCCCACGGCCCTAGCGACTCCCGAGGTGCCCTTGCTCGATGCCGCCACCACTTGCCGTTGGGCGCAATAGGCTCCACCTCGAGATCTTGTGGTCCGCTGCCGTCTTCTCCTCCTACTCCATTGCGCAGTTTCCCGACTCCTCCTCTGTTCGGATCGTCTTCTGCCGAACTGGACCGCTATGCGCAGGATCTTCGGGCGCCGACCCTCGTTTAGTGGCGGGCGCTTGAGCTGGCTTCGGCTGGATTCGCTCCGGCGCTTCAATTTGGCGGCGCGGTCGAGCCTCGACGGCTTGCGACGAGGAGAAGCAGGCCGTCCTTGGGGCGAAGGCTGCTCACGACGCCGCCTCGGGGGAGGTGGCTAATGTCTGAGGTCACTGCAAGGCGCCGGAGAGCGAGCTACAGGGCCTGCGGGACCAGCTTGCCGAGGAGACCCGCCTTCGCCAAGAGCAGGATGAAAGCATGAAGGCTCGCGAGGCGGTCGTCAAGGACCGGGACGCCAAGCTCAAGAAGCGTCGTGACCGCCTAGGCGCGCTGGAGCAAGAGTTTGAGGCGAGGAAGGTCGAGCTGGACGGCAAGGCACGGGTTCTTGCCGAGGATCGCATGGCCCTCACGGAGATGAAGGAGAAGGCTCGCACCTTGCTGAAGACGCTTTATGACAGCGGCCTGGTGAGCCTGCTGGCTGGCGCCGAGGACGGCCCCGCCAAGCTGCTTCCCTTCCTGGTTCGTGCTCTTGAAGATGTCACCCTTGGCCTTGGCCCTACGGCCGAGGCCGAGGCGCGTGCCTTGTCTTCTGCAGCACTGACGCTGGTCCTTACCCACATCTATCTTCGCGACCCCAACGTCGACCTCGACAGCCTGCTGGAGCCAGCGAGTGGCGAGCTTGCCGCTGCCGCTGCTGAGGCCGTGAAGGGTCGCGCAGAGGCTCTGCTGGGGAAGTTCCGAGCCTTCAGCACCAAGCCGAAGCGGGGCGCTGCCGACCCTGCAGCTCCACGAGGCGAACCCGCTCCGCGCAGCTCCACCGCCGACAAGTGACTCATTTGTGGCTCCCGTCCTGCTTGTAATTCCTGCACATGTACGATGCCTCGGGGAGGCATTAAAACTTGCATTTGGTGTTGTGATAACAGTATGGACTATAATATTTGCTTTTCAATTCCTTGAAATTTACACTATTCCTTCCTACTTGCTTATGTTCTCGCCTGCGAGAGCCATTGCCTTGCTCTACCTCGCCGTTAGCCGGACCGGAAACCGGGGCGGGACCAAGGAGAGAGGGCTATGTGACAAGTTAGGCTCTGAGTCGCGATGCTCGAGAGTCCCCTTGGCTTCGAGCAGCAAGTAGGGAGGTGAGATGTGGGGTGACTCCTTAGGGAGGTGAGATGTGGGTGGATCTACCGTTCTACGTCTGCAGAGCCCGGCCCCGCGCATACCTCAACCGTCATTAGCCTTTCGGAACTAAGGAGTGAGGGGCTACGTGACCAGTTAGGCTCCTGAGTCGCGATGCTCAGGAGTCCCCCTTGATGCTCAAACGGCCTTCGTACCTTGGCTCCACTCGGGGAGGGACGTGCGACGAACCAGGCCCGGGGGGCCTGGCTGGGTGGCATGCGCTGGGCGTGATCGAGGCGCAGCCCGTGCCCAGCCCTCGTGCGGCACTCCAGGAGGCGTTGCGATGAGGCTAGACACCGAGCTCTGGGCTCCTCGAGGTTGATGCGGCACAGGGGCCACCCTTAGTTGTTTATCACCAGTAGAGCATAAGCGCTTCCGTATGTGTACGGGCATAGCCGCTCCTCGGCGGTTTCGTCGGCCAGTAGCGGAGCATGGTGCTTCCAGTGCGTGGGAGGATCCCCTCGGGAGGAGCCCGGGGCATGTACAGCCCGCTGACACGTGGCTGGGCGGCGGGGGGCTGACGAGGTGTATCTGGGCACCCGTGAGCCAGTAGCGGGACTCACGGGCCCTACCTCAAAGCGGGTTGCGCCTGCACTGGGCCTTATCTTGGGATGTGTTCTGCAAATTTGGTTAGATGTCCGCCGCTCTCGTCCTCGGGTCCGGCCCTCGAGCTGGTCTCGGCCGTCGTTGGTATGCCGGTCGCGATGCCGTGGACAAGGCCGAAGGGTGAGGGCTGGAGAGCCGGTAGGAGCCCTGAGTCGCGATGCTCAGGTACCCCCTTTAACATGCAAGCTTTGTTAGATGTCGAAGCTCTACGTCCTCGGGTCCCGGCCCTCGAGCTGGTCTCAGCCGTCGCTGGTATGCCAGGTCGCGATGCCGTGGACAAGGCCAGAGTGTGAGGGCTGGAGAGCCGGTAGGATCCCTGAGTCGCGATGCTCAGGTACCCCCCTTTAACGCGCAAGCTGCCGACATCAAGGAAGAAAAGGTGCCACAGACAGGCACCAAATAACAAGCATGATGGGTCGAATGCATGCCCCGAAGATAAATGCAAAAGGGGTACTGCCTTGCTGGAGTGCGACCCGAGCGACTTGGGGATGATGCAGACCGAGGCGCCCCAACAAAGTAAGCTAAAACATGAGCAAAAGGATACGCGCGCAGGCGGACCCACGCGGCACGGGAATGATGCAGCCACGAGGCGCTCCAGTGAAGCGAAACTTGAAAGATGTCACTGATAGTGTTGTGATGAAGGGGTGTTGGTGTAGAAAACTTCGGTGGGCTGCGGTAGCCGATCCTCCACGAGCCCCAGGCCTGGGGCCTCGGGAGGCTCGGGCGCTGGTGGCTCTCGCGGACCATCTCCATCTCCGCCAGGCTGTGGAGCCTGACCTCTTGGGCCTCAGGATGCCCCTCATGAGGCGCTGGTACATGGCAACCGCGTTCGGCAAGCCGTAAGGCATGCGATCGTAGCTGTGGGGTGGACCTTCATGGCGCCCCACTTGCGAGGGCAGGCGCTCGAGAGGCGGCTCGGTTGAGCCTGGTATGTTGATCTTGAGCCGCGCAGCCCACCATCCTCGCCTAGATGGGGGCCACACGCGAGTGTGGCGGCTGCCTCTCATGACTCTTGACTCCTGTAGCTCCTGAATGGCCTTGCTGACGAACTCCTGAGGGTTTGTCCCTCCTTTCCTTGCTCCTTCTTGGGGGAAACGTGCTTCAAAACATGCCTCCAAGTGGTACCCAAGCGCCTCCCTCGTGACCTTGGCGAGGTTAGCGGCCCTCCAGGGGAGATCCCCCGAGCCCTGCCTGAGAGGGCGCGGGGCGTGCTTCCCTATGCGATGGAAGGAGGTTCCCCACAGGGCTTGGGCCTGAGGGCCTGCCTCTGAGGCCGGGCAGACGATGTCTTGTTCTTCTTGGGGGCGGTCTCGGGAAGCCTCCTGCTTCCGCGATCTGGGTCTTCCATTGATGCGGCCTGAAAGGCTCGTTCCAGGGAGCACACCACGTCATTCTCTTCGTAGGGCACCGTGATGACTCCGCCACTTCCTGGCATCTTGAGGACGTTGTAGCCGTGGTGGGTTACGGCCATGAACTTGGCCAGCGCTGGGTACCCGAGGATGGCGTTGTATGGCAGGCGAATGTGGGCGACGTCGAAGTCGATGAGTTCGATGCGGTAGTTGTCGCGTGCCCCGAAGGTGACAGGGAGGCGGACCTGCCCAATCGGGAACGTGGAGCCGTCGGTGACCCTGGAGAAAGGCTTGGTTGGCTGAAGCTGATTGTAGGGCACTTGGAGATTGTTGAATGTTTCCACAGACGGGATGTTGAGCCTGCCCGCCATCGATGAGGTCTGGTGACTAGCACGTTCGCGATGATTGGGGAACAAAGCATTGGAAGGACTCCGGCTGTGGCTGCGCGCCTTGAGCTGATCGGTGAGCTGAGCGTGATGGTGCCGCCGACCACCGAGAGACACGTTGCCTCGAGCTTGGGAGGACTGCATTTACCAGCAGATTAACTGCTTGAAGATCGTTGAGAGGTGGGGCTTGAGCTCCGCCCGAGGATGTAAGCGATCGCCGCGTGGCTCTGAAGCCCCAGCCCCTCGTCGATGGCGGTCCTCATTTCTCCTTGGCTGCGGCGGCGGTGGAGGGAGCCTGCGTTGCCTTGCGAGGCGATCCTCGCGGCTGATCCCTCGGTCTCTCTCGCGGGCGGGTCTGCCAGCAATCCTCGCGAGGTTGGTCGCGCCACCCTTGGCGAGGGCCGCGGTCTTCCAGCGTCTGCGTTCCTTCCTCCTCCTCGGCCGTAGCCCCGGTCGCTGCGGTCGGGACGTCGGCCGATCCTTCCTTCACGCGCGGCTCGGAGCTCTTGGCATTCATTGGTGTTGTGGGTGTGGAGGTCGTGGTACACGCATTACCGACTGCCCTTGGAAGATTCGGGCTGATCTCTGCCCCGCTTGGTGTCTGGTTCTGTCGCGAGCACGGCAGCCCCCTTGCGCTTCACATCCTTGGCCTTGGGTTTCTTCTCTTCTGGGTCTGTGGTAGGCAGCTCAAGGAGGGAGAGACGCCCTTGCTCAGCCCTGGCGCACTTGGTCGCCAAGTTGAACAGCCCCAAGGAAGTGCACAGGTCTACATGCATCGCCAGCTCCTCCTTCATCTTGACGTCGCGCACGCCGTCGGAGAAGGCTGAGATGATGGCCTCCTCGGTCACCTTGGGAATCTTGAGGCGTGCGTTGTTGAAGCGCTGGATGTACTTCTGCAGGGTTTCCCCTGGTTGCTACTTGATATGGCGCATGTCGCTCACGGCGGGTGGCCGGTGGCGAGTACCCTGGAAGTTGGCGATGAAGCGGGTGCGCATCTCGTCGAGAGGAGATCGTGCACGAGCCAGTTCGAGAGCAGTGCGGGCCCGTCCTGGCGCCATAGGAAACCAGTTCGCCATGACCTTCTCGTCTCCGTTGGCAGCCGATGCCCAGCTCGTAAGCTGGAGGAACTCAACGGGTCGGCCGCACCGTCGTAGCGAGGAGGCAGGTCTGGCTTGAACTTGCGAACCCGCGACGCTGCGCGGCTTCGGTGGTGAAAGCGCGGCAACTCTTTGGCCACAGGAGGCCTTGGGTGACGAAAGCTTGGTCCTGCGGGTCCTCATGCGCTGCAGGTTGGGAGCAGCAGAGGTCTTGACATCTTTGGAAGCGAGGCGTGGTCGCGACGAGCCGGGCGAGGCGCTCTTGTAGCTTCATGGGCGAGGGACTTCTTGGCGCTCTGCTCTTGCAGCGGTTGGCGCTGACGGAGCGGGTTCCGCCCGAGGCCCCGTGCCTTGGGGCGGCGCCTTCTTGAGGCGGTGGAGGCGCCCGAACTTTGTCGCCCGCGCGAGGCGAGTGCGGTCTGGCGGGGCGGGCGACACGAAGAGCCCCTGCGGCGCAGACGAGCTTCGGCGGCAGCGGTCGAGCCATTCTTCGTAGATGTCGTCGGCAGGGCGGTAGCGCAGAGCTCGTTTGCGCGATGAGCGCCTTCGAGCCTCCATGGCGCGCGGAATGCGCGAGACGAAGAACCAGTGGGGTGGCGAGGGTAGCGATGCGGCCGTCTTGCCTCACGGAGGATCTTTGGGGCGATGCTTGCTGCTCGTTCCCGCCGGGCGATGGCGGCGTTAGCGGCGGTGACGGGAACGGCGAGGGCGCCGCCAGCGGGAGCCGTCTGGCGACGCAGGGAAGCAAAGCGGCTCGGCACTCAGCAGGCCCGACGGCGTCATACATGGATGCGATGGTCGGAGAAAGAACGAGGCGACGGAAGGCGAATTCGGTGCACCCCTACAGGCGCCAAATGTCGGTTCGGGTTCGGCAGACCCTTGAGTTGAACACTTGGGTCTTGGCGGAGATTTTGCCCTCTACCTACCTGCTCCTCGCCGCCTCACTGAGATCTAAACTACGGAAGGAACAACTCAAGAGACACAGAGTTTATACTGGTTCAGGCCACCATTGCGGTGTAATACCGTACTCCAGTGTGTGGTGTGGTGGATTGCCTCTTGGGCTGATGATGAACAATACAAGGAAGAACAACCTCGTGAGGGTCTATTCTTGGCTGGGGCGATGAACGCTAGGAGGAGTTTAGTCGCTCTCTCTACTGGTTATTTGGCGTGGATCCTGTTCTTCTCTACCTTGTGGTGGCTAGTCCTATTTATAGGCAAAGGCCCAGGCCTCTTCCCAAATATTGAGCGGGAAGGCGCCAACAATTAGCCATTTGAAGGGAACATCGGGTACACTTATCGACTAAAGTTGGTCCTCGCTTTGTCAAAGGCTCTGGTGGTGGCCTTTGCTTGGGCTCCACAATGACTTCCTTCCTACCGTTGGGCTGGTCTTGGTCTTGTTGCACGAAATGGATGCCTTTGCTTGATGCTCTCGCTGCGCTTGCTCCCTTTGCACCAAAGAGGAAAGGAGGACTTCTTGCTGGCTGGCACCGGACCGGCGCCCTTAGTGCGTCATGGCTTGCGTCATGGGCACCTCGTGAGGTACCCGCCTTGAACTCTCCGCCTCCTCGTGAGCCCGCATGATGAGGCCGTGCTGAAGAAGCTTCTTTAAATGCGCCCCATGAGGCTTGGCGCTCGCGAGGTCTTGAGCTTGTGTTGATGAAGATGGGCGTCTTGGGCCCCTTGAGCCACGCCGCAGGCATGAGCGAGCAAGTCTAGGGACCCCGTTCCCGAAGCGCCTCTGATGATGAGGAGGATAGTCGCCACGGCTCGGGTAGCGCGAGCAGCACGAACGAAGGCGACGAAGAGGGCGCGCACAACTAGACCTGTACTCCTGTTTGCTTTAACCTGCATGACCAAACTTGAAAGTTCCCTTGTGAGAGCATTTTGAAAAGGGGGGCCCCTTGTGATGTATATAATTTTGAAATGCCTTGAAATGATGCCACAGAGCGACCCCTCAGGTCTGCAGCCTTAGGCGGGATGGTGGTCATGACTTATCTTTGGCTCCGCTGGTCTCGAGCGAGCCTTGACGCTGCAGAAACATTTGTCCTCTCAATGTGTGCCCGGTGCGGGCTTGTGAGGGTCTGGCTCTTGCAAGGAGCCTGTTGACCTGTCTTGAAGTGCTTCACGAGGAGCCAACTGCCGGATCGCGGTGAGGTGGGCGTGCATGGTGGCCGCACCCTTGAGCCCCCGAGGGGGAAAGCGATCAATCCTGACGCGCGCGCACCGCACCCAGCCCCCGCTCGTGAGGCGCTCGGGGGCAGGGCAGTAGGCATGAGCTCCGGAAAAACGCAAGATCAGAAAGCGAGAGAGCAATGCAACACAAGAAAAACTCCCCCATTTTTTCTATAAACGCACGAGAACCAAGTTACTCCAAAAAGCCGACGAACGAGTACAAAAAGGAGGTGAAAGCAAATGGCCGCGTCCGGCGCGTAGCTAGTCTTCAAATCTTCTCACCAGCGCGGAGCTAAGTGCTTCCACTGGCTGGGCATAGTCATTGGGGGACAGTGTCGACGATCAGCGCGGAGCATGGTGCTTCCACTAGGACGTGGGTGGGAGCCCCCGTGAGGCCCCAGGGCGGCGCTCAGGAGACTCCGGGGCGTGTAAAGCCCCACTCATTATTACGTGAGAGTGTCACGAGCGGAGATCTTCCCAGGCCGAAGCCTTGCTTCATATCGCTCGATGAGGACCCCGACCTGCGCTGCCCCCGACCACTGTTGGGGAGACCGGAAACCAGGACAAGACCAAGAAGCAAAGGGGGACGCTGGCGGAGTTCTTGGCGACCGTAGGCCCCCCACCGGGAGGAAGGGCTCGCCGGCACCTTCCCCGGTGAGGAACCTATCTCCAAGCAGGGTCCTGCACCACGCAGCATGGGGGAGGCCTTGCCCCCGGGCTCCCCCCACACTGCTCCCAACGCCCTTCGCGCTCCCGTAACGGATCCGCCGTCCTAAGAGTCCTGATGGTAGCTGCGCCCTGGTTCACCTGCAATCCATGGTCAACGTAAGCGTGCCCCTGTGGCGATAGCTGTACCCAGAGGTTGTTGCCGTTGGAGACATAGGTGGGGCTCGGTGGCGGCTCGTAAAGGGTCTCGGCTTCGTGTACATCCAGCACCGAGCCTGGCGTGGGTGAGGGAGTCCTGGACTAAGGGGTCCTCGGACAGCCGGACTATATACTTTGGCCGGATTGTTGGACTATGAAGATACAAGATAGAAGACTTCGTCCCGTGTCTGGATGGGACTCTCCTTTGCGTGGAAGGCAAGCTTGGCGATTCGGATATGTAGATTCCTTTCTCTGCAACTGACTTTGTACAACCCTAGCCCCTCCCGGTGTCTATATAAACCGGAGGGTTTAGACTCCTAGGGTTTAAGCCACAACCATCATAATCTCATAGGCTAGACTTCTAGGGTTTAGCCATTACGATCTCGTGGTAGATCAACTCTTGTAATACTCATATTCATCAAGATCAATCAAGCAGGAAGTAGGGTATTACCTCCATAGAGAGGGCCCGAACCTGGGTAAATATTGTGTCCCCCGCCTCCTGTTACCATTAGCCTTAGACACACAATTCGGGACCCCCTACCCGAGATCCGCCGGTTTTGACACCGACATTGGTGCTTTCATTGAGAGTTCCACTATGCCGTCGAAGATAGGCTTGATGGCTCCATCAGTCATCTGCAACAATGCAGTCCAAGGGGAGATCTTCCTCCCCGGACAAATCTTCGTATTTAGCGACTTCACACTGCGGGCCAACTCGCTTGGCCATCTGGAGCAGATCGGTAGCTACGCCCCTGACCATCAGGTCAGATTTGGAAGCCTGAATTTTTGTGGCCGATATCCGCGGAGACTTGATCTTCGACAGATTCGAGCCCATGACGGCTATCCTCGGCCACCACGATGAACATGACCTAGATTTGTCATCTGGCCACGCACATGAGATAATGCCTATGACCGCCCTGGCCCTAGAGCCGGAGCGGACTGTGTCGTCCGAAGACGGGAAGCTTAACCCCGCCACGGAGGCCGCAGACTCAGCGGTGCTCGAGCCGCACATAGACCCAACGTTGAGCTTGGCTTGTGTTGCCGGAACCTCGGACTCGTCTCCGGCCATGGGTTCCAGACCGTGTGCATCTGCGTCCATCAAACCTGATTGGGCGCCAATCTTGGAGTTCAGCTCCGCAGATATCTTCCAGCACTTTCCTTTGGCGACATACTAAGCTCATTAAAACCCCTCTCCCTATCGGGGAACGCTCGGCCGAACTATGTCTGGCTCGAGTGGGAAGCGAATGACGAAGAATTTTGTGTCCCACCCACCACCCACTTTATAGCCACTGTCGACGACTTAACCAACGTGCTTGACTACGACTCCGAAGACATCGACGGTATGGATGACGATGCCGGAGAGGATCAGGAACCACTGCCTATAGGGCGTTGGACAACCACTTCCTCGTACGACATATACATGGTGGATACACCCAAAGACAATAATGGCGATGATGAAAATCCAGTCGATGATAAACCTCCTGAGATACAGCCAAAGCGCCGATGTCAGCGGCGCCGCTCTAAGCCACGCCATAGTAAAAACAGCAATACCATCACAGAAGAGGATAACACTCTGGACCATGCCGAAAACAATGAAGACCCCATTGAGCCAACCTCCGAACAGGAGGAACAAGAGGATGGGCGAGTCAGCCCTGGCGAACAGGCCATGAACAAAGACTCGGAGGATAGCAACTACCTTCCGCTCTCCGAGGATGAGGTTAGCCTCGAAGATAAAGAGTTCATCGTGCCTGAGGAGCCCGCCAACAGAACGCTTAAGCGTCGACTAATTGCCCTTGCAAGAAGCTCAAAAAAAGAAGCAAAGCGACTTCAAGCTGATCAAGATCTGCTCAATGAAAGATGGACGGATGTCCTGGCAGCCGAGGAATATGGCCTCGAGCGCCCAACCAAAAGCTACCCGAAGCGCAAACTGTTACCACAGTTCGATGACGAGGCACTAGAGCCTGTCCTACAAAGGTACAATGCAGCTGACCGACCACCACGTGGCCGGGATAAAGTGGCACCTCGAGCCGAACACCAGCCCACACTGCCACGCCAAACAAACAGAAATACAACAGCTCGGGGATACACACATGACCTGCGACATGATTTGGAAAACAAAGCAGGTCAGACAAGATCTAAACTACGAAAAAAACATTTCCGTGATGATACGTGTTTGTCATAGTAGGTCGCGTTTTTTGTCATGCATGTACATCCATGACAAATTTATGACAGAATCAAGATAGTCATACCTGTGCTGTCGTAGAAGTGTTCCATGACATTACCAAAATTATCATCACGGAAGTGTCCACTTCCACGACGATAAATCACGCATCCACGAAGTGCTTTCGTCAAGGGTGACCTACCGTGGCATCCACCGTAACGGAACGCCGTTAAGCTATCGGTCGGGTTTTGGATCCGATAACCCGTTAACAGCCCCGACCAATGGGGATTTTCCGTGTAAAATCATCATTGGTGGAGGAGACTGCGATGTCGGTCTGTGCTTGCACAGTGTCACTCATCCAATGGGCGAGACACGGCTATGATATGTTGACACATGGAGCGGCCCATCAAGTTTAAATGGGCGGCCCAACTAAAGGCCCACAAGATTTTGTGGACCATAATGGGCGGCCCGACTAAAGGCCCACGAGATTATGCGGACCATAATGGGCTGGCCTAGCTAACGGCCCACAAGATTTCACGGGCCATAATGGGCCGGCCCAGGTAAAGGCCCACAAGATTTTTGTTTGCCATAATGGGCCGGCCCAGGTAAAGGCCCACAAGATTCTTGCGGATCATAATGGGCCGGCCTGGCTAAAGGCCCATGAGATATCGCCGACATTAATGGGCCGGCCCAGCTGTAGGCCCACAACAATTTGAGGGCCCTAGTAGGCCGGCCCATTAACTGGCTGCCATGTTTTGGGCCAAATGCCGACCCAGATTTGATCCGGTCCATTAATGGCCTGCCACGTTCCAAGCCTAATAGTGGCCCATATGAGATCCGGCCCATTAAAAGCCTACCACGTTCTGGGCCAAATTACGGCCCAGATCAGGTATGGCCCTTTAAGAGGCTATGGGCTCAATTATGGCCCATATCAGATTCGACCCGTCAACTGGACACTATGCTTTTGGGCCCACTTGCTAGAGGCCCATTTAGTAATTCGGCCTGACATTAGTTTTGGCCTATTAAGGACCCGTTTAACATTTCGGCCCTATATTAATTTCGGCCTATTAAATGCCCGTCATATAGTTGGGCCTAACTACGGTCCGGTTTGCATCCGGCCTGCTCACAACCGATATCTGATTGGGCCAAACAAGGACCGAGACAATTTTGGCCTGTTAAAAGCCCGTGATTTGATTCGCACAATCATGGGCCGGGGTTCATTTTGGGCTCCTGCCGGCCCGTTAGCTATTCGGCACGTTTCAGGCCCAAACTACATCGTGATTGCATGACGGCCCGATTATGTACCGTAATTTTACGGTTTGGCCGGTTTACTACGAAGACAGGATAAATATCTGATAAAATAAGCGCAGCATCGTGAATAAGAAAAACCTAGACTATACAATAAAGAAATTACAGCATATTACATCCACTGGGCATCAAAGTTCGCCACTATGATAATAAAGCACAAGCGAATGACAGATTACATACTTTGGGCATCAAAGATCGCCACCGATTGCAAATAAACACGCCGACAAAATAATATACAAAACCAACAACACTTCAATAGAGTTCAAGAAAGGTTAGCCAATTTGGAGCTGCTGCGGCATAGCGGTGAGCAAGATGATGAGGCTGGGCTTGTTCAACACTTAAATCTTCCTCACTCTAAAAGATAAACAAGCAGACAAATGACAGGTTTTGCACATAAAAGTATCAGTGCTGACAATTCATCACATTTCTTACTGACGAATAAAGTGACACCGTTTAAAATTGCATTAACACAATATGGTATTGTTCAGGTCAAGACATGGTAGGAAATGACATTGTGAAGGAGTTGGCAGCTTCACGACACCACTGGATTACAGATCAAGAACTCATAAGTATCAATGGTTAGTGTGCTGTCAATTTATCCCATTTTAGATTGGCAAATAAAGAGACGGTTTAAATAATACTCCCTCCGTCCGGAATTACTTGTCATCAAAATGGATGTGTCTAGAACTAAAATACATCTAGATACATCCATTTCAATGACAAATATTTTTGGACGGAGGAGAATAATAGAATGATATGACATTGTTCATAGTTAAGACATTGCAGAATATGACATTGTGTTGTAGTGGGTAGGTACACCACACCACTAGATTACGGATGAGGAACAGAAGCATACATGCAGTGCAAAAGAAGATCACTTGCTCTGTATACTTTAATTTACATGGTATGAACAAGGAACTTGGTTGTACAACTGAAAACTTAAATTGAGAAAGGACAAACTTTTGTTTATGAACTACTCCCTCCGTTTTAAAATAGATGACCCACCTTTATACTAACTTTAACAAAATTGGGTCATCTATTTTGAAAGGAGGGAGTACATAATAAACTTTAAACATGCAATTTGATGCAAACACCAAAAATAAACAGCTATTGCAGTCATGCCTAACCGAATATATACAACAAAGTTTGAAGGCTTGAGATGGACAAATTTACATTATTGGTGAAGACAGGCTCTATAAAGGCCTTGTCCATGCCGATGGGGGGCAATTCAAGAAGTTTACTACAGAATCTTCTTCATAAGCATTGCCTTTATTCTACATTTTGTTAAGAGTAAATATAGATGTGATAATATCTGAAAAAATGGAGAATATTTAAGATAAGATGAAGAGTGATGCTACATAACCAAGTAGCTATAAATGTAAGTGCTGCGATCTGAGGCAAAAGGTACAACCAAGAGCAATGCATAGCTAAACTTCTTCAATACCAACCTTATGGTAAGAGTAAATATAGATCGATGTGTAGAAAATGGAGGCAAAGGAAAATAAGCTGCGAGTGATGGTACATGAACAACTACTTGTCATTATAAGTACAGCGATAAAGGACAGCATGTACTTACAAGAACAATGCGAGCTAAAAAACATTGGCATTGGATATATTCTACACTAATGTAACCATTCATACTGATCGAGATAATTTGGGCGAACAATTGATAAGCAAGCTATCATGCATCTTGCTGTCACATAATGAACTAGGTATGTATGCAAGTACAATGATATAGGACAACGGTACTAACAAGAGCAAAGCAGCGGGCAGCATATTTGTGATATCCGTCGTTCTTTTCAAACCGAATTCTTCTTGACAGATTTCACGCAAACAAGATCCATAAGGCACATGCGAAAAAGTAGAAGTTCAAATTGTCATGTGATTTCATAGACAGTACCTCATCCTGGGAATGAGACCAGTGCATAACAATGTTTTTCCATTCAATGTCTTCTAAATTTAGCACATGAGACTTCACCGGAAATTCGTTTATAGATTTGCCACCAAAGTGTGATTTCCTCAGGTAACACCGATACTGCTGCAATGCTTCCTTGAAAAGCACAAGCAAGCTTTGCTCGTCATGACTATCCAGATTGACCCTCGCCTAGTTACAACAATGTAATGTAAATCATTGATGTGTTCAATCAGCGAGAAAACAGGAAAATAATAACCATGAATAATAGCACTTACGTAAGTTGGACGGGAAGATGTGAAAATGGTGTTTGTCTTCACAATAATCTTCCCATGATGGGAATATATGCATTTAGTCCCTAACAACATTGAAAGCATTGTCTTTTAAGCTGGGAATAAATGGAATGGGGTTCCAATCTGCGAGGAATTGGCCGTCTCTGCGGTTGGGATAGGTCTTGACGGTGGACTTCTTTGTACTTTTTTGCGGAGTGTGGATTTTTTACGTGGTACAGCTGGTGCTATGGCAAATGAAATTGGTATACCTTTTCTTTGGAGTGCAGGTCTGTGTGGTGGGGCTAGTGGTGTGGTCGGTGAAGTATCGTCTGATCTGCTGGAGTCGGTCCTCGTTTTGTGTCACAGCTCTATCGAACATGGTAAAGAAGAGCAAGCAGATTTTGGATAATAAAATGTTGGTTGCTTGGTGCCACACATGATGAACAGGCGCATTAAGAATGCAACTCCAAGCTGTCTCTCGACCATTTGAGGCGGTTGGATGAAGATCCTCATCTCTAACCCTTCTTCTTCCTCGTCTCGATTCTTCCCATCTGAGAACACCCTTGCGGGCACGGGCGGACCACGGTCCCCACCGCTGTGTTCCTCTGCCACCCCACCCCCACCCTTGTCGAGTTTTCTTTGTTCGGTGAGGCCCACAACCACCGAGCCTTGGATCGCACCGGCGAACTCCGGCGAGCTCTGAAAAATCGACTGACCCAATTTTGAAATTTAGTCTATTGTGATTTAACTAGTGTGGAATATAAAAGGGGAAAACCATAAGCATTGGGAGTATAGTGTTGAGCGTGCCATGGCGGATCTGAAGGTGCAAACGGAAAAAGGCAACTTTCGCAACCAAGACAAGAAATAGAGTAAGCGATGGCGATCTATTTTCTTGTTGCGATAAATAAGTTGAGCAGATACAAAAAGTACCGCCTACAGTGCGGCGCCGTGTACACATCTGGTGAGAATTTGGCGGTGCTGCGGTAGCGATGGCTGTCGGTGGCGTGGAAGCGAGATCTAGGAGGGTAGGCGGTGGCGGCGGGCGCGGTGGGCGAGACGAGTCGTAGAGGCGGTGCCGGCAAGGTGGACGGCGGTGGGGATGAAGCGAGAGGGCGGGATGCAAGGATCCCGGTCGAAGGCGTGGATGAGAGAGGTCGATCTCTTGTAATGGGCGGCGGCGTTGGGGTATCAGCTCGGCATGGTGGAGGAGGGCGGCGGTGGATGGGGTGGCGGACGGCGGATGGAGGAGGGTGGGGTGGAGAGGGTGTTTTGGTGCCCATGGAGTGCGAATGGGGAAAAGGGAGGTAGAGAGGAAGGGGAACCATGTATTGAGGCGCTTGTCTCAAATCGAGAAATTTACAAACTTAGCCCCTGTTTCAAATTTCTACTACATCACAACAACATTAGTCGGTTGGGGATAGGGCGGTAATCTCACATACACAAATATTTGCCGACAAGAGTTTGTTTTTGGCGCCCATCGTGTATGAATATGAATCGGGGAGGAGTCGATTTGGCCGAGGCACCTTGTGTTTTAGCGCCCACCGTGTATGAATCCGGGTGAGGCGGTTACGTCACGTTTGGGTGAAATTACAAACCTACCCTATCGAAACCTATAGAAATCCAGCGAGATAGGCTTTCTTGGCGAGGATAGGCGATAGTGATTTCCATCTCATGATTTTGGTTTGGTGATTCTGCGACTTTCCCGCTTCGTTCAAATTTTGCACGATTGCACGTTTACCGTGCCAACTCAATTCGAATCCCGTTTGTATTCTACTATTTTTTTGGGCGGGATCCATTTTCAATTGGAATTACATTCTATATACATCATTTTTTATATATACTTTCAAAAGCACAACAAAGAATTCTGCTCCTTTATATGTATAATATGATTTACAAATACAACGATCTCGAAATCTTAAGGTTGAATTCGAAAAAATTTAACAAATTATGTTCTACTAAAATGTATGGATCGATAATATCTACATATTAAATAACATAGATGTGCGTGAATATGAGTATGCATGTTTGATAGATCAATTTTGCTTCTAGTATGGATTACATGTATCATCATCTCGAATTCAAATATTTGAATCCCTTTTTGTTCCTCCTTTCACGCCCATCTCTCTCGCATGCATGCTCCTTGGTAGCCATCACTCTCTTTTCTCCAGCTCACCCTTACGCTCACTTCATGTTTCTCCTATCCTGCAAACATGGTCTCTCGGCGTCTCCTTGAGAAGTGTCACACTCTCCCTATCATTATACATTACACGGTTTTCATTATCTCTCACGTCTCTCTGTTCTCTGGTATCACTCGGTACCTAAGCTTTCTTTTCACCGCCACACACATGGTCTCCACTCGTCTTTCACTTTGTCTTTCTCTCTATGGGATTCTCTCACACACCCTATATGTCTCTACATATGACTCATACCACTAAAATTACTCTCTCTCTCTCTCTCTCTCTCTCTCTCTCTCTCTCTCTCTCTCTCTCTCTCTCTCTCTCTCTCTCTGTAGACACAACATTTATTGCGGTCTCCTTTTCGTCTCCATCCCAGACTGACACCGATCAGACAACCCCGACTACCATCTCCTCTCTCTCTCACAGACACACACACAACTCCTGCTTCCCCTCCCCTTCCCGACTACTGTCTCTCTCTCACACACACAAAACTCTCGCTTTCGCACCCCGACTCGTATTTCTCTCACAAGCATTTATCGACTAGCTAGCCTCTAGATAGGTTTATACACCCTTACCTCATGCTTCCACCATCGCATACATGTCTCTCTCCGCTCCTTGTATCTATGTAGCTTTTCTTCCCTTCTTGAGACCGCCCTCTCGATCGTGCACACACACACTATCGCCTCATTATAAGCCGATACCTATCGCACACACACTACTTGTGTCTTTGTCACACATGCACTCCGTCCTCCTCCACTCTCCCTCTCTCTCACACACACATGGGCTTTTTGCAACAACTAGCAAGATGCCATGCGTTGCATGGAACATCAAGATGCATTTGTATGAGTAGTTTATCTTGTGGGGGAAAAGGATGAACGAGGGAAGACCTTATTTGCAAATGTGGAGAGGGATGTGGGTATATTTTTGCAAAATTGCCATAGTTTCCTTCCTATCCGTCAGATATAGATCGGACGGCCTATATTGCAGGATGGTAGGCACACGATCATCACCGACAATGCTTTTTATAAGAGTAGGGATAAAAAATAGAGTTGGTGATGATGGTGGGCCTGCCATCCTGCAATGTAGGTCGTCCGATTTATATCTGACGGATAGGAAGGAAAATATGGCAATTTACCCACACTCTTCACCACATTTGCAGATAAGGCCTTCCTTGTTCATCCTTTTCTCCCACAAGATTTGATGTTCCGTGCAGCATACGAGCATCTTACTAGTAAAGTAGAAATTAGACATATACCACTTCTCGAATCTTGAAACCAACAACATGCCTCCTTATCTCATCAAAACCGCCAAAGGAATATATTTTGAGTGAAACATAACATATTTTTAGTGATATCGTATTTCAAAACTAGACTTTTTTCTATCAAATCGGTGAATATGTATTAATCTACTTTGATCGTGTGGCAGCGCATTGGCACATTGCTAGTAGTTATTATAATTTTTGGACACGAGACAAATGGTGGAGTACATATCTGAAGAGAAGAGGCGCACATACGTGATCGGCCTCTCATTGTCTCGCACACATGAGTGTTACATAAAAGCGGCGTTAACAA
The DNA here is from genome assembly GCA_021437245.1 of Aegilops speltoides. Lineage (NCBI taxonomy): Eukaryota > Viridiplantae > Streptophyta > Magnoliopsida > Poales > Poaceae > Aegilops > Aegilops speltoides. The sequence goes on along the minus strand of CM038142.1, from coordinate 174,226,761 downwards.
ATAAACCCTAAAACCCTAGGTGCACGATTGCTGCATTCGCGGGTGCGGATGCGTGGTGGAGCACCTTTGTAGGAGTTGATGGTCGGGACCACATGTGAGCGACTTGGGCGCGATGGCTCGCCGATTGCCATGAACCGAGTAGCCACGTTTAAAATATCGTTTTTTAGCGGGGTTAAGAGTTCCGATTTTAAATGGCACGTTATAGTAGTAAGTAGGTTTTAGAGCGATTGGTATGGAGCAAAATGGAATTCATAGTACTACGTACCTCCTTGGCGTATGGTTGTATGGGTTTATGTTACGAGATGTTGAACTTTGGTAGTTCTAGGGCAAATACTATGGTTTAGATTTAGATGCTGGTTTTCGATGTCGGAAGGAAACCCTTCTTTGATTAAAAACTACTACCTCCATTACGGTTTACTAGTCCCCATCGTACTTTGGGTCAAAGTTTGTCCATGAATTTTACTTGTAAAATGTGAATGGAAAATGAGATTTTGTTATACCCAAACAAAAAAATTTGGAGGGAGTGATTGCTCGACACGGACGCGACCTCTCATAGCGCGAGGCATTGAACGGCACGCGCCCGGCCAAGAGGCACTTTTCGCTGCGAGCCGGTGAGCACGCCTCCTCGCGCGTGCAACCAGCTTAAGACTACCCCTCCTGCCTTCATTGAATCCACGCGTGTGCCGGCAACACGTCCTTCCGCGAGCCGACAAGCATTTTAGAACACAAAAAATGACTAAAATATAATTAATTTATGCATGGTCTTGACTTGTTGTGCTCGCCTTTGGTAGCGAGGAACTAGTAGAGGTTTTTCTTTATTTATAACTCTCCTCACATTTTTTTGGCTTTGAAGTGAATCATGGTTGTGGACATTATGTATGAATGTGCAGATATCTGTGAACATGAGTTTGATGTGGATGTTGGACTTGGAATGTCGGGCTTGTGCGTGAACTATACCATGTCCAATGCTTCATCTGTTATTGTTTGGAAAGTAATTCTTGTTATTACATGACCCAAAAAAAACATTTTGTGCCACATCGGTAGATGCTGAGACATCACAATAGGCATCTTGTTGGATAAACATTTGAACCTAGCTATTATGAAGGAAATTTTGTATTGACAACAGTTTTAGATAGCGAGGAGGCGCCTAGCTGCTCTGCCTCTGCTAGCTTATTTCGGCTTCTTCCATCTCTTCTTTGGCTTGGGTGAAGAGAGCATCGATTGCTCTTTTAAGCTTCTTGAGAACTCAGCTACATTCTCAAGGGCTGCTGCGCTTTCTTTCAGCCTTTACTAATGCCACGAGGACACGAACAATGGCGACTCCACGGCTTGTGTGTAATCCAGCATCATCTGGGAATTTGCACCTTGTGTCTAATCCAGCATCATTAGAGGTGGCACCTTGTGTGTAATCCAGCCTCATTTTGGAAACATGATCTCGAGGTTGACCATACTTCCCTCCTCGCAGAGGCGCATCGACATGAAGTTACTTCTTTTTAGATCAATACTCGAGAAACCTAGATCCATTTAGTAGAAGCGGATAAGCAGAACTCGGAGAAGTGAATTCAAAAGGAAAAGAAATATAAAAACAGACTACGGTGAGAACACCCACTTCCTACATCAAGTTAAAAGCGAAAGCATTAGGATGATTAAGACTCTTCTTATTACACATCGAAGAACACCACGCTTAAGAGAAGCGAAACTACAACATATACACATCCAAGAACACGAGGCTAAGCGAAAGTAATTGAAAGGGTGTTACTTACCAAAGCTCGTTTTACGGGTTGGTGCAGCTCCTCTTTAACTTGCCACGCTCCTTGAAGATGTCCCGAATATCTCGTGTTTGGTCTTCATTGCTCCTCCGCATGTTCACACTCGTGGTTTCAAAATCTCAACATGGCAAGAAAAATACTACTAGTAATACTCGCGCATCTTGTGGGCAACATTAAAGCACTCGTCCGCCATGTTAGAGCATCTCCAATAGAATCACAAGCTGTGGCGCTTTAAAAAGCATTCTGATCTGAGATCGAGAAGTAGATACTAGAGAGTAGAGGATAGTTCTCAGCATAGATAGATAAAAAAGATAATTCAACTACTCCTCATCGTCCATTGCTCCTCGGTGATGTCCTCCTCCGACGCGTCGGCGGTAGGCGTGAAGATACCGATCGTCGTCGGATTCCCAGGGCGATGCTGCTCCTAGCCTCATGTTGAATTGAGCATCCGCTTTTCGCCTACGCTTGTCCTCGCGATAGACGGCTCGCTCCACCCTCCTCTTAACCCTCTCCGCCCTCCTTTGCGCGTAGAACTCGCGCTCGTTGATGATGTCCTGCGGGAAGTGTTGGCGCCACAACACAATGGCTTCCTCGTCCATCTCGGCGATGCCGAGATGGTGCTCCCGCCTCCGGTTGTCGCGACGATCCTCGTCAGTGCTAAGCGTGAGAGGCACAAGCTGCTGCGCCCGCTCCTGCGTCGGCACGTTGGGGAAGTTCAATGTTCTATGAGGCCACCGGGCGCCACGCCCGCTGCGTCGTATCTGTGGCGGCCTCGGTGGCGATGTGAAATTGCCGAGGCGAGGCGCATCCGCGGAACCGGATCTCGGCGGAGAAGCCGCCGGGGGCAGCAGACGCCGCGGTATCCCCAAGTTTCCGGCAACGCGGTGGCATGGTGGCCTTGCGGCGTGGGCGAAAAAAGCGGGGAGAGCGGTGGCGAGAACAGAGCGGTGGCAAAACCGCAGAGCGGTGGGAGGCGTTGGATTTTATAAAGCGCGCGGATGCAGCGCCAAAACTAAGCGCACGCCCGGCCGCTTTTTTTCCCTTGCGATCCTTTCCCGACGTCTCTGCTATCTCTACTCTCTTCTCTATGGTTATATTTATTTTATGTTTTATATTTAATATTTATCTCTACTTCCTTTACTGTCTACTTTTTTCTGTATACTTTTTTTCTTGCAATATAGGCTGTCCGATTTATATCTGACATATAGGAAGGAAACAAATGGGAATTTTGTAAAAAGATACCCATACCCCTCTCCAGATTTGCAAATAAGGCCTTCCCTCGTTCATCCTTTTCTCCCACAAGATAAACTACTCATACAAATGCATCTTGATGCGTGCAACACATGGGCATCTTGCTAGTTCTAAAACCTTTCCATCATTTGCCACCTGCTGGTTGCGGATGAAAAACCTACCCAAGCATGGCGCGACACAGAGCGGACGCACAATTACAAGCTGATATTCTGTTGGACAATGGGCTATAACCAATTACTTTTACGGGAACAATAGCACCCAAGAAAATTGAAGGGTAGGTATGAACAAAATTGGAACTGCACATGTCTTGCTAAGTGATTCAATACACACATTACCAATCGAGGAGGAGAAGCGATGGTCGTGGCGGCCTCTGTGAGTCATGGTCGACAACGGAGTTGGTTCATTGTCCTGGCGGTGGTATTTTTGCGCTTAGCGTCGGCTTCGAAGCAGATCCGAGACCGTGGAAGGCGATCTTGGGGAAGAGGCTCCGTCTCGATGACGACGGTGGACCGGCTCTAGTCTGGCGTCTGAGGTCGTCGATGAGGCGAGATCTTGCTGCGGTGGATGAGTGCGCCGATGTAAAGGGAGGAGCACGAAGGCTGCGGTGCCGTGGAGAAGTCTATTTTCGGTGGGGATAGAAAATGGGAGTATTCAGGTGTACTACTTTGGGTGCGGGGTGGGGCTGGCTGGGTAGGGTGAACACGAAGTTATGAAAACAGCCCCTACCAAGCGTCGTCGTGAGGCTGTTCGGAGGCTATGATGGTAACTTCCTTTGCTCGAATCAGGGTCACGGGAGATTTCTCCGCCGACTTCAAAATTTTGTGACACTGGACTCCCGTGTGGCGTGTTGAGTGATTCGGCTAAGCAACTAGCGAGTAGTAGTAGTAAACTCTGCATATTAGGTTTGACGAAGTCAAACTTCCTAAAGTTTGACCAAGTTTATATAAAAATATAAACATTTACCATAACAAATATGTATGATGTGGAAGTACATTCAATAATGAATCTAATGGTATTTATTTGTTATTGTATATGTTAATATTTTTTGTTATAAGCTTTCTGAGAGTTTACAAAACTTGACTTTGACCAATGCTAATCTGCGGACTTAAATAAAAAGGAGGAGTACACATTTGTTTTCTTAGTTTGTAGTGAACTAATCATTTGTTGAAATTGTGAAATAAATATATTAGGCTATTGACTTCGAATGTAATGGTCTATACAATTCAATAGTTACAATCATTGTCGAATCCCAAGATGTATACAAGGTCTATAGTACTTCACAACATGCTCAAACTCACATAATCCCAGTCAAATGAGAATCTAAATGCATTTCATAGTTATTACTTTGTAGGATGCAACAAAAACAACCAAAACTCTGCATCAGCCATTATAGAAGCAACATTTTGACATATCCCATTGTGTGAATGAAACGTGCAGAGAGAGCTTTTGAAGATGGAGCAGATAGGACGGGAAAGATTGTATGTATGTGGACGAGAGAGTAGGAGACAAACCGAAGAAGACACACACACACACACACACACACAGAGAGAGAGAGAGAGATAGATAGATAGATAGAGAGAGAGAGAGAGAGAGAGAAAGAGAGAGGAAGAAGTTAGGTATGTTAGAAAGATGGAGACATGTAATATACGTGATTCTGTATACGTGGAAGGAGAAGAGACAACATGTTTGATGAGAGAGCTGGAAAAACATGGACGAGAGGGAAGGATCTCATGGGTTGAGGATTGACAATTTTGTGCGGGGAGAGAGGATTGGTAATTTTGTGCAAGAGAGAGAGAGGGTGGGGGAGGAGTCGGTCGGCCGTCGTCACATCACCGTGCTTCCAAATGACCCGCATTCTCTAGCGGTGTGGTCACCATCTTCGATCTTCTCGATGCCCTCTTTGAAGATTGAGGTGTTGTGCATGTTGGGGTGCAAAGAAGCACGAGCGAGAGTGGTCGCCGTATAACCTTGGATGGGGATGAATTGTGTGCTCGGGGGAGTGTGTGTGTGTGTGTGTGTGTGTGTGTTGTGCTGCGTGCATGTGTGTGTGTGTGTATGTGTGATATTGAGAGAAAACAAACCTAATGAGAGAAATGGGTATTCACGAAGAGATTGCGTGGGCCCTGAGGTGGGCAGGGGCCGAGTGAGGGTGTCAAAATGTGCGCGTTGATACATATGTTGCATGCGATCGTGCGAGGGACGAACGAATCGAGAGAGATGGTTGTTGTGTTACGGATGCTCCTCTCTCTCTCTCTCTCTCTCTCTCTCTCTCTCTCTCTCTCACACACACACACACACACAAGTAAACTAGAAGACCGTTCTCTCATGTATACACAACGTATCGGCATCTATCTATGTCTCACTCATGCATGATCGTTTGCACATTCACACCTCTCTATGTCCGTATGACACGCACACCGTCTCCACATTGCCCTTCCGCCACAACACACATATGGACACATACACACGTTCTCTCTCAGTCACACACACAAAATAAGTATTAAAAAACTAGGGCGCACCTAAAACGTCCTAATCCAAATAAACACAAACTGGAGCTAAATTCACATATATGGAAATATTGCAGCATCAAGAACTTTCCCAGGAAAAAAAGTTGAGTAATATTCGAGGATTGTTTTCACACACACAAAAAGGTTCAGTGGATGTCCTTCGAGCGCGACACGGTGACGCACCGTTCGATCGACCACGCGGCTGTGGTTCACGCGCTTGCATAGGATTCCGTATCGTGGCTGTGGTACTAACTTCAAATAAATAAATAATAAAAGCGCTGCCTAAGTCTAATGTTTACGTGTACTAGTACGGTTTTCTTTTAAGTTTGACCAACCTCATAAAAAACTAAAGTAAGCTCCCATACGCGCACTCATGAATATGCCGCCGCCGCCATTGCGCATGCCGGCCCGCCTGCTCCGGCCAACAATTTCTCGCCCATCACCGCTGTGTCGCCGCCATCCCTATGCCATGACGCCGAAGGCTCGCCCGCTCACGTCGTCTGCAGTCCCTCCTCGCCATGCCGCCACGCTGCCAAGCACGCGAGCAGCTGGTGGAGCCGCGTCTATGCACGCGCAGCGTCTGAAGAAGAGGACGGCGCGTGCTCAAAGACGCCGGCGAGGAGGAACTAGCGTGTCATTATCGTCTCCGCCGCGCGGAGGAGGCGGGCATGGTGGCTGTCGCGGCGGAAGCGATCGCTTGCAGCGTCGAGCCCGCAAACCAGGTGCGGACGCGGAATCTACCTTCGAGACCTTGAATGCCATGTGGATCCTGCAATCTGAAGGAGCAATTTGGGTCAGTCGACTCATGTGAGCCGTTTGATGCAACATGGATGGCTAGAAGGGCTTCTTCCACCTCTTCTGCCGTCGTCTTCCTTTGCTCCGTCGAACTTGTTTCACAAATTGACTGATCCAAATTATACTACTAGTACGAACGTATTAAGTATAGTGGGAACACGAAGGTACGAGGAGTAGTACCAACTGCAAGAAGAACAGTAGTAAGACATAGTACTAGTACTACTCTACGTACTAAACAGTTCAAATAACGAGAAAGAACATAAACATAGTTCTGCTGGGGCCTCAGCACAACACACCCTTGAAAATAAACTAAGCAACTAGTCAGCTTGACACTGCAGTAGAACCAGCATGAGCGACGGCACTGCCACCTACTCGGAGTCCGAGTCCACGTCCTCGACTTCGTCCTCGTCCCTCTTCCTCTTCCTCTTCGCCGATGCTTCTTTGCTTGAACCGGACACTGGGCTCTGCTTCTTCATCCAACCCATGTAGATATTTAAACAAAGGTAGGCATCCATTGCTGCGTACATGATGTGATCTTCATCTAATGTCTTTGACTCCCATGCATGATGAAACTTGTGATGAGGTTTCTTCAGTTTAGCATACGAAGGATCAATCATGGCTGCTGCCGAGGTCGACATTGAAGGTTGAGAGGAGGACACGGGCTTTATACGGAGATCGAAGGGCTGGCCTACAACGAGACCTATTTGACGCAGGACTTCTTTGTCGTTCTTAAAGCCTACGGTAATGAATTTCACTCTTTTGTCCTTGAGGAAGTTCTTAAAATCCTGGCACTCAACGTCGGCATGGCATATGTGGTAGACCAAGCAAAGCGTTATGTCGCAAACACGGATCACGGCGGGCTTCTTCCTCTCTTAGTCCTTTAGATCCTTCTCTCGTCCTAGGGCTGTGGTGTACTCAACATCTAGCCCAGCGACCCACTCATCCGTTGAACTGTTGAACATGCGTAGGAAGCAAGCAAGCCATGCTTTCACCGTCACGGATCCGTGTGTAGATGACGATGAATTGATCGCGGTGATGGCTCTAACACGGTACTCGTGGCGACCATGGAGATTTGGGAGGCCATGGATTTTGGAGGAGGGTTAGGAGAAGTTGAACTGTTGTACCCCAAAAAGCGGGAGCGAACTAATGTGAAAGGGCGGGACGACGGGAGCGAACTGTTGTGAGGTAGAAGGCGAGGGGCGAGTAGGGCGTGCGAGCGGCATGGGGTTGCTGGCTTGTCCGGTGGATAAGCGGCTGCAAGCCCCAAATAGTTCTCGAGAACTATCACGGGACCCACTAGATGTCATGTCTACTAGACCCATATCGTAAGCCTGACGGTATAGCTTCTGGCTGTTCGCACGCCATGTCGGTGCGTGGATGTAACTTCACTTAATTCCGTCAACCGTCGCGCCTCCTACGACCTTTGCCTCCCTCGCGCGGTCGCGCCCTTTGAGACTTCGACCGGCTAAAAATGAGCAATTTTTTTTGCCTACTCCGCATGCATGATACTCCCTCTGGTCCTTTTTACTCCTGTCAACCGTTTGCAAAGTGTTTGACCAAATATATACTTTTTTTAAACACCACCTTATATTAATTAACCAGCCACACCAGTGCACTCATTCGATACAATATTCACCACACAGGGCGGTACGTTATTTACAAGAATACCATCTAATCTATTGTCAAAGCTATACTTAGCGATTAAGTGTGCCACCTTATTGGCCGAACGGCTAATCTTTGACAATTGAAGATTGTTGATCAACTTCAAGATGCTCAACGCTTTCATCTTCAGGTCACGCATAGATGACCTGTCATAGTCCCCCGATGCAAGAGACACTACCACAAAAGCACAATTAGTCTCTAAAATTACAAGATTATGAAGAGAAATACCTATGTAGAGACCGACAATGCAAGCCCTAAGCTCCGCTTCCTCCACGCTTTGATAGGCATCAATGAAATTCCACGACCAAATTTATACTAAAAATATCAATATCTGCAATACTGATTATAATGAGTATAAGAACTATGATTTATAATGAGTGTAAAAATATTGATTTGACATTGTGAATGTTGATACTCCCTCCGTCTAGGTGAGTAAGTCATCTTAGGCTGTGCACCGTGACCAAGGAGGAGGGGAAAACGAGAGACATTAATGTTTATTTGCTAATTAAATAGTATTGCATGCAATGAACTAACCACTGCATGTCATGTTTGATAGTCTCAGGTCATTAAAAGCATGCACACCCTCATCTCTTATTGGTTGATATGTCAAGAAACAAGAAAGCGAGGTAGAAGTTAATGCACAGCGCCTCGTGTTTTGGGATTATTTGGTTTTCGTAAGATAACTTACACACCTAGCTATTAGAGTACCACTACCTCCCTTCTAGTTTAAAGGGCTCGACTCAAAAATTTCACCTACTCTTAGCAAGATAGTAGAGGCGGTGGAATAGTTTTTGAAGTCTGCAAAAGTACTCAACTAATGCTGTCGTTCTTCACAAAAAATGTGTTTACCAATGCATGCATGAACACTAGTTAGTCTAACCCCTCTTTTCTTTAATTCTTTGCCACATCAGCATGTTTGCTATTCCCATGTGCATGTTACCAGCTAAGATACCACCATGATGGCCAGCCTTAATCATCGCATGCAATAGTTTAGTGCACCTTGAAATATGAACGTGTGTGGGGCGTGTATGGTTTTAATGACTTGAGACTATACCTAGCCCGGCATGCAAGATGACTTATTATGCATTGTTCGCCATACCTGCAGGAAGCCCGTTCGTCTCCAAATCTTTTCCTCTCCATGTGTGGGAACAATATGCTTGCCAAACTCTCCTTCTCCCTCCGGCGGTCCCACCACTCCACCCCGTGTGAAAAAATCTGCATGCATGACTCTCCTCCCCCCACGCTCGTCCAAGCCGTTGTGACCAGCAATATTTCCACCCCTTCGCTCCCCCGTAATTTACTCCAACAAATATGCCCACGTAGCTTTTACTTAACCCAGGTGCATTGGGTCATCACATACGGGCCCAAAGAGTGTAATGGCCCACATGTCGGTGGCAAGCTGAACCTGCAGATTAAGTCGATGCAACTCATCCATATCTTACATAGGTGTGCCATTGCTCGCTATAAATACTGTGCCTCCCACGACATCGCTATCTCCTCCCCCTCACGTGCACGTTCATCGCTATCTCCTTCCCCTCCCTCTCACGCCGACCACCATGGCATCTCCCCTCCCAAGCCCTAGGAGCCCCTCGCTGCACCGCGCGGACGGTCACGCGTCGCCTTTCCGTTCCTCGCCGCCACTAGTCGAGGAGGATGCATCGGCGTTCCGCTCCTCGCCGCTACGCGTCGCCGTTCCGTTCCTCGCCGCCACTAGTCGAGTAGGACGCGTCGGCGTTCCGCTCCTCACCATGACACGACGCGTCCCTGTTCCGTTCCTCGCCGGCACTAGTCGAGGAGGACGCGTCGGCGTTCCGCTCCTCGCCGCGACGCGTCGAGGTGGACGCGTCGGCGTTCTCAATCTTGCCGGCACGAGCGTCGTAGGACGCGCCGGCTCCTTGCTACGAGGAGAATGCCGCGCCGCCCGCCGAGCCCCCCCAGCCTTGAGGAGCTTTGGAAAGAAATGGATGACGCCTTGTGGGAGGCTTTGCCTCCAGCAGAGCGTGCCAAAATAGAGGCGGAGAAGAAGGCCGAGGAAGAAAAGCGCACCGTGCAACAAGCTTTCTGGGAGATCTATGTCGCGTCCGAGAGAGTCAAGTAATTGGTTCTTTGGCAGAAGGCTCGTGCGAGGGCCGTGAGGGTGGCGGAGGACGCCCGTGCCGATGCCCTGAGTGCAGTCGGGCCCAAGCGCCTCATCTACGCTTGGCGGTACGTGGACCAGGTGCACGCTTCCAGCCAGGAGGAGTACCTGTTGGTGCGGTATCACCACACTGGTGAGATCGCGCTCGCCCGCCGGCAAGCCGCCAATCATCACCTTGCGAGTTGCAAGGCTGAGGAAGAGGCGTTGTGTCGGCGCGCTGGGAAATAGCCGCGCACCAGGGCACTCGTGGCGCGCCGCAAGCGCTCCTGCGAGCGTTGTGGCTTTTAGGAGGAGTATAATTTTTGTTTCGTAAGGCGATCTCATTAGTTTTGGGACGCAAATGATAAATCCCGAAAATGTTCAGGAATTTTTAGCGTCCTTAATTAAGTATGTAAAAGGGAAAGTTTGGAAACGTTGTGTATTATTATGCATTTTGCAAGTATGTGCATATAGCACAAACTTTACTATATACTATCGGACTACATGTCTCTCTCGATATATGCTTGCAGACTGTGCTACTCCCTCCGTCCAGGTCAATAAGTCATCTTTGGTTGTGCACGGTGACCAAGGAGGGAAGACTTGTACACCTAGACGGAGGGAGTACTACTATTACTTATGTACGTGCAAATGCACGTTTGAACATTACGATGAGGTTTTTGTAAAAGTAGAAAAACAACACTAGTCAAGCTTGTGAAACGATTCAATGCAAAACAAATGCAAAAATGCTCGTTTGATTGTTTACTTTTAGCTTCCTTCTCGTGGTTATTTCTCACGTGCACCGTGACCAAGGAGGAGGAGAAAAGCGAAACGTTAATGTTTATTTGCTAATTAATAGTATTGCATGCAATGAACTAACCACTGCATGTCGTGTTTGATATCTCAAGTCATTAAAAGCATGCACACTCTTTATCTCTTATTGGTTGATATGTCAAGAAACAAGAAACAAGGTAGAAGTTAATGCACCGCGCCTAAGTGTTTTGGGATTATTTGGTTTTTGTAAGATGACTTACACACCTAGATGCACCGCACCTAAGTGTTTTGAGTAACATTTTATCAGTTAAATCTTTGGTCAAAATTTAGCACAAATTACAATGGTGAGGAATAAAACAGGACGGAGTAGTAGTTTAGAAGCCCAAATAAATGAGTGAGGCGCCTTATTGTTACTCTCTGCTGTGACTAGTCTTGTGGAAAAAGTTGGGGAAGCCGCCAAAAGAACTGGCCCTAGGAGTAGTAGCTAGGGATCGAGTGTGGGAGATGAACCGGAGAAGTAAATGCAGAGAGATGAAATGCAAAAAAGACAGAGGGATGTGATGGTTGCTTGTCCGTTTATTTTACCAGGCCATTTATTACTGGGAGTGGTTGGGTTTTGTGATATGACGGCTTTACTGCCGCGCCACGAGCGGGGTGAGAGGTGAGACTCCCATGCAGCGCCGCCCTCTACACTTGTACTACATCGGTCGTGGTTTATTAGTCCCCCATTGAATTTGACTGAAGATTTAACTGACAAAATGTTAGTGCATGTCAACAAAAACTATATCATTGGATTCGTATTTGAACATAGTTTTGAATGATATAATTTTAGGTGACATGCATCAGTATTTATCGTACTATATATAATGTTAGTTCAATTTTTGGTCGTACTAATCTATAGTAGTAAGGTGCCCGTGCGTTGCACTGAAGAGTGAAATGCATTGATCGGGGAGTTGTTTATTTTGACAAAGGATGTGGGGGTCATCTCATGTGTAACGGGTATCTATAGGTTTCTTCGGATATTATCTCATCTCTAGAGCTCACAAACATTTGGGTGAAATAGATAAAAAGGTATCTTTTACAAACAAAAGCGTTCAACTGTTCAACCTGCATCCAAAACTTTTGAAGAAATAACACTTATTGTGCTTTGCAAGAAATGATCTTTAAGAATTAGTTTTTGAGTATCGATTGTTATACATGTTGGATACAGATGACATGGCACTTTCTTATAGTCAACAGTTGGCTATACTATTAAGTAATATTAACCATGCCCTTATACACCTAGGCGGAGGGATTAAATCAGATGACTTGCAAGGGGGAGGAGATGTAAGAAATGGTTCATCGTAAGTCTTTCACCAGTACTATAGTAAAAATTCATACATGGAAGATTCTAGACTAAACCATAAACGGACACACTTTTATTCATGCGCGGTACTCCAATAGAGCAAGATCCTGCATGGAAGTCTCCACATGCTTAGACAGCGGATTACATTGAGCGAAGACTAATGATCAACATTTAACTTGATAATGCGTATTTTTTTAGAAGAACAGGGAGGCTCCTCCCCGGTTCCATTATCAAATGAAACCCAAAGTGTCTTACATCAGCTCACTGAGAGGAGCAGTTCAAAGGAAGGACTGCGGCGAAAGCCACTCAAGTTTAACGACAAGCTTACAGAATCAAAAGCGGCAAAGACACGGGCCATAAGCACCCACACACACTACATGTTTTCTAAGTGCACTTGATAATGCGTATGTCCAGGTGAACCTCCTTGGAGTCCCCGTGCACCGAGATGGTGGGTAAAGGATAGAACGGATGCCATGGGTTTTCCAAGTCCACATTGGCGGGATAGTCCCAGCTCCTCAGATTCCAAGTCTGTCCGATGAGGCCGGTTTCGCCGCCCACGTGACCCGGAGGGGTAGTAACATTGACCTTGCACCCGTACATCTGCCTCGTGTCAGTGTCAGCGTCAGCGGCGACGCCCCTGACGCACGCTACAAAGACGGGGCAGCGGCCTGCGCGGGCCTCGCCGGTGCCCACGATCAAGAGGAAGACGCTGCCGTCCTCCTCCGAGACTAGCAGGTGGCGGTGATCCTCCAGCGACTCTGTCATGGTGAACTGGTAGCACGTGTCATACTTGATGTTCTCCGCCAAGGGCCAGCAGTGACCGCTGCACGCATCCGTGAGGTGATGCACCATGTCCGCCGGCGAGCCACAAAACGGCATCGGGCACTCATAGCAGTGGACGAAGGGCTCCTTGGAGGCATCGACCAGGCTGTCCATGAAATGGGAGTGGCTGTAGGGGACGTTGCGCCAGTTGAATATGTGAGCAAGTTACTACGAGATTTAATCCGAATAAGCACAAAATAAATCATGACGGCTATAACAGAGATGAAACTAATCATGTGGACTAGCATAGTAGTAGGATACAGAGTAGAAACATGAATTCTACCATGATTTTGAACAGGAAGGACAGAAACACATACGGTGCAACGGGAGCAGCACCGTTGGCGTTGAGGTTGTCACCCATGTCGTTGAGGAAGAGGTTGCCGAGGTCGGGGAAGAAGTCGTCGTCGGTGAAGTCGTGGCTGCCAGCAGTCGCGAGAGTGCACTTCCCAGATTTCAACAGCGCCCGCTGAATGGAGCACAGGAGGGAGTGGCTGTAGGGGACGTTGCGGCCGCCGAATGGAGCAGAGGAGTAGCACACGAAGCAGTAGATGGTGTCCTTACTAGTACTCCCTAGTCTCTATCTATCTATATCTATCTATATCTACTCTTATAGAAAACCGAGTTGGTGATGATGGTTTGCCTGCCATCTTGTAATATAGACCGTCCGATCTATATCTGACGGATACAAAGCTAACTATGACAATTTTACAAAAGATACCCGCACCACTCTCCACATTTACAGATAAGGCCTTACCTTGTGCTCCTCCCTATGTCTCTACTCTACAAGTACTTTTTTTTATAACAAATCGAATAGTGCTGCACCGTCCGCTGCACGCCCGGCTGAACATGCCTCCTCGCCTCCATCATCACCAACTGAGTCTTTGATAGGAGTAGGAATAGAGAAAAAACCGAGCTGGTGATGATGGTGTGCCATGAAATGCACGGGCATCTTGCTATTTTTTTTGCATACAAGTCCAAACACCACATAGACACGGTCTTTGAGCACGGTTCGTAGTCGTTCCACGATCGGCATCGAAGTTTGTAACTATTTTAGATTAGAATATACTACTACTCCGCTGCTAGTAGTAGAGCAGAGTCCTACTCTACTACTATACTCTAGCAAGCTAGGGCATAGTACTGTACTAGGTACTGTAGGGAGTACCAGTACTGTGATCACTCAAGCAAGTTGTCTGGCATCGATATGACCCTACGATGCTGGTATGTGTCTTGTAAGTCAAGCGGGGTGTTGTAGTCATCATCACCTGTCCACTTCCCGCAACACATATTCGCTTCTCCATCTTTGTCCGCACATAATCTCGTCCAAGCTTCCATCCCCGCTAAGGTGCCTCCCCCCTTGTCCGAAACCCAAGTACTAACAATGGCAGAACCGAGCAGCGTTGTAACGCCCCGGATTCGATGTGCCAGTTGTTTGCCAGTTATTCGCCATAGTTGTCATGTCATTTGCTTGCGTGTTGCATTTTATCATGTCATCATGTGCATTTCATTTTGCATACGTGTTCATCTCATGCATCCGAGCATTTTCCCCGTTGTCAGTTTTGCAATCCGGCGCTCCTATGTCATCCGGCGTCCCCTTTTTGTCCCTTCTCTTGTGCGGGTGTCAAACTTTCTCGGAATGGCCCGAGGTTTGCCAAGCGGCCTTGGTATATCACCGGTAGACCGCCTGTCAAGTTTCGTGCCATTTGGAAGTCGTTTGATACTCCAACGATTAACCGGGTAACCGCAAAGCCCTCTTTTGTTGCAGCCCAACACCCCTTCCAAAGTGGCCCAAAACCCATCTAACTCCCTTCCATGCTCTCGGTCGTTCGACCACGATCGCGTGGCCGAAAACCGCTCCTCATTTGGACTCTCCTAGCTCCCTCTACCTATAAATTAGTCCCCCTCCCCCGAATTCACGGTGCAAACCCTAGCAGTCTTCCTCCTCGCGCCGCCGGACATGTCCATCCGCGCCGGACACCTCACCCGAGCCAATCAGGGCGCGCCACATCAGCGTCGCCTCCCCCGCGCCCAATCCCGCGCCGCCACCTCACCCTCTCTCTCTCTCCACCCCGCCGCTGCCCCGCGGCCAGCTGTAAGCCCGCAGGCCAGTCGCCGCCGCCGCCGCCCCGCGCCGTCCCAGCGCCTCCGGCCCTCTGCGCCGCTCGTCCCCGCCGCCTCGCGCCTCGCCGCCCGGCCACGCCGCGCATGCTGGCGCCGCGCCGCCAGCCGCGCCCACCGCCTCCAGCGCCCGGCCAGTTCGCCTTCCGCCGCCGTTCTTGCGTCGCCGCCGCCTCGGCTCCTTCCGAGCCGGCCAGCGCGTTAATGCGCCGTCCCAGCCTTCTTCGCCGGCAACCGCCGCCGCCCGGTTGCCGGGTGGTGCCGTGCCTCCTCAGCGGCGCGCCGCCCGCATAAGCGCCCGCCGCCTCCTCGCCTCCGTCGCGCCTCGCCCTGGGCGGATCCGGCGAGATCCGCCCGGGAGCACCCCGACCCCGCCTCCGCCGACCTTCTCCGGTGACGAACTCCGGCAAGACCCGCGGTGGTTGACTTTTCCCCGAGGTCCAAAAATCGCCTGTCCTAGATTTTTTTAACATCATCATGCCATGTTCATCGCATCGTATCTCTGCATCCGTAGCTCCATTTTGTGCGTGTTATATCTCAAATTGTTCTTCTCGACGAGTACTTCATTTCATTCCATTGCATCATTTTCATTTGAGCTCATCTTGATGCCCAAAATGCTGTTGGAAGAGTGCATATTGATGTTAACCTGTGGAAACTGTTATAACTTGCTCATTTGTCATTTTTGCCATGATTGATGTGTGCATCCTATGAGGTTGATGTCTTCATGTGTTTTGATCTATGCCATGCCATCTTTCCAGAGGTTCAATCCATGTATTTTTGTGAGTTGTGTGCTGAGTGTACCGAGCTTGTTAAGTAGGGTACTTGCTGTTGCTGTTTTCTTGATAGATTCTGTTATATTTTGTTGCTAGGTTAACATGCTTCTACTAGTCATTTCGTGCATAATCTGGAGATGTCCACTAAGGATGTTTTGTTATACATGTCATTCTCTATCCATTCATGCCCTTGGTTGCATTTATAGACTACTGTAGCTTGTTGTTATCTGGCTCCAAAGTTGCTAAATGATGTTGCTGTCAGCCTGTTAATATTAAGTTCAAT
Source organism: Aegilops speltoides (assembly GCA_021437245.1). Taxonomy (NCBI): domain Eukaryota; kingdom Viridiplantae; phylum Streptophyta; class Magnoliopsida; order Poales; family Poaceae; genus Aegilops; species Aegilops speltoides. The sequence continues at coordinate 174,210,552 of CM038142.1, read as the reverse complement.
GTTTCCATGAGTGTTTGCTAGTGATCCATGCACCCTATGACCTTGCTCTTGCCATGTATAGCTTCACAAACATGTCTTCTTACTGTTGGTTGCCTTGCCATGCCATGTATTGCTCTGTGGTGAGTGGTTCAAGCTCACCAACATGCCTACTTATTGTTGTTCCTGCCATGTTTAAATCTGTAATATAACTTGCCATGTTTACATGGGTGCCATCATATTTTCTGTGCCCTTTTGGCTCATGGTCAGTAAGGGTCTTTTGATCTATGAAATTATTAGATTCATGCCGTGCCTTTGTTTGCCATGATAAGTTCCTGTAACATGTTGTTTGATAGCTCTAAACATTGCAACCTGATGTTATTTCTGCCAAGTCTGAAACTGTTATTATTTGCAATCTTCCCATGTCCTTTTGAGCATGTTCTAGTGATTTCTGGAGATAGCTCAGTGTTCATGTTTTGTTATGCTTTACCTGTACTTCATGCCCATGCCTTTTGTTGTTATGTTGAGATGCTGTAGCATGTTGTTTTGATGCTTGCAATATGCTTAGTTGCTGTTATGGACAGATTGTTGTCATATCTTGTATAGAGTGTATGTGTTGCACCGTTGCTCCATTTTGAGTGTGCTCTATATGAAACTTGCTTGATTTTGCATGTAGCTTCATATTACCATGTTGCATCCTTGTTTTGAGGCGTTTGCTTGATGTTTGGGTGCATTTTGCATCAATGCCATGTTTAACTTGTTTTGCTCATATCTTCTAGGCCGTAGCTCCGAATCTAATGAACTTTATATGTAACTTGACCAGAATCTCGTGTAGATCATCTTGGTGCATTTTAACTTGCTGTTTAACAACTTGAACATAAGGTTTATTTAGATCTGTACCAATTTCGAAATTTGCATATGAGGACTTACCGGAATTGTTATATGTTGTTTCCGGCCTCATTTAAACTTGCCTTGATGTGTTGTTCTTGTTTGCATCATCTCTTGCCATGAGTAGCTTCATGTAGCTTTCTCATGCATCATGCTTGTTGTGCATCATGCCTTGTTCATGTGTGGTGTGTTTACCATGTTGTGTGCTTCTTCTCGATAGTTCCCGTTTCATTGCGATCGTGAGGATTCGTTCGTCTACGCTTGGTTCGTCTTCGTGGCTTCTTCTTCTTCATGGACTCGTTCTTCTTCCTAGCGGGATTTCAGGCAAGATGACCGCTACCCTGGATCTCACTACTATCATTGCTATGCTAGTTGCTTCGTTCTATCGCTTTGCTACGTTACCTATCATTTGCTCTTCAAGCCTCCCAAATTGCCATGAACCTCTAACCTTTGACACCATTCCTAGCAAACCATTGTTTGGCTATGTTACCGCTTTGCTCAGCCCCTCTTATAGCGTTGCTAGTTGCAGGTGAAGTTGAAGATTTCTCCATGGTGGACAGGGTTATGTTCGGATATCACAATATCTCTTATATTATTAATGCATCTATATATTTGGTAAAGGGTGGAAGGCTCGGCCTTATGCCTGGTGTTTTGTTCCACTCTTGCCGCCCTAGTTTCCGTCATACCGGTATTATGTTCCCGGATTTTGCGTTCCTTACGCTGCGGTCGGGTGATTTATGGGACCCCCTTGACAGTTCGCTTTGAATAAAACTCCTCCAGCAAGGCCCAACCTTGGTTTTACCATTTGCCTCACCACCACCTACTTTTCCCTTGGGAGTCGCTCTCTCGAGGGTCATCTTTATTATAGCCCCCCTGGGCCAATGCTTGTCTAAGTGTTGGTCCAAACTAGAGCACCGTGCGGGACCATTCCTTGGCAACTTGGGTTACGTCGGTACTTGTACGCTTCTCTTATCCGGTGTTGCCCTGAGAACGAGATATGTGCAGCTCCTATCGGGATGTCGGCGCATCGGGCGGTCTTGCTGGTCTTGTTTTACCATTGTCGAAATGTCTTGTAAACCGGGATTTCGAGACTGATCGGGTCTTCCTGGGAGAAGGTATATCCTTCGTTGATCGCGAGAGCTTATCATGGGCTAAGTTGGGACACCCCTGCAGGGTATAAACTTTCGAAAGCCATGCCCGCGGTTATGTGGCAGATGGGAATTTGTTAATGTACGGTTGTAGATAACTTGACACCAGATCCGAATTAAAACGCATCAACCGCGTGTGTAGCCATGATGGTCTCTTCTCGACGGAGTCCGGGAAGTGAACACGGTTTCTGTGTTATGTTTGATGTAAGTAGGTGTTCAGGATCACTTCTTGATCATTGCTAGTTGACGACTGTTCCTTTGCTTCTCTTCTCGCTCTTATTTGCGTATGTTAGCCACCATATATGCTTAGTCGCTGCTGCAACCTCACCACTTTACCCCTTCCTTTCCCTTTAAGCTTTGCTAGTCTTGATACCCGTGGTAATAGGATTGCTGAGTCCTCGTGGCTCACAGATTACTACAACAACAGTTGTAGGTATAGGTTATGTGATGATCATGACGCGAGAGCGATGTTTGCTTGTTTGGAGTTCTTCTTCTGCTTCTTCTTCGATCAGGGGATAGGTTCCAGGTTGGCAGCCTGGGCTAGCAGGGTGGATGTTGTTTGAGTTTCTGTTTGTGTTTCATCCGTAGTCGGATGTTGATCTTATGTATGTTGTGTTGATGTATTCGTGTGGCATTGTATGCCTTATGTATGTATCCCCATCTATTATGTAATGTTGATGTAATGATATCCACCTGGCAAAAGCATCTTCAAGATGCGCTTCTATCCTTGGTGGGACCTTCGAGTTCCTTTAGGATAGGGTCGCATCTTGGGCGTGACAAGTTGGTATCAGAGCCTCGACCGACCCTAGGAGCCCCCTTGATTGATCGTGTAGTTTGGCCGTTGTTGATTCTAGGAGAAAACTATTTTCGGAGTCTAGTTATATCGAAGAGTAGGAATTCTTTTTACTCCTCTGCCCCTTCATCGCTCTGGTGAGAAATCTTGACGTAGGTGTTTTGAATTACTCCTCTTCCCCTTCAAAATTTTTCTTTAGGATCACGCAGTTGGTTTTTCCGATCGTTGGTTCTCAGCTCTTTTTATCCGGTGCAATTCTCGTCAAGTTGACTCGAACCTCTTCACCTTTGAGTTCAATCCTCAGTTGTCTTCTTTTCCCACCCACCCACCCTTCTTCTTATTGGAACCGGAGTCCGTAATCGAGTATCCATCCTACTCGTGCGAAGTCTTTGTTTTCTTTCCTCAATGATTTCAACCGGTGTTTTCTCTTCAAGTTATTTGTCGATTCCCCTTCCAGTTGCTTTTGTTTTCCCGCCCTCCCACCCTCTTCTTCCCGGAGCTTGAGTCTCTTTCGAGAAGCTATTTCATTCGCTTGGAGCCTCTTCAGTCTTCCCTCAATTATTTCAACAGGTGAAGTCTCGTCTCGTTTGACATTCTTCATCTCTTTTTTTTCCGGTGGATTCAATTCTAGTTTTTTGGGTTGATCATATTCTTTTCCGTATCTCAAGTGTTTTCCTTGCTCGTTCGCCTCTCGCCAGCTTATCCTTCCGGAGTGCTGAAGACATCTCAGAAGATTCTGTTTGCATTCAATTATTTCGAGGATGTCACCTCATTCAAATATTTCAATTGTTCCGGTGCATCATCTATCTGTTCTACACCCCTTTCCAACGGTGTTTTTTCTCTCTAGTGAGCCCTAACCCACAGGTCTTTTCCCAGGATCTTACCTGACTCTTCTAATTTCCACGGAGCTATTCTCAAATCTTTTCAAAGTTTGACGTAAGTATGAATTTCATCAGTCAGATGCCTTCTCCAAGATCTCGTTCAAATTCTTTTCATTGTTGGCTCAACCTCCTCATTTTTTTCATTCTCCCGGAGTATCTCAATAATTTTGGTGGTGTTTCTCGTCGTCATTTGAAGATTGAAAAGAGTTTTTCCTCTAAATCTTGCCCGTTCTCTCGAAGATTCGTGGTTCTAGCTTCTTGTTAGCCTCTCGAATTATTCCATTTGTCAGTTATTCTTTTCATCCATCCGGAGTATTTCAGGAGTTGCTTTCCCTCTCGATCATCCGGAGGTCATCTTTTCGGAAGATTTCTTCATTCTAAGTTTTCAACGGTCATCTCAATATTCTCCCGGTGCTTCGTTCAAGTGTTCTTTAATCGCTCATGATCTCTTTGTTCGTTTGGCATCTAAATCCCCTCAAGCATATTGGTTCTAATTCTTCCCGGTGGTTAAGTCTCTTTCATCAGTCATTTTTGAATTCTAACGGTGGTTCGTTCAAATTCTTTTTCTTTGATTATCATTTTAATCCATTCGTTCTTTCAAATCCTACCGGTGGTTCATGAAGACCTTCTTAATTTTGCGATATGTCACTTCTCAATTCTTTTCAACAAGAATAAGTTGCATGCCAAATCCGGGTTGTCATCAATTTAATTTGGTGAAGGATAAGCATATAATAAATCTTATTCTTATTTCATCCAAGTGAGCTATCCCTTCCTTCGGAGTTTGTTCTTCATGAATAAATTCTAGTTCCAAGTGTTTTCATCTTTTCTTTTCTGGAGTTCAAATTTTTCCTCGGTCATCTGGTCGGAACCTCCATCTAAATCATCGCAAGGCTCATCTTATTCTTTCTTCCTCCATTCTATCTCATTGTCTTTTGTTTACCAGAGTTCTTCTTGGTGGTTCTTCATGATTCAATTCATTCTTCAAGTGTTCATCAAGATTCTTGTTCAAGGAGTTCTAGTATCTTTTATTCTTGCATCTCGAGGTGCAATTAAATCTCTGTATCCTTTTGAAGTGGAGTTTTGCATTTCTTCGTTCTTCTCAGCTATCCAATCATTTCCGCTTGTGGTCGGAGATCACCTCATAATTTTGATATGTTATCCATAAGTCCACAACAAGCAATTCTTTTCGTTGTTAATTTTCTCAACAACTCCATTCTAACCTTACTTCTAAAGATGCTTTCAATTTCATTCGTGGCACAAGTTGTCATTTTCTTCTCCGTTCTTTTCATTCAACTCTTTCTATCCTTTCCGGAGGTTTTGTGTCATGTCGTCATCAAGTATCATTCCATCCTCTCAAATTCATGTTCTTTTCCTTCCATTTTCAATCGGAGTGCTGTCTAAATCCTTCCAGTCTTATTCGTTTCTTATCTCGTTCTAACCAGAGTGATTTCATAGCCTATCTGATTCCGTGATCTTTCGATTCTCGTCATTCTCGTCGTTCCTTTCTTCTTCTCGAGTGCTCTTGATTCTTTGTTTCTTCTCTTGAGTTCTTATTTCACCTCATCCCTTTTCCCCTTCCGTCTCGGTCCTAAGATCTCGGGACGAGATCTCTTGTTAGTGGAGGAGTGTTGTAACGCCCCGGATTCGATGCGCCAGTTGTCTGCAAGTTATTCTCCGTAGTTGCCATGTCATTTGCTTGCGTGTTGCATTTTATCATGTCATCATGTGCATTTCATTTACGTGTTCATCTCATGCATCCGAGCATTTTCCCCGTTGTCCGTTTTGCAATCCGGCGCTCCTATGTCATCCGGCGTCCCCTTTTTGCCCCTTCTCTTGTGCGGGTGTTAAACTTTCTCGGAATGGCCCGAGGTTTGCCAAGCGGCCTTGGTATAGCACTAGTAGACCGCCTGTCAAGTTTCGTGCCATTTGGAGGTCGTTTGATACTCCAACGGTTAACCGGGTAACCGCAAAGCCCTCTTTTGTTGCAGCCCAACACCCCTTCCAAAGTGGCCCAAAGCCCATCTAACTCCCGTCAATGCTCTCGGTCGTGCGACCACGATCGCGTGGCCGAAAACCGCTCCTCATTTGGACTCTCCTAGCTCCCTCTACCTATAAATTAGTCCCCCTCCCCCGAATTCACGGTGCAAACCCTAGCAGTCTTCCTCCTCGCGCCGCCGGACATGTCCGTCGGACACCTCACCCGAGCCAATCAGGGCGCGCCACGTCAGCGTCGCCGCCCCCGCGTTCAATCCTGCGCCGCCACCTCACCCTGTCTCTCTCTCCACCCGGCCGCCGGCCCGCGCGGCTGATGTAGTTCAGCGAGGCTGTCGCCTCCGCCGCGGCAAGGCCAGCGCGTCCCCGCGCCTCTGGCCGTCCGCGCCGCTCATCCCGCCGCCTCGCGCCTCGCGCCGGCCGCCGCTGGCTGGCGCCGCGTGCCGCCGGCCGCGCCCGCCGCCCTCAGCGCCCTGCCCTGTTGCGCCTTCCGCCGCCGTTGCGCCGTCGCCGCCGCCTCAGCTCCTTCCGAGCGGCGGCTCGCAGATCGCGGCGCTCCGTCCCGTCCTCCCTTCACGGCAAACGCCACCGCCGGTTGCCGGGTGCCACCGTGCCTCCTCCGCTGGCCGCGCCGCCCGCCATAGCGCCCGCCGCCTCCTCGCCTCCGTCGCGCCTCGCCCCGGGGCGGATCCGGCGAGATCTGCCCGGGAGCACCCCGTCCCCGCCTCCGCCGACCTTCTCCGGCGACGAACTCCGGCGAGACCCGCGGTGGTTGACTTTTCCCCGAGGTCCAAAAATCGCCTAAGTCCCAGATTTTTTAACATCATCATGCCATGTTCATCGCATCGTATCTCTGCATCCGTAGCTCCATTTTGTGCGTGTAATATGTCAGATTGTTCGCCTCGACGAGTACTTCATCTCATTCTAGTGCATCATTTTCATTTGGGCTCTTCTTGATGCCCGAAATGCTGTTGGAAGAGTGCATGTTGATGTTAACCTGCTGAAACTGTTATAACTTGCTCATTTGTCATTTTTGCCATGACTGATGTGTGCATCCTATGAGGTTGATGTCTTCATGTGTTTTGATCTATGCCATGCCATCTTTCCAGAGGTGCAATCCATGTATTTTTGTGAGTTGTGTGCTGAGTGCATCGAGCATGTTAAGTAGGGTACTTGCTGTTGCTGTTTTCTTGACAGATTCTGTTATATTTTGTTGCTATGTTAACATGCTTCTACTAGTCATTTCGTGCATAATCTGGAGATGTTCACTAAGGATGTTTTGTTATACATGTCATGATCTATCCATTCATGCCCTTGGTTGCATTTATAGACTACTGTAGCTTGTTGTTATCTTGCTCCAAAGTTGCTAAATGATGTTGCTGTCAGCCTGTTAACATTAAGTTCAATGTTTCCATGAGTGTTTGCTAGTGATCCATGCACCCTATGACCTTGCTCTTGCCATGTATAGCTTCACAAACATGTCTTCTTACTGTTGGTTGCCTTGCCATGCCATGTATTGCTCTGTGGTGAGTGGTTCAAGCTCACCAACATGCCTACTTATTGTTGCTCGTGCCATGTTTAAATCTGTAATATAACTTGCCATGTTTACATGGGTGCCATCATATTTTTTGTGCCCTTTTGGCTCATGGTCAGTAAGGGTCTTTTGATCTATGCAATTATTAGATTCATGCCATGCCTTTGTTTGCCATGATAAGTTCCTGTCACATGTTGTTTGATAGCTCTAAACATTGCAACCTGATGTTATTTCTGCCAAGTCTGAAACTGTTATTATTTGCAATCTTCCCATGTCCTTTTGAGCATGTTCTAGTGATTTCTGGAGATAGCTCAGTGTTCATGTTTTGTTATGCTTTACCTGTACTTCATGCCCATGCCTTTTGTTGTTATGTTGAGATGCTGTAGCATGTTGTTTTGATGCTTGCAATATGCTTAGTTGCTGTTATGGACAGATTGTTGTCATATCTTGTATAGAGTGTATGTGTTGCACCGTTGCTCCATTTTGAGTGTGCTCTATATGAAACTTGCTTGATTTTGCATGTAGCTTCATATTACCATGTTGCATCCTTGTTTTGAGGCGTTTGCTTGATGTTTGGGTGCATTTTGCATCAATGCCATGTTTAACTTGTTTTGCTCATATCTTCTAGGCCGTAGCTCCGAATCTAATGAACTTTATATGTAACTTGACTAGAATCTCGTGTAGATCATCTTGGTGCATTTTAACTTGCTGTTTAACAACTTGAACATAAGGTTTATTCAGATCTGGACCAATTTCGAAATTTGCATATGAGGACTTACCGGAATTATTATATGTTGTTTCCGGCCTCATTTAAACTTGCCTTGATGTGTTGTTCTTGTTTGCATCATCTCTTGCCATAAGTAGCTTCATGTAGCTTTCTCATGCATCATGCTTGTTGTGCATCATGCCTTGTTCATGTGTGGTGTGTTTACCATGTTGTGTGCTTCTTCTCGATAGTTCCCGTTTCGTTGCGATCGTGAGGATTCGTTCGTCTACGCTTGGTTCGTCTTCGTGGCTTCTTCTTCTTCATGGACTCGTTCTTCTTCCTAGCGGGATTTCGGGCAAGATGACCGCTACCTCGGATCTCACTACTATCATTGCTATGCTAGTTGCTTCGTTCTATCGCTTTGCTCGTTACCTATCATTTGCTCTTCAAGCCTCCCAAATTGCCATGAACCTCTAACCTTTGACACCATTCCTAGCAAACCATTGTTTGACTATGTTACCGCTTTGCTCAGCCCCTCTTATAGCGTTGCTAGTTGCAGGTGAAGTTGAAGATTTCTCCATGGTGGACAGGGTTATGTTCGGATATCACAATATCTCTTATATTATTAATGCATCTATATATTTGGTAAAGGGTGGAAGGCTCGGCCTTATGCCTGGTGTTTTATTCCACTCTTGCCGCCCTAGTTTCTGTCATACCGGTATTATGTTCCCAGATTTTGCGTTCCTTACGCGGTCGGGTGATTTATGGGACCCCCTTGACAGTTCGCTTTGAATAAAACTCCTCCAGCAAGGCCCAACCTTGGTTTTACCATTTGCCTCACCACCACCTACTTTTCCCTTGGGAGTCGCTCTCTCGAGGGTCATCTTTATTATAGCCCCCCCGGGGCCAATGCTTGTCTAAGTGTTGGTCCAAACTAGAGCACCGTCTGGGACCATTCCTTGGCAACTTGCGTTACGTCGGTACTTGTACGCTTCGCTTATCCGGTGTTGCCCTGAGAACGAGATATGTGCAGCTCCTATCGGGATGTCGGCGCATCGGGCGGTCTTGCTGGTCTTGTTTTACCATTGTCGAAATGTCTTGTAAACCGGGATTCCGAGACTGATCGGGTCTTCCTGGGAGAAGGTATATCCTTCGTTGATCGCGAGAGCTTATCATGGGCTAAGTTGGGACACCCCTGCAGGGTATAAACTTTCAAAAGCCGTGCCCGCGGTTATGTGGCAGATGGGAATTTGTTAATGTATGATTGTAGATAACTTGACACCAGATCCGAATTAAAACGCATCAACCGCGTGTGTAGCCGTGATGGTCTCTTCTCGGCGGAGTCCGGGAAGTGAACACGGTTTCTGTGTTATGTTTGACGTAAGTAGGAGTTCAGGATCACTTCTTGATCATTGGTAGTTGACGACCGTTCCTTTGCTTCTCTTCTCGCTCTTATTTGCGTATGTTAGCCACCATATATGCTTAGTCGCTGCTGCAACCTCACCACTTTACCCCTTCCTTTCCCTTTAAGCTTTGCTAGTCTTGTTACCCATGGTAATAGGATTGCTGAGTCCTCATGGCTCACAGATTACTACAACAACAGTTGCAGGTACAGGTTATGCGGTGATCATGATGCGAGAGCGATGTTTGCTTGTTTGGAGTTCTTCTTCTTCTTCTTCTTCGATCAGGGGATAGGTTCCAGGTCGGCAGCCTGGGCTAGCAGGGTGGATGTCGTTTGAGTTTCTGTTTGTGTTTCATCCGTAGTCGGATGTTGATCTTATGTATGTTGTATTGATGTATTCGTGTTGCATTGTATGCCTTACGTATGTATCCCCATCTATTATGTAATGTTGATGTAATGATATCCACCTTGCAAAAGCGTCTTCAAGATGCGCTTCTATCCTTGGTGGGACCTTCGAGTTCCTTTAGGATAGGGTCGCATCTTGGGCGTGACAAGCGTCCGCCGAAAGAGTGGCTGGAATTTGCTCCCCGCAGAGGTAATCAAGCTCATTGTTTCACGTGTGGACAATCTCAGTACCATGTCGCTCGCCGTGTGCTCGTCGAGGCTGTACCGTTTACTCAAAGCCCTCAGGCCGGAGCTTTTTAAGCCAGCTCCTTGCTTGCAAATGCTGCCTGATCTTCAGAAACGGCGTGTCACACAGCATAACGATCGTAGGGTGGCGAGAATCAACCCCCTTCACTGCAATCCGATCCCTGTCAGCCTCAGCTACATGGGTCGGCATGAACACGTCTTGGATGGTGCTTGTCGACGGTGGCGGTAGCTGGATGCTCGTGGAGGTCTACACGGCGATTGATCCCCCTTCCTTCGATTAACACTGCACTGCTTTGGCACCATGGCCCAGAATACTCGGAATCTTACAGTAGCCAACATGATACCAAGTTTGATTTGCTCAAGGTTGTAATCTGCCAAGTGCCCACAAGATCTGGGAATTATAAAGATGTCAGGCTAATTGCATTCTTCAACCGCAGTCTCGCCTATCTGACAGGTCACTGCGGTAAGTGGATAAATCTACACGTCCATCGCAGGATCATACATCCTCCATGGTTCTCTGATGCCATTGAACATAAGGGCTTCATTTACGCTGTCGACTCCTTCTATGGCTGGACGTATTGCTGGCCTACTCCAGTCATCACTACAAACGGTTGTTACAGTAGTATGTTACTTTCCTATGATATCATGATGGCTTGCTTATATTACTGTCAACATTTACTGAAAAAATGTTCATGCTCATAACATGCTCTTCTTAAGATTGACTAAATCAAGAGCCCTTTTTTATTTGACTCCAACTTGATATGATGTTGTAGGCCGCCTGGTGTCCCTACCCTTCCTAATACCAGAACCTTTCAAAGAAAAGCGGCATGGCAGTTGCAGGTGGTTCCTGGCTCGATCAGACGACGGCGAAAGATTGATGATCATTCGCACGTACCGGACGTGCTGTTTCACGGAATACAATCACAGTCGCTGCAAGGTCTTTGAGCAGGATCCCAGCTTCTCTGGGCCTTCATGAATTTTTGACTGGAGGCTGGTAAGTAGCCTTGCCACACGCTCTCTGTTTGTCAGACTGAATTATCCAATTAACCAGGAGATAACCGACGACAAGGATCATGATCGCAACGTGGTTTCATTCATGAGGCAAAACTATGTGTACACAGCGTACCATGCGTCTCTGCATGCACCATACCCTGATATGTGCCGCCACACTCTACAGCCCAAAGTAGGAGAGAGGGTCGCAAGTATCGACTTCGACCGCTTGGCTGGAGTTTCCCCGTCGAGCACCCATCTGGTTCAAGCCGTCACCAAACTCCACACTTAATAAATAGTAACGCCTAAGCGAGCAGTTAGTTAGATCGCATACACTTGGTGTAGTATGATCTTTATTTAGTTTGATGCATACACTTGTTCTTTTTGGTAGCCCTTTTGTAATGATGGCTGATGTTTGGTTTGGAAGAGAGAGCTGCGTCTTCACTCTTCCGGCACGCTTATCGCTTTTGTTGCACCCCCAACCCTGGTTTGCTTCTTTGCTGTTTTCAATATACAATCGAGTAGTATATTTAAATACATTGGTTGAATATAAATGTGTTGTTAGAACTACAAATACAATGTTTTGGAAGTCGTTGCGGTTCGATCCTTTAGTGCCCTGCATCTGCACGTAGCTCATACTATTTTTGGTACGGAACACATTTTCCACTTGTTGATAACATGCAGCCCACTGATGAAGGCCCAATAGAGAAGCCCATAATTAACTGGAAGGGACGCTCTCACATGAATCCGGCCCAAGTACATGCCCATGGTCCCCTAAACATAAAAAAGTAAATAAATAAATAAAGCTAAATGCTCATGCACCAGTTCTTTGGGAAAATAGGTAGCCCAGTATTTCTTTTTGAAGAATACCCAAGCTAGGCCTATTTGTTTTCTCTGCATTACTGGGCTGCAAATCTTTCAAGATGAGCAAATGGGATATTAGTTTTTTTTTTGAATTTTGTTCTTCACTGATATCTTATACGTATTTCATTGGATTTAACATGACATAGTACTAACTTATTTTTAAATTTGTTTTAGTATGGCTATTAATTTTTGGGTTAAGAATATTTCGTTCCCTAGCAAAAACTTCCCACATATTTAGTTAATTTTTTGACCCTGGTACTGACCAGAAAATGGCCAGCAATTCTAAAAATGCAAAACGGGCTGCAATAAATTCCATATGAATTAGAAAATGAGTAATAATTATAAAAATAATAGAAAATGGGCTGTACACGCCACAAATTTCGAGGCTGACTTGTTTACGCAAGGCTTTGTCAGTGAACACATGATTCTAGCCGCCGTGCTTCTTCAATCTCTGATCTTCCTGCTCCAGCCGCCTAAACTAGCACCGGCGGGACTGCCTGCTCCCTCCTCTTGTGGCCCGCTGTGATGCCACGCAGGCTTCCCCGGCCCACCCTACTCCCTCCGCTGGCCTGGCCGCATGCAATCAAGTGCCTCCTTATTACGCGAAAAAAATGATTGCTCCCACTGACATCTGGGGCGCACCGGTTGGGAGGCTGACCTGTGGGCCTACTACGCTGACGCGTATGCAGGGCTTGTCAACTTAGTCAACAAATGATTCTAGCAGCAGTAACCGTTGGATTTGAATCGAATGGTCCTACTACTTCTTCAATCGCTGCTCTTCTTGCACCAGCCGCCCAAACCAGCGCCGGGGAGACCACCTACTCCTGCCTCCATTGGCCGGCTGTGCTGCCGTTGAGGCCATCGCCACCTACTACTCCCACCGCTAGCCAGGCCCTGCGGCAACGGCAGCCTCACACCGCAGCCGAACCAGTGAACCCTTGTACTCCTCTCCGTGTGGGCATCCACTGCCGCGTCTTCCCTGGCTCCGCGTCGTCCCCTTCCTAGGCCTCGCCGTCGTCCACCGCCTTGGTGCTCTCGGTGTGATGTGGTCAATGTGGTCAACGACATTCCATCGGGAGAGTACTGTACGTGTAGAGGCTGACAGCTGGGTCCACGGCCACAACCCAGTTTTTTGTGATTTGCCAAGTAAGTCACTTTGTCAGGCCTGTTGGGCTGCAAATCTTTCAAGACGAGGAGAGCTTTGATTCGGCTAGCCGAGAAAATGGCCCATCAGTAATGAGAAATGGGCTGTACATTTTTAAAACGCATCAAACCGACAATTAGTTTCAAATATCTTTTTCTATTTCGAGATTTTAAATTACACTAATTTTTATGCGTGGAGAATTTGTTGGATTTTATATTGATATACATTTATTTTTAAAATCTGTTTGAATGTGAGTCAAAATTTCGGGATTAAAAACAGTTCGGACCGCACCGAAATATGCAAAATTTTGTATAAGTTTTTAACCTTGGCCACAATATGGGCTGTAATGCTAAAAAAAAGAATATGGGCTCCAAAAAAACCTTAAGAATTAGCAAATGGGCTGTAAATTATTAAAAATAATGGCGAGATGGGTTGTATCTTTGTTTTCCACAGATTTGAGGCTTTCCTAAAAAAGGTTGACGACAAGCAAAGGATTGTTGGATGGCCATCCAACGGCTGTCGTGCTTCTTCAATCTCTGCTCTTCCTGCTCCAGCCACTCAAACAAGCGCCGGCGGGACTGCCTGCTCCCTCCTCCCCGCGGTTGGCTCTGACAGCTCGCACCCACCAGTTATATCTTCGTACGCAAGGAAGTGCCTCCTTATTATGCACAAAAAAAACTCCCCTTGTTAGCTGGGACCCAGTATAGTGGTAGGCTGACTTGTGGGCCTACTAAGTTGACGGGGACGGAGGGCTTTGTCAACTTAGTCAATATGCACGATTCTAGGTCCAGTGACCGTACGATGTCCATCCAACAGCCGTAGTGCTTCTTCAACCTCTGGTCTTCTTGCTCCAGCCGCCCAAACCAGCGCCGGTCGTGCCTCGTGATCCTGCCTCCCATGGCCGGCTACGATGAGGCGGAGGCCTCAACGCCCCCTACTACTCCCACTGCTGGCCAGGCCATCCCTCTACTCACCCACACCCCCTGTTATTCTGCGGCGACGGCAGCCTCACACCGCAGCGAACCAGTGAACCCTCGTACTCCTCTACGTGTGGGCATCCAGTGCCGCGTCTTCCCCGGCTCCGCGTCGTCCCCTTCCTAGGCCTCGCCGTCGTCCACCGCCCTGGTGCTCTCGGCGCGGCGTGGTCAACGTGGTCAAGGAATGGTTTCCATCGGACGTGGGCTATACGTGGAGAGGCTGACAGCTGGGTCCACGGCCGCAGCAAGGAAGTGCCTCCTTATTACGCGCAAAATAATTATTCCTCCATCTGACAGCAGGGACCCACCGGACGGGCCACCATATTTCATGAAAAAAACGTTTCCCCCCTGACTGCTGGGACCCACCAGCTACACCTTCGCACGCAAGGAAGTGCGTCCGAAAAAAAAACGATTCGCCCCCCTGACTGCTGGGACCCACCAACTACATCTTCGCACACAAGGAAGTGCGTCCAGGCAAAAAAAAAAAGATTCGCCCCCCTGACTGCTGGGACCCACCAGCTACATCTTCACAGGCAAGGAAGTGCGTGACAGTCGGGACCCACCTGGTCGAAGCGTATGTAGTGTTGTCATTCTGGTTGCGAACATGTACGTACATACTGGTCGATGTAGAGGCGCGCACATGTCGTAGATGTAGAGGCGCGCACGTGTCGTAGTAGAGGCGCACACGTAGCATGTACACGTACGTACATCGGCGAGGGTGCAAGAAAGAAAATACGGCCACGTACGTACATACGGGCAGGGTCTCGAACGCCTACTCACGCATACGTACATGGCTGGGTCGGAATGGAGAAACAACGTCGTCGTCGTGTTCATGTGGAGGCAACGGAATGCGTTGTGTTCATCGGGAGGCAACGTAACGCGTGGGAGCCAACTGGCTGGGTCGTAACGGAATGCGTGGTCGTGTTCATCGGGAGGGCTTGGATAGAACAGGCGATGGAAACGAGGCCTGGCGTACCGCACAACGGAGTAAACGGCCTTGTGTTCGACAGGCCATGTTCAAAACGGGGTCCTGTTGATCGGCAGGGGCCTGCCGTACCGCAAAACGGAGGTAACGGACCTCCTACGGTCAAAACGGGGGTCCTGTTGATCGGGAGGGGTGTGGCGTACCGCAAAACGGATGAAACAGACTTGTGTTGGAGCGCTATGGTCGAAACGGGGGTCCTGTTCATCGGGAGGGGTGTTGTAAACGGCAAAAGCAGGACTCCACGGATCTTTGTTCATCTCCACCGTCGACCTCCTCCGGCCTCCACTGCCACCGTCGACCTCCTCCAGCCTCCACGGGCTCCTGTTCATCCAGCCTCCACCGCGCACTACTCCACCGGCTACTGTTCAACCACCCTCCACGGGCACCCCTCCACTATTCATCCAGCCCTCCACACCACGGGGTCCTGTTAAACCACCCCTCCAAGGCCACCCCTCCACCGTCTACTATTCATCCAGCCCTCCACACCACGGGTTCCTGTTCATCCGGGGGCAACACCACCACTCACTGTTCATCCAACCCCCCCGGCAACGCTCACTGTTCATCCCAGAGGCAGCATCGATCGACTTCAGTTAGCAGCAGTAGCGAACTTCCATCGGGTTCAGTTAACAGCCATCGATCGATCGCTCGGGTTCGAGAACGCGTAACTGCGGTCTGATCGCTTCGGGTTGATTAGAGCCCAATGCCTCACTCGGCTTGATTAGAGCTAACGCCGCACACACGCCACAGACGTCGAGAGAAAGCAGCGATCGCTTCGGCACCCGACCTCCCACCGTAACCGGCAACTCCCCGAAATTTTCCTCCCCCTCGCTTCTACCATGGTTTTTTCCATCAAGGATGGCCCAAAGAATGTCATGCAGCTGCGTCTCCGGCCCGCCCAGGATGAAAAGCCCATTTTCTATCATGATTTTTTGTCATAGAAGTAGGAGCCCACCACATCTATGATGATACCAGGTTTTGTCACAATTATCGTCATAGAAGTGTCATATGTATGACAATTTTTTTTTCGTTCGGCCCAAAATGTCACGGATGTGTATTTTTTTGTAGTGCTATCTATGGATCACGGGGGTGTGCACCGACGCGCGACAATGGCCATCTGCCTGAACGTGACAAACATAATCACGTCCGGGCCAAAAACCGCAGACGAATTCCATCCGAGCTACGTCACGACTTGGCTCGATATAGAGGCGTCGCACACCCCCTCTGCTTCACTAATGAAGTAATGGGACATGATTTCCCAGAAGGGTTTAAACCCGTTAACATCGAATCATATGATGGCACAACTGACCCCGCGGTGTGGATTGAGGACTTTCTTCTCCACATTCATATGGCCCGCGGCGATGATCTTCACGCCATCAAATACCTCCCGCTCAAACTCAAGGGACCAGCTAGATACTGGTTAAACAGTCTGCCCGAAAACTCCATTGGTAGCTGGGAGGAATTGGAGGCCGCCTTCCTCGATAACTTCCAAGGCACATATGTCCGACCTCCGGATGCCGATGACCTAAGTCATATAATCCAACAACCCGGAGAGTCAGCCAGGAAATTATGGACTCGGTTCCTAACTAAAAAGAACCAGATCATCGACTGCCCAGACGCCGAAGCCCTAGCGGCCTTCAAGCACAGCATCCGTGATGAATGGCTGGCCAGACACCTCGGCAAGGAAAAAACGAAGTCCATGTCAGCCCTTACGGCACTCATGACCCACTTATGTGCGGGCGAAGATACCTGGCTAGCCCGTAGCAACAACAATACAAGCGAACCTGGCAATTCTGAAGCCAAAAACAACAACGGCAAGCCCCGACGTAATAGACATAAGCGTCGAAAAAATGGTGATAACACCGAAGACATGGCAGTCAACGGCGGATTCAGTGGCTCTAAGTCCGGTCAGCGGAAGAAGCCATTTAAGAAAATCAATCCAGGCCCGTCCAGTCTGGACCGCATACTAGATCGACCATGCCAAGTCCACGACACTCCTAATAAACCTGCCAATCATACCAACAAGGAATATTGGGTCTGCAAATAGGCCGGCAAGTTAAATGCCGACAATAAGGAGAAAGGGTTGCAAAGCGATGACGATGACGAAAGAACCCCGACCACCGAACGCAGGGGGGACAGAAGAAATCCCCCCCAATTAAAACGGGTGACCATGATATACGCCACCCATATCCCCAAGTAGGAGCGCAAGCATGCACTCAGGGACGTCTACGCGATGGAGCCAGTCGCCCCAAAGTTCAACCCATGGTCCTCCTGTCCGATCACCTTCGATCGCAGGGACCACCCGACCAGCATCCATCATGGCGGTTCAGCCGCACTGGTCCCTGACCCAATTATTGAGGGATTCCATCTCACGTGAGTCCTCATGGATGGTGGCAGCAACCTGAACCTGCTCTATCATGATACAGTGCGCAAAATGGGTATCGATCCCTCAAGGATCAAGCCCACAAAAACCACCTTTAAAGGTGTCATACCAGGTGTAGAGGCCTGCTGTACAGGCTCAATCACACTAGAAGTGGTCTTCCGATCCCCGGATAATTTCCGAAGCAAAGAGTTAATCTTCGATATTGTCCCTTTCCGCAGTGGCTATCACACACTGCTCGGACGAACCGCATTTGCTCGCTTCAATGCGGTGCCGCACTACACCTACCTCAAGCTCAAGATGTCCAGACCACACGGTGTTATAACAGTCAATGGAAATACGGAACACTCCCTCTGCACTGAGGAGCACACCGCGGCCCTTGCAGCAGAATTACAGAGTAGCCTTTTTAGGCAGAACCTCAATTAGGCAGTAAAGTCCCCGGACACCATCAAGTGAGTCCAAACTACTCTGGAACAGGACAGTCCAGTCTGTCCAGAGCTCGACTAGCAATTCAACCTCTGTCCCAGTCCCAATAAAGCGGTGACATTTGTGTCGTGCGTACATAACTACGCACTCAAAATACCATGGGCATGGATGGAGGCACAGCTAGACCGGGTCCATAATGCGGCTCAACCGCCCCTGGATCCGCATAACTTCACTTTTTCTTTTTTATTTCAGTTTTTTCTCTTCTCGAGGCTTTGCTGATAACCTGATCATCGGACCTATTACGGGACAGATACACCAAGAAGGCAAGGGGCTTTGACATACAAGGGAATACCCAGGTGGTCTCTGCTAATGATCGTTCTACCTGTTTTAAATACCCGCACGCAGCTCGCTCTTGGTCGTGGCATGTTAAATAGCCTTATTTGCCTATCGCACTACTTGACGTATTAATCAAACTACAATGGAAAACAGTTTGCGGCTCATTATCTGCAGCGTCAGCTTATTACTTGATTTTTTCCTTGTCTTTCTGTTTATTATCTATTGCACCCGTACACTCTAGTACGCCTTAATTCGCCAGGGGCTTCATCACACCCCATAACACGCCAAGAAAGTCCGAACACTTTTATAGTACAGGTCGGCACCCCGAACTTATAACATATATGCATCGGCTCCGAATCATGTCTTTGGTCAAGAGTTGGGTTGCCCAGCTCCTATGCTTACTACCTTACACTCTGCTATATCGGCTAGGGTAGTAAAGGGAGAACTACTGCGATTGTGTCCCGGTTCTTCCGTACAAGCACCTCAGTAGAGAGAGCCGAAAACTGACTGTCATGATGCGGCGAGAGCTGGTCAGCTGTTCGAGAGGTTTCAAATTGTTAGAGATTTTTCCGCTTTGTGCGATGAGTCGGTTCCTACCCGATTAGGTGTGTATAGCGCCCCAAGTTCGGACTTCCGGATACTAGGGGCTGCGCCAAAATTTAAAATTATCGAACTCCTATGGCTAAGTGAAGGTGATAAAGCTGTATAGTCCGATTGCCTTGTTCGTTGTGCTAAACACCTCCTTAAAGGACCAAAACCTTGGATAAAGAGTGTTTAGATTTATCCCGAACACCCCTGTACTATCTACGTGGGGGCAGAAGCCGACGACTGGCCAACTCTCAAATTTCATAAACGGCTACACAAGAGGTAAAATTTTAAATAAACAAGCATTATATTATATAAAGATCTTGTTACATAGTACAGGACAGGATAACATGAATGTTTTCATGGGAATATAACATCCTTTGCACATTGCTCCGCCACAAGGTGGGATCCCTCCAGGACACTATCAAAATACAGCTCGGGTCAATGGTGCTCTTTGCCCTCAAGCGGCCCCTCGGTCATCAGCTTCGTGGCTTCCATCTTCGCCCAATGCATCTTGGCGCGGGCAAAGGCCATCCGCGCACCTTCAATGCAGACCGACCACTTTATGACTTCGATTCGCGGGCAGGCACTGACAAGCCGCTTCACAAGTCCGAAGTAGCTGCTGGGCATGGGCTCGACAGGCCATAGCCGAATTATTAAGTCCTTCATGGCTAGTTCGGCCGGCTTATGCAGCTCGACCAGCTGTTTCAGCTGGTCGCTAAAGGGGACGGGATGTTCTGGTCCAAGGTATTGAGACCAGAACAACTTCTCCGTAGAGCTCCCTTCTTCGGCTCGATAGAATTCGGCAGCATATGATATGCTATGTGGCAGATCTGCAAACGCCCCTGGAGAACTCCAAATTCGGGTAAGTAAGAGGAACCTTTCCTTCACATACTTGCTTTCCATAATGAAAGCCTTACCCACCGCGATCTTCCTACCCGCCTGGATTTCCTGGAGGGCGCCCTGGGCTTCGGCTCGGGCATATTGTGCACTCTGGCGGGCCTTGGCAAGTTTGGACTCTTGAGTCTTAGAATCACGCTCCAAGGACTCATACTTCTTTATGGCGTCCTGGAGCTCTTGCTGGACCTCGCTGACCCGGGCCTCATACTTCTTGCGCACGGCGCGTTCCTTGGCCGCTTTGTCCTCAGCTTCGGCCAACGCCTTCTTGAGGGCCGCCACTTCGGTCGTGGCCCCTAATAAAGTTCATGACGCTTTAGTCAGCACGAACCATACATCCTTCCTAAACATATGCACAGGTTAAATACATACCTTTGCTTTCCTCCAGCTGCTTCTTCACGAGGCCGAGCTCTTCCTCGGCCCGCTCTAGATTTTGCTTCAGTCCAGAGACTTCCGCATTATGAGCGGCAGCAACTAGTAGCGACGCCTGCTTATTCACATAGACATCTTATATTAGACTCATGCGGAAATTATTTGATCCTCTGTCCGGCTTTTCTTTTCGAACACCGAACAGAGCATCAGGGGCTACTGTCTACACTGTGATATTCTTTTTACAATTACATTACTTACCTCAAATCCTGTTAGAAGGCTAGTGCAGGCTTCGGTCAAACCGCTTTTCACGGAGTGGATCTTCTCAATAACCATACCCATTAGGGTACGGTGTTCGTCAACAATGGAAGCGCCTTTCAGTGCTTGCAGCAACCGGTCCGGTGCCTCTGGTTGGACAGAGGTCACTGGCGGTATAGGCGGACCCCTTCCCTTCGAAGGGGGCTCCTCACCTGAATTCGGAACCGTAGGGGTCTCTGAAATTACATTCGGATGAGGGCCGAATTGTATAGGGCCCCCATCGTCAATATCCATGGGGGTCTGCTCCCCCATGTGTCCGGCCCCCGAGGCTTCCCCCTCCGGCGCCCTCCTACCAACCTATGGGTTCTCCCTCGGGCTGGGGATCCTCCGGGACGACACCTTAGCGCCATCCAGGTCCCTGGGAGAAGTGGCCGATGGAAGGGTCCCGTTGTCCATCGCAGCCAGATCCAGCGAATCCTCTAAGGATAGGGACCGCTCGGAACTGGACCAGGCCGGACTGCAAGTGCATGATCCAGCACATTAAAAACAATAAGTAAAAAGGCCGGATACATTACTGTGTGTGCGTACTTATGATTAGGCCAGGGGCTTGACCCTAGGCTCCCACCCCCCGCCGCTATTGGTGGCTGCCGCGGAGTTTTCCGGAAGGGAAGTCTTCCCCTTCTTGGACGCCTTGCCTCCCTGTGTGTGGAGGCCGTCCTCTTCTTTCTTCCCCTGACTGGGGGAGTATGGATTTCTTCTTCTTCCTCCTCCTCCTCCTCGTCTCCGGCGGCGGAGGAGTTATCCTCGACGTCTTCGGACATCACGTACGAAGCGCCCTTGCGACGGATACCATCTCTGGTCCCCTTGTCCTTCTTTTGGGCCTTCTTCTCCGGGACCTCGTAGGGCGCCGGAAATAGCATCTTCGTCAGGAGCGGAGTCTCCGGGCCTTCAGGCAGCGGAGCCGGACAGTCGATCTGCTCCGCTATCTTCGTCCAATCCTGAAATAATCGATAGGGAGATTTAGATGTCTTCCTCCAGTATGCGAGTAAATGGTACACCTTGAAAACATGAAAGGACTTACCGAATTTGCAAGGTGGGTTAGGTCGTGCCCACGGTCCTCGTCCATGGCCGGCGGCACCTCGTTGGCCTTGAAGAGCACCTTCCATATATCTTCGTGCATCGTACCGAAGAGTTCTAATAGGGTCTGGTGCTTAGCCGGGTCATACTCCCACAGATAGCAAGTCCGACGTTGGCACGGAAGAATCCGGCGGACAAGCATAACCTGGACTACGTCGACGAGCTGGACTTTCTTGATTATCATACTCTGAACGCGCGTCTGGAGTGCTATCAGCTCGCCCGGAGAACCCCAGGGCAGGCCCTTCTCTTGCTAGGAGGTCAGCCGCATTGGAATGCCAGATCGGAACACGGGGGCCGCTGCCCAGTTGGTGTCGCGCGGCTCGGTGATGTAGAACCACCCCGATTGCCACCTCTTTATAGACTCCACAAAGGAGCCTTCGGGCCAGGTGACATTGGGCATCTTGCCCCCCATGGCGCCTCCGCACTCTGCTTGTTGGCCGCTCACCACCTTGGGCTTCACATTGAAAGTCTTCAGCCATAGGCCGAAGTGAGGTGGGATGCGGAGGAAGGCCTCGCACACGACAATAAATGCCGAGATGTTGAGGATAGAGTTGGGGGCCAAATCATGGAATTCCAGACCGTAGTAAAACATTAGTCCGTGGACAAACGGGTGGAGAGGAGATCCCAGCCCGCGGACGAAGTGTGTGAGAAACACACCCCTCTCATGGGGCTCTGGGGTAGGGACGATCTATCCCTTGGCTGAAAGACGGTGAACGATCTCCTTGGCCAGGTACCTGGCCTCCCAGAGCTCCTTGATGTCCTTCTTCTTGATGGAGGAGGTCATCCACTTGACTCGAGCTCCGAACCCGGACATGGTTGGAGTGCTTTTTTGGGCGGAGAAGGGAAGAACTTGGGCGCTGGAGCTTGAGAATGGATGGGCAGAGGAAGGAGAAGGCGTGGGTGAACGAGGATGAATCCTTATCCCTTGATAAAGGCAGTATAAGTTATGCACCTCCCTGCTCGCCTTAAAATCCGCCTATTCCCCAGGCGCTGTGCAGATGACACGGTTGGGTTACCCATGCCCGTATTGATTAGAATCCCGTGATAAGGGGACACGATCTCTACTTCGACAAGATGTGCCAGTGAGACCGCACCTCGAAATACGGAGGGGCAGGCTAAAAAATGGTTTGAATAATGATCGGGCGGTGGCGTGATGTCATGCTAGAAAAGTTGTCAGCGGATTAGACTCGTGAAATATTATAATCTCTATGGTTGTGTGTGGTACTTGTTTTGCAGAGCCGGACACATTTCCTATGTTCGGAAGACTATGTTGTTGTATTCGGAGAAGGAACCCGCCTTGCAATGCCGAAGACAATCTGCGCGCCGGACTCTTCGTCATTGAAGCCTGGTTCAGGGGCTACTGAGGGAGTCCTGGACTAAGGGGTCCTCAGACAGCCGGACTATATACTTTGGCCGGATTGTTGGATTATGAAGATACAAGATAGAAGACTTCGTCCCATGTCCGGATGGGACTCTCCTTTGCGTGCAAGGCAAGCTTGGCAATTCGGATATGTAGATTCCTTTCTCTGTAACCGACTTTGTACAACCCTAGCCCCTCCCGATGTCTATATAAACCGGAGGGTTTAGACTCCTAGGGTTTAAGCCACAACCATCATAATCTCATAGGCTAGACTTCTAGGGTTTAGCCATTACAATCTCGTGGTAGATCAACTCTTGTAATACTCATATTCATCAAGATCAATCAAGCAGGAAGTAGGGTATTACCTCCATAGAGAGGGCCCGAACCAGGGTAAATATTGTGTCCCCCGCCTCCTATTACCATTAGCCTTAGACACACAGTTCAGGACTACCTAGCTGAGATCCACCGGTTTTGACACCGACAGTGGGGGATCGGCTGGGGCCCTCTCCCTGCGCGTGCCTCAGGTCCACTGCGACGGGCACGTAGGCTTACAGGCTGGCTGCGCCAGAATTGCTGCCCAGCTGCCTCACATTCCCGCCTTCTTCGGTCGCCCTCTAGTCCTGACGACCAGGGGCCGGCGCCCTAGCGCGGCCCCTGGGGATGTTGCTCGGAGTAGCTCCACCCTAAGGTGGCATGTTCGGAGGAGTGCAGACTGCACCGTGAAGCTGGGCGATGCCGAGAGGCTCTTCAGGGGCCCTAGGAGGGGGCGCGTGATTGTGGCGAGGACGAGCGCGCGCCCCTACCACAGCCTGTAACATGGGCAGGGTGCAGAATGGTGATGTCCAGCAGGTCGGCAACCCGCTCCAGCAGGGCGTCGCGGCCGCTTTCCAGCAGCCTGCACCTCAAGAGCTCTCGAGCCACGATGACCGCAGCCCACAAGTTTGCTTGCTCCCTGCGCGAGTGCGGTGCGGTTGCCGTAGCGTAGCTAGCAGATCGCGCAGCAGCGTGGTTGCGGTGCGACACCAAAGGGGAGGGCTGTGCCCCGCGCCCCCCGCTGCCGGACACCCCAGGCGAAGGCGTGGGCCGCGAGCAGAGCAGTGTGGAGGTCCTCCTCGTTGGTGGGCGCTGTCGAGGAGGCCCGGACAACCCAGTGCTCGATGTGGGCCCTCGGGGTATCGGCCATGGCGTTGGTGGAGCGGCGGAGGACCGGTCGACGGAAGAGGAGATTCGACGCACCCCTACCTGGCGCGCCAAATGTCGGATTACGGGTTCCGCAAACCCTTGAAAGGTTTGAACTCTGGGGTGCGTGTAGAGATCTCAACCTACCCTGCTTGCCTACTCGCAATCCTCCTAAGCCTAGCGCGTCGGGCTCAAAGAGACAAAGAGACACAACTGTTTATCCTGGTTCGGGCCACCTTGCGGTGTAATACCCTACTCCAGTGTTTTGGTGGATTGCCTCGAAGGGCTGAGGATGAACTAGTGCAGTGGATGAACTCGCCTCAGGAGGTGAGGTGTTCTTGAACTCAAGAGAGCTGGTGACGTGGTCGGGTAAGAATGGATCCAATTCCCCCCTCTATAGTGGTGGCTAAGTTTTATAATAGCCTTGGTCCTCCACAACGGCCAGATTTGAAAGGGGACATGTAGTATACCCTATCCTGACTAAAGTGGTCTTAGCCTGCGAAAAGCCTCTATTCGTGATGCCGCGGTGGGCTCGGTGATGACCTCCATCCTGCCGTCCTGGCGGTCTTCGTCTTGTTGCTCCAGAATGGAAACCTTTGGCTGATTCCTCGGGACTCCGCGCCAGCGGCTTGCCTCCCTTGCATCGAAGAGGAAACTGGCGCTCTACACCCGCTGGCGCCCGCCTGGCGCCTGCCTGGCCTTGGTCGTCATGGCTCACGTCAGCTAAGCCTCGCGAGATGCACCTTGCATAGAACTCTCCGCTCCTTGGGAGCCAGCCTGAGGAGACCAATCCCCTCGGGGGTCTTGGTGTCGTCCGCCTCGCGAGGCTTGGCTCCTTGCAAGGGTCTTGAGTCGTTGATGCTAAAGCTGGGCCGTACCAGGCCGTCGAAGGAGCCACGCGGTGGGCCGCAGGCAGGCGAGTCTGGATACCCCTATATTCAGAACGCCGACAAAAACATTACATAGTAATGAACCCACTATTTTGGATTTCAAGGGATTTAATTATGATAATTGTTCTTTAATAGATTGTATTTCCTTGTTGCAATCCGTGTTAAATTCTCCTCATGCTTATAATCAAAACAAAGCTTTTATTAAACATATCGTTGATGCTTTTATGCAGTCTTATGAAGAAAAGCTTGAACTAGAAGTTTCTATCACTAGAAAACTTTATGATGAGTGGGAACCTACTATTAAAATTAAGATTAAAGATTATGAATGCTATGCTTTGTGTGATTTGGGTGCTAGTGTTTCCATGATTCCAAAAACTTTGTGTGATGTGCTAGGTTTCCGTGAATTTGATTATTATTCTTTAAATTTGTATCTTGCGGATTCCACCATTAAGAAACCTATGGGAAGGTTTAATGATGTTCTTATTGTTGAAAATAGGAATTATGTGCCCGTATATTTCATTGTTCTTGATATAGATTGCAATCCTACATGTCCTATTATTCTTGTTAGACCTTTCCTTAGAACCATTGGTGCAATTATTGATATGAAAGAAGGAAATATTAGATTCCAATTTCTGTTAAGGAAGAGCATGGAACACTTTCCTAGGAATAAAATTAAATTGCCTTATGAATCTATTATGAGAGCCACTTATGGATTGCATACCAAAGATGGCAATACCTAGATATATTCTTGTTTTTATGCCTAGCTAGGGGCGTTAAACGATAGCGCTTGTTGGGAGGCAACCCAAATTTATTTTTGTTCTTTGCTTTTTGCTCCTGTTTAGTAATAAATAATTCATCTATATTCTGTTTAGATGTGGTTTTATGTTTTAATTAGTGTTTGTGCCAAGTAGAACCTTTGGGAAGACTTGGGTGAAGTCTTTGCGATGTTGCTGTAAAAAACAGAAACTTTTGCGCTCACGAGAATAGCTGTCATTTTTTTACAGAAGAGTTCTTTTAGATTGATTCTTTTTGCAGATGATTAACAGAAAAAATCCTCATGTCCACCAATTTATTTCAGAATTTCTAGAGTTATATAAGTATTCGAAAGTTACAGATTGCTACAGACTGTTCTGTTTTTGACAGATTCTGTTTTTCGTGTGTTGTTCGCTTATTTTGAATCTATGAGTAGTATCGGGAGGTATGAACCATAGAGAAGTTGGAATACAGTAGGTTTAACACCAATATAAATAAAGAATGAGTTCATTACAGTACCTTAAAGTGGTGGTTTATTTTCTTATACTAACGGAGCTCATGAGATTTTCTGTTGAAGTTTTGTGTTGTGAAGTTTTCAAGTTTTTGGGTAAAGATTTGATGGATTTTGGAATAAGGAGTGGCAAGAGCCTTAGCATGGGGATGCCCAAGGCACCCCAAGGTAAAATTCAAGGACATCCAAAAGCCTAAGCTTGGGGATGCCCCAGAAGGCATCCCCTCTTTCGTCTTTGTCTATCGGTAACTTTACTTGAGGCTATATTTTTATTCACCACATGATATGTGGTTTGCTTGGAGCGTCTTGTATGATTTGAGTCTTTGATGTTTAGTTTACCAGAATCGTCCTTGCTGTACACACCTTTTGAGAGAGACACGCATGAATCAGAATTTATTAGAATACTCTATGTGCTTCACTTATATCTTTTGAGCTAGACTATATTGCTCTAGTGCTTCACTTATATCTCTCATGCTTCACTTATATTATTTTGGGAGTCTTTTAGAACAGCATGGCAATTTTCTTTGGTTATAAAATTATTCCTAATATGATGGGCATACAAAATGGGTATAATAAAAACTTTCATATAAAGTGCATTGAATACTATGAGAAATTTGATTCTTTATGATTGTTTTGAGATATGAAGATGGTAATATTAGAGTCATGCTAGTAGAGTAGTTATGAATTTGAGAGATACTTGTGTTAAAGTTTGTGATTCCCGTAGCATGCACGTATGGTGAACCGTTATGTGATGAAGTTGGAGCATGATTTATTTATTGATTGTCTTCCTTATGAGTGGCGGTCGGTGACGAGCTATGGTCTTTTCCTACCAATCTATCCCCCTAGAAGCATGCGCGTAGTACTTCATTTTGATAACTAATAGATTTTTGCAATAAGTATGTGAGTTCTTTATGACTAATGTTGAGTCCATGGATTATACGCACTCTCACCCTTCCACCATTGCTAGCCTCTCTTGTGCCGCGCAACTTTCGCCGGTACCATACACCCACCATATACCTTCCTCAAAACAGCCACCATACCTACCTATTATGGCATTTAGATAGCCATTCTTAGATATATTGCCATGCAACTTTCCACCGTTCTGTTTATTATGACACGCTTCATCATTGTCATATTGCGTTGCATGATCATGTAGTTGACATCGTATTTGTGGCAAAGCCACCATTCATAATTGTTCATACATGTCACTCTTGAACCATTGCACATCCCGGTACACCGCCGGAGGCATTCACATGGAGTCATATTTTGTTCTAAGTATTGAGTTGTAATTCTTGAGTTGTAAGTAAATAAAAATGTGATGATCTTCATTATTAGAGCATTGTCCCATGTGAGGGAAGGATGATGGAGACTATGATTCCCCCACAAGTCGGGATGAGACACCAAACTAAAAAGAAGAGGCCATAAAAAAGATAAAAGGCCCAAATAAAAAAAGAGAGAGAAAAAGAGAGAAGGGGCAATTCTACTATCCTTTTACCACACTTGTGCTTCAAAGTAGCACCATGATCTTCATGATGGAGAGTCTCCTATGTTGTCACTTTCATATACTAGTGGGAATTTTTCATTATAGAACTTGGCTTGTATATTCCAATGATGGGCTTCCTCAAAAGTTCCCTAGGTGTTTGTGAGCAAGCAAGTTGGATGCACACCCACTTAGTTTCTTTTGTTGAGCTTTCATACACTTATAGCTCTAGTGCATCTGTTGCATGGCAATCCCTACTCACTCACATTGATATCTATTGATGGGCATCTCCATAGCCCGTTGATATGCCTAGTTGATGTGAGACTATCTTCTCTTTTTTGTCTTCTCCACAACCACCATTCTATTCCACCTATAGTGCTATGTCCATGGCTCACACTCATGTATTGCGTGAAGATTGAAAAGGTTTGAGAACATCAAAAGTATGAAACAATTGCTTGGCTTGTCATCGGGGTTGTGCATGATTAAATACTGTGTGTGATGAAGATGGAGCATAACCAGACTATATGATTTTGTAGGGATAGCTTTCTTTGGCCATGTTATTTTGAGAAGACATGATTTCTTTGTTAGTATGCTTGAAGTATTATTATTTTCATGTCAATATTAAACTTTTGTCTTGAATATTTTGGATCTGAACATTCATGCCACAATAAAGAAAATTACATTGATAAATATGTTAGGTAGCATTCCACATCAAAAATTCTGTTTTTATCATTTACTTGCTCGAGGACGAGCAGGAATTAAGCTTGGGGATGCTTGATACGTCTCCAACATATCTATAATTTTGATTGTTCCATGCTATTATATTATCTGTTTTGGATGTTTAATGGGCTTTAATATGCTCTTTTATATTATTTTTGGGACTAACCTATTAACCGGAGGCCCAATGCCAGTTTCTGTTTTTTCCCCCTATTTTAGGGTTTTGTAGAAAAGGTATACCAACGGAGTCCAAACGGAATGAAACCTTCGCGATGATCTTTCTTGGACCGAAAGCAAACCAGAAGACTTGAGTTGAAGTCAGAAACGCCACGAGGTGTCCACGAGGTAGGAGGGCGCGCCCAGGGGGTAGGTGCGCCCCCACCCTCGTGGGACCCTCTTAGCTCCAATGACGTACTTCTTTTGCCTATATATACTCTTATACCCAAAAAATATCAGGGGGAGCCACGAGAACCACTTTTCCACCGCCGCAACCTTCTGTACCTCTGAGATCCCATCTTGGCGCTTTTTCCGGCGATCTGCAGGAGGGGGAATCTATCACGGAGGACTTCTACATCAACACCATTGCCTCTCCGATGAAGCATGAGTAGTTTACCAAAGACCTTTGGGTCCATAGTTATTATCTAGATGGCTTCTTTTCTCTCTTTGATTCTCAATACAAAGTTCTCCTCGACGTTCTTGGAGATCTATTCGATATAGTACTCTTTTGTGGTGTGTCTGCCGAGATCCGATGAATTGTGGATTTATGAACAAGATTATCTATGAATATTATTTGGTTCTTATCTGAATTCTTATTTGCATGATTTGATATCTTTGCAAGTCTCTTCGAATTATCAGTTTAGTTTGGCCTACTAGATTGATCTTTCTTGCCATGAGAGAAGTGCTTAGCTTTGGGTTCAATCTTGAGGTGTCCTTTCCCAGTGACAGTAGGGACAGCAAGGCACGTATTGTATTGTTGCCATCGAGGATAAAAAGATGGGGTTTATATCATATTGCTTGAGTTTATCCCTCTACATCATGTCATCTTGCTTAATGCGTTACTCCATTCTTATGAACTTAATACTCTAGATGCATGCTGGATAGCGGTTGATATGTGGAGTACTAGTAGTAGATGCGGAATCGTTTTGGTCTACTTGACACGGACATGATGCCTATGTTCATGATCATTGCCTTAGATGTCTTCATAATTATGCGCTTTTCTATCAATTGCTCGGCAGTAACTTGGTCACCCACCGTAATACATGCTATCTCGAGAGAAGCCACTAGTGAAACCTATGGCCCCGGGTCTCTTTTCCATTATATTGCATCTCTTTTCCATATTGTTGAATCTCGTTTACTATTTTGCAATCTTTACTTTCCAATCTATACATCAAAAATACCAAAAATATTTACTTTATTATCTCTATCGATCTCACTTTTGAAAGTGACATGAAGGATTGACAACCCCTTTATCGCATTGGTTGCAAGGTTCTTGATTGTTTGTGCAGGTATTCGGTGACTTGTGCGTCATCTCCTATTGGATTGATACCTTGGTTATCAAAACTGAGGGAAATACTTACGCTACTTTGCTGCATCAACCTTTCCTCTTCAAGGGAAAACCAATGCAAGCTCAAGAGGTAGCAGTGTCTGATGTCTACTATGTAACCTTCTCCTTGTAGACGTTGTTGGGCCTCCAAGTGCAGAGGTTTGTAGGACAGTAGCAAATTTCCCTCAAGTGGATTACCTAAGATTTATCAATCCGTGGGAGGCGTAGGATGAAGATGGTCTCTCTCAAACAACCCTCCAACCAAATAACAAAGAGTCTCTTGTGTCCCCAACACACCCAATACAATGGTAAATTGTATAGGTGCACTAGTTTGTTGAAGAGATGGTTATACAAGTGCAATATGGATGGTAGATATAGGTTTTTGTAATATGAAAATATAAAAACAGCAAGGTAGCAAGTGGTAGAAGTGAGCGTAAACGGTATTGCAATGCTAGGAAACAAGGCCTAAGGTTCATACTTTCACTAGTGCAAGTTCTCTCAACAATAATAACATAATTGGATCATATAACTATCCCTCAACATGCAACAAAGAGTCACTCCAAAGTCACTAGTAGCAGAGAACAAACGAAGAGATTATGGTAGGGTACGAAACCACCTCAAAGTTATTCTTTCTAATCGATCTATTCAAGAGTCTGTAGTAAAATAACACAAAGCTATTCTTTCCGTTCGATCTATCATAGAGTTCATACTAGAATAACACCTTAAGACACAAATCAACCAAAACCCTAATGTCACCTAGATACTCCAATGTCACCTCAAGTATCCGTGGGTATGATTATACGATATGAATCACACAATCTCAGATTCATCTATTCAACCAACACAAAGAACTTCAAAGAGTGCCCCAAAGTTTCTACCGGAGAGTCAAGACAAAAACGTGTGCCAACGCCTATGCATAAGTTCACAAGGTCACTGAACCCGTAAGTTGGTCACCAAAACATACATCAAGTAGATCATGTGAATATCCCATTGTCACCACAGATAAGCACATGCAAGACATACATCAAGTGTTCTCAAATCCATAAAGACTCAATCCGATAAGATAACTTCAAAGGGAAAACTCAATCCATTACAAGAGAGTAGAGGGGCAAAAACATCATAAGATCTAACTATAATAGCAAAGCTCGCGATACATCAAGATTGTGCCGAATCAAGAACACGAGAGAGAGAGAGAGATCAAAAAAATAGCTACTGGTACATACCCTCAGCCCTGAGGGTGAACTACTCCCTCCTTGTCATGGAGAGCGCCGGGATGATGAAGATGGCTACCGGTGAGGGATCCCCCCCTCCGTCAGGGTGCCGGATTAGGGTCCCGATTGGTTTTTGGTGGCTACATAGGATTGCGGCGGCGGAACTCCCGATCTATGGTGCTCCTGGATGTTTTTGGAGTATATGGGTATATATAGGAGGAAGAAGTAGGTCGGTGGAGCTGCGAGGGGCCCACGAGGGTGGGGGTGCACCCAGGGGGCAGGCGCCCCTCCCTGCCTTGTGGCCTCCTCGCTTCTTTTGTGATGTCCACTCCAAGTCCTGTGGATCACGTTTGTTCCAAAAATCACTCTCCCGAAGGTTTCATTCCGTTTGGACTCCGTTTGATATTCCTTTTCTGCGAAACACTGAAATAGGCAAAAAAATAGCAATTTGGACTGGGCCTCCAGTTAATAGGTTAGTCCCAAAAATAATATAAAAGTGTATAATAAAGCCCATTAAACATCCAAAACAGATAATATAATAGCATGGAACAATAAAAAATAATAGATACATTGCAGACATATCAGTGTCATATGGTGTTATTTTAGTACGAACTCTTGGTTAGATTGATCGAAAAGAATAACTTTGTGTTATTTTAGTACGAACTCTAGGATAGATTGATCGGAAAGAATAGATTTGAGGTTGTTTCATACCCTACAAACAATTTCTATATTTTGCACTAGTGAAATTATGCACCCTAGGCCTCATTTTCCATTATTGCAATACCGTTTGTGCTTCGTTTTATCATTTACTACCTTGTTGTTTTTTATTGTTCATTTACTACCTTCTCTCTTTTTCTCTCATTTTTTATTTGGGCTTCTTTGGCCTCTTTTTTATATTTTTTTATTTCGTTCGGAGTCTCATCCCGACTTGTGGGGGAATCATAGTCTCCATCATCCTTTCCTCACATGGGACAATGCTCTAATAATGGAAATCATCACACTTCTATTTATTTACAACTCAAGAATTACAACTCAATACTTAGGACAAATATGACTCTATGTGAATGCCTCCGGCGGTGTACCGGGATATGCAATGAATCAAGAGTGACATGTATGAAAGAAATATAAAGGTGGCTTTGCCACAAATATGATGTCAACTACATGATCATGCAAAGAAATATGACAATGATGGAGCGTGTCAAATAAACGGAACGGTGGAAAGTTGCATGGCAATATATCTCGGAATGGCTATGGAAATGCCATAATAGGTAGGTATGGTGGCTATTTTGAGGAACATATAAGGAGGGTTTATGTGTGATAGAGCGTATCGTATCACGGGGTTTGAATGCACCGCTGAAGTTTGCACCAACTCTCAAGGTGAGAAAGGGAAATGCACGGTACCGTAGAGGCTAGCAAATTGCAGAAGGGTAAGAGTGTGTATAATCCATGGACTCACATTAGTCATAAAGAACTCATATACTTATTGAAAAAGTTTATTAGCCCTGAAGCAAAGTACTACTACACATGCTCCTAGAGGAAGGGTTGGTAGGAGTTAACCATCGCGCGATCCCGACCTCCACTCATAAGGAAGGCAATCAAAGAACAACCCATGCTTCAAATTTGTCACACAACGTTCACCATACGTGCATGCTACGGGACTTGCCAACTTTAACACAAGTATTTCTCAATTTCATAATTACCCAACTAGCATTAATCTAACATTACCGCCTTTATATCTCAAAACAATTATCAAGTACTCCAAATTGAAGTTTTTGTTTTACCCAACTTGGATGCCCGTCATATTAGGACTAATTTTATAACCAAAGCAAATTACCATGCTGTTGTAAAATACTCTCAAAATAATATAAGTGAAGCATGATAGATCAATAATTTCTACAAAATAAAACCACCACCGTGCTCTAAAAAGGGTATAAGTGAAGCACTAGAGCAAAAGACAAACTACTCCAAAAGATATAAGTGAAGATCAATGACTAGTCAAATAATTGTGCAACTATGTGAAGACTCTCTAACATTTAAGAATTTCAGATCTTGGTATTTTATTCAAACAGCAAAAAAAACAAAACAAAATGACATTTCAAGGATAGCACACATCATGTGAAGACGCAAAAACTTAGGTTCAACCGATAATAACCGATAATTGTTGAAGAAGAAAGGTGGGATGCCTACTGGGGCATCCCCAAGCTTGGATGCTTGAGACTTCTTGAAATATTATCTTGGGGTGCCTTGGGAATCCCCAAGCTTGAGAATTTGTGTCTCCTTAGTTCCTTTTATATCTCGGTTTCCTAAATCTTGAAAGCTTCATCCACACCAAACTCAACAAGAACTCGTGAGATAAGTTAGTATAAACCAATGCAAAAACCTTATCATTTTCTACTGTAACAAATCACAAAAATTATTATTCAACATTGAATACTAAATGTCTCTGCATATTTATCCTATCCTCAAATAGAATAATTAAACAAGCAAACATATGCAAACAATGCAAACATAACAGCAATCTGCCAAAACAGTACAGTCTGTTAAGAATGCAAGATTCATCATACTTACCTAACTCCAAAAATTATGAAAGTCTACCAAACTGTAGAAGATTTATCAGAGCTCAATGCACAAAAAGTTTCAACATTATATCATTTTCTGACTTTTCTATGGAATTTTTGCAACAGCGGTAAACTTTCTGTTTTGAAACAGCAACATGTATACTTGCAAAATAAGCATGGTAAAGGCTATCCTTGACATTTTTATTGAAAATATAGATGCAAAACATTATTCTAAATAACATCAAGCAAATACTAATGTCGGTGTACTAAAGTAGGGGTACCTTAGTATCCCGAACTTGTGCACGGGCAGTCGCAGCGCTCCGCGGCAAGGCTTGCCGGGTGACCGCCAAGGCCCTTCGTGTTTCCATTGGAGCCATTCAAGAACAAAGTGTTCAAGACAAGAAGACAAGGCCCTGGCAAGAGGAGCTTGCCGGGAAGGCAACCAAGGCATCTCAAGGAGCTTGCCGCGATGCACCGCGCGTCCCGGCAAGACAAGGCCCCGGCAAGAGGAGCTTGCCGGGAAGGCCAAGCAAGGCATTGCAAAGAACTTGCCGCGACGCGCCTCGTGTCCCGGCGAGGCCCGGCGAGCAACAAGCTTCCGGGCGCGACAAGACAACGACCGCGGCAAGGCGCTTGCCACGGCAGCCTACCACCCTGCGCCCGCGCTCCAGCGCATCCACCAACGTGTCGCCCTGGGGCCTTCCCAGGCGCGCGTGGCAAGAAGCTGTGCAGCTAGCGGTGCGAGGTGGCAAGCGGAGAAGACGAGACTGCCATCGTGGCAAGCGGTGGCGCCCTTAACGGTCGCTTTTCTGCACTGTTTGGGTGACGCAGACGGGCATTTAATGCCCTTGTCCCCTGCCGTCAGGGTTAGGTAGGATGCACTATACAAGTAGGTGTACCAACCACTCCTTTTTCATTTTTGCCCCTGCATGCGTTGCCACCTGTCGGTGACCCCTTGAGCATATAAAAGGAGGCCCATGCGCAACGTAGAGGGGGGTTCGAGGCATTCGAAACTAGAGCATACTCACGCTCTCAAGCAAGAACACAATACAATCACAAAGCAGCAGTAGGAGTATTATCTCTCCGGAGAGCTCCGAAGCTGGGTAAAACCGCTCGTGTGCTCGCCTCGATCCGCTCTTCGTGCGATCTCCGCCCCCCGCCGGACCGAAAAGGGGCCCTGCCCCATAGGTGTTCGTTCCCACGACATCTTTGGCGCGCCAGGTAGGGGGCGTCGAGGTTGTGTGAACCTGATCCGGTGTTCACGCGAGCTAGACCTTCATCATCTTCATCGACATGCCACCGAAGAAGAAGGCTTCGGAGGTGGCTGCTCCGTCCGCGTCGAACCCACCAGCACCGAAGCAAGCAGGTGGTGGGGTAGATGCCGGCGGAGGAACGGGCGCCGACGAGGGAGCTCATGGTGCCGCCAGGTCCAAGGACAAGGCTGCACTGACCTCAGCGTCCGTACACGCACCGCGCCCATCTCAGAGGCGCGGGACCGACAACGCCTGGTACTCGCGGTACCATACGTTCGTTGGCGAAAGCGCTGCTGGTGGATCTCGGGATGCTCAAGACCAGCATGCACGCCAACATGCTGGCACGAGCGCGGCACGGTCGCCTGGACGAGATGCTGCTCCTTCTAACACAGTTAGAAGTTCGAGCATATCTCGCTCCTCGCACCGTTCGCTGCCGCCACCCAAGACTCCAGAAGAAACGTTGGCCCGAGCTCAACTGCTCCTGGATTATCCTCCAGCGCCGGACAAGATCGACGATTGGAGGGCCACCATCCAGAGTCTCATCGGCTTCGCCAACGGCGACACTCCCCGGCAACCGAGCACGTCGAAGCCGCGGCAAGACGCCCAGGCACAAGCCGGTGGTGACAAGACCGGTGGGGGTGCAACCACCGTGCACTCTCCACCCCGAAGGCCAAGATCACCGACTCGCCGGGTCAACCTCGATAGCGACTCCACCGCGTCATCTGTTCCTCGAGCTCGTCGCGATCAGCACCAAGTTCTTTAGGAACGGCAGCAAGAAGACGCTTGTACTCGCATCGAGCGCCGAAGAGAAGCGCGGCGTCAATCAGACCAGCGCGCTGGGCCCACTGTTGACATGAATGCGCCAGGGGAACCAGGCGACTTGTCGTACGCGGTAGGTTGCCCTGCGTTCACTCGTGAGCTGCGGCAAGTCCAGTGGCCCAGTACAAAGAATTTCAAGCCAAATGTACCAGAAAAGTAACGACGGCAAGTTGCATCCGTCGGAGTTCCTTAGTATCAACACCATCGCGGTGCAAGCTGCCGGGGGGCGCGACGACAAGATCCTTGCCAACTACTTCCCACTGGTGCTCAAGCCCAACGTCAGGTCCTGGCTCATGCACTTGCTGGATAACTCCATATCCTCCTGGGCAGATCTGTGCCATCAGTTTGTCGGCGCCTTTACAGGCGGCCACAAGCCTCATGGCCAAGAGAGCGATCTTCATCTGCTCGCCCAGAAGGAAGGAGAGCCCCTACGCAAGTACATTCAGAGATTCAGCCAAGTATAGCGCAACATCCCAAATGTCCACCCCGCCGCGGTCATCAGCGCGTTCCATCAGAACGTGCGAAACTGCAGGATGCGGGAGGAGATGGCGATGTGCAAGATCAGGGACGTCAGTGAGCTATATGCCCTGGCCGACAAGTGTGCACGTGTTGAAGAAGGGAGGAAACTCCCCGGAGAGAACGCAGGAGCAGGAGGATCTGACAGTGAGGATGCCGCCCCGGCAAAGAGAAACCGGCGGCGGAACAACAGGAAAAGGAAAGGCAAAGATGTGCTAGTCGTTGAGCAGTCCGAAAACGGAGGCGGCGCCGAGAAAGCCAGAGCTGGTAACTCCAGCGAGGGTCAGCTAGCCGCCGACAAGGTGGCGGCTCGACAACAAGCGATCTTGCAAGATCCACCGCACCAAGGGCCATGATCTCTAGAGTTGCAAAAAGGTCGACCAGCTTGTCGAGCAACAGAAAGCTGAGTACAAGCGACGCGACAAGGAGAAGGCTACTGGAGGATCCGGCAAGAAGCATCCCGGCCGGGGAGGACGCCGCGGCAAGGCCAAGCAGCGACAAGGAGACAGACCTCCTCGCGGCCGCGACAAGGATGAAAATGAAGACGATGATGAAGTGATGGATGATGATGAGGCCGACGAACAGGAGTTTCAGAAAGCCACAGAGGTCCTGTGCGTTGACGGTGGTGCTTCTCTGCATACTTCGCACCGCCAGCTCATACAATGGGTACGGGAAGTTAATGCCGAAGAACCACCAGTTGAGTCACATAAGCCTCTGAAGTGGTCTAGCACGCCTATCATCTTTGATATTGAGGACCACCCTGATCGCATAACTGCGGTCGGGTGCTTGCCGATGTTGGTGTCACCAACTATCCGCAACCTCAAGGTCACAAAGATGCTAGTTGACGGCGGGGCCGGCTTGAACCTGATCTCCTCAGCGGTACTCCAGAAACTCCAGATCCCTGAAAGCGAGCTCGAAGATACCGGGACATTCCAAGGAATTAACCCGGGAAGGAGCAAGCCGAAGATGAAGATTACGTTGCCGGTGACATTCGGCAGCGAGCTGAACTTCAGGACTGAGAGGGTCACTTTTGACGTTGCTGATTTTCCATTGCCTTACAATGGGATACTCGGCCGTCCAGCACTCGCCAAGTTCATGGCCGCCTCTCACTACGCATACTACGTCTTTGAAGATGCGGGTCCGATAAGTGTCATCTCTGTCCCTGGCGACAAGAAGGATGCCCTTATCTGCACCGACAAGATTTACCGGGAAGCAGCAGCCGCAGCGGATCGCAAGACACTTGCCGCTGAAGCTCCCGAGGGGAAGAAGAAGACCAAGTGCAAGTCCGGCAAGAGCTCTAATGCCCACTCCGGCAAGCGCACCTCTTCGGAGTGCTGCGCTACCGTCGAGGACGCACCATCGAGCTCCACCAGCAAGTGTAAGAAGACGAAGGCAGCTCAACCAGAGACAAAGAAAGTGCCCGCCAAGGAGGACGGCACTGGTGGTAGCTTCACCATCAGTGCCACGCTTGACCCTAAATAGGAAAGCGCGCTCGTTGCTTTCCTGCGGGCGAATGTCGACGTGTTTGCATGGCAACCATCTGACATCCCCGGTGTTCCCAGGAAAGTAATTGAGCACCACCTTGCCGTCTGTCCTCACGCGCCCGTCAAGCGTAAAGTCGAAACAAGCGTTGGGCGCCAAGAATTCATTGCAGAAGAGATCAAGAAGTTGGAAGCAGCAGGCCTTGTCAGAGGAGTGCTCCATCCTACGTGGTTGGCCAATCCTGTAGTCGTGCGCAAGGCAAATGGGAAATGGAGGCTTTGTATTAACTTTATTGATGTTAATAAAGCTTGTCCCAAAGACCCATTTCCCTTGAAGCGCATTGACCAGATTGTTGACTCCACAGCCGGATGTGACATCCTTTCATTTCTTGACGCATACTCAGGATACCATCAGATCTTCATGGCAGAAGAAGATGAGGAGAAGACCGCATTCATTACTCCATGTGGCACGTACTGTTTTGTACGGATGCCTTTTGGTTTGAAGAATGCTGGTTCAACATTTGCAAGAGTAGTCCATGAGGCTTTTGAGCCGCAGTTACACAGAAATGTGGAAGCCTGCTTGGATGACATAGTGGTCAAGAGCAAGGACAAGGCAACCTTGATCCAAGATTTAGATGAAACCTTCACAAATCTGCACAAGATCAACCTCAAGCTTAACCCCAAGAAGTGTGTGTTTGGAGTCCCTTCCGGCAAACTTCTCGGGTTCTTCGTGTCTCAGCGGGGAATTGAAGCCAATCCCGACAAGATCAAGGCCATTGAGCAGATCGAAGCACCGAAGCGCGTCAAGGATCTACGAAGGCTTGCCGGTTGCGTGGTTGCTCTAAGCAGGTTTATCTCTAAGTCTGCTAAGCGCGCCCTACCATTTTTCAAAATATTGAAAAAGGCAGGTCCAATGAAATGGACTCCGGAAGCGGAGGCTGCGCTGCAGGACTTGAAGAGATACCTATCCTCCACTCCAATATTTGGCGGACCTAAGCCACAAGAGAAGTTGCTGCTGTATATAGCGGCAAACAATCAAGTGGTTAGTGCTGCGTTAGTAGCGGAGAGGGAGGCGGATGATGAGCCAGCAACCACGGCAGATGCATCCCGCGACAAGCAGGGGGCTTCCCCGACAAGCTCTGGTCCCGACAAGGACGGATCTGCGCAGGCACAGGAGGAGAAACAGAAGAAAATGGTGCAGCGCCGAGTTTACTTTGTCAGTTCCCTTCTGCAGGGGGCTAGGTCAAGGTGCTCTGGTGTGCAGAAGTTGCTTTTCGGCCTTCTCATGGCCTCGAGAAAGCTGCGCCATTACTTCCAAGCACATGAGATCACAGTTGTCACTCCCTTTCCACTAAAGAGGATCTGCAGAATCCGAAGCGGCTGTGTAGGATTGTCGAGTGGAGCCTTTGGGCTGTCAAGCTTTGTCG
Source organism: Aegilops speltoides (assembly GCA_021437245.1). Classification (NCBI taxonomy): domain Eukaryota; kingdom Viridiplantae; phylum Streptophyta; class Magnoliopsida; order Poales; family Poaceae; genus Aegilops; species Aegilops speltoides. The sequence continues at coordinate 174,171,538 of CM038142.1, read as the reverse complement.
TCAAGTTTGAGAGCACTTCAACTATCGAGCCGAGCATTGGCAGAATTCATAGCGGAGTGGACGCCAACACCAGACGAAGAGATTCAGGAGACGAGCATCCCCGTCAAGGAAGCAAGAAAAGAGTGGCTTATGTACTTTGATGGTGCCTTCTCGCTGCAAGGCGCCGGTGCTGGCGTGTTGCTTGTCGCGTCCACCGGAGAGCACCTCAAGTACGTAGTCCAGATGCACTTTCCCAAGGAGCAAGCAACGAACAATACTGCAAAGTATGAAGGTTTGCTTGCCGGTCTCAGGATCGCGGCAGACCTTGGGATCAAGAAGCTCATTGTCAGGGGTGACTCGCAACTTGTCGTCCGCCAAGTTAACAAGAATTATCAGAGTGCGTTGATGGAAGATTACGTTGATGAGTGAGAAGTTAGAAGAGCACTTTGACGGCCTGCAGATGGAGCATGTTCTGAGAGCTCAGAACGACATTGCTGATGGCCTGTCAAAGTGCGCCGCACTTAAGTTACCTGTGGAACCAGGGATTTTCGTGCTCAAACTCACTCAACCGTCCGTGACACCATCAACTAGACAGAGCAAGAAGAGAAAGTTGGTTTCTGGTGACTACTTTCCGGCAGAGCTCCCCGAAGCCGCCGCTAAGAAGGTCCCCAAGATCAACACCAAGGGTGCTGAGGAGCAGTCTGCTCCGACAAGCCCTAGGGTTTGTTCCGTTGAAGCAGATGCTCCCGACAAGTTTTGCTCCGGCAAGCTTGCCGGGGAACATCAAGCTCCGGCTGAGCCGCAGGCTCTTGCCGTAGAAGCAGATGTTCCCGCAGCAGCATATGTGCCTTTAGTCCTTGTTGTCGAGCCGCAAGCTCCAGCATGGGCATAGCAGATTGTCCATTTCCTCCAGACAGGAGAACTTCCCGAAGAGCAAGAAGAAGCGGAAAGAGTAGCCCGGCAGTCAAGTATGTACCAGTTTGTCGACAACACACTGTACAGAAGGAGACTCAACGGTGTGAATTGAAGTGTATTTCCCGGGAAGACGGACAAGAGCTGTTGACGGAGATACACGGAGGCATATGTGGTCACCACATTGGCGCAAGAGCACTTGCCGGCAAGGCGTTCCGGCAAGGTTTCTTTTGGCCGACAGCCCTCGAGATGCAACTTCACAAGTAACCAAGTGTGAAGCGTGCGGTTCCATTCAGCGCAGATACACCAGCCAGCTCAAGCTCTCCGGACGATCCCTTTATCTGGCCATTTTGATGCAGGGGCTCGACATCCTCGGCCCCTTTCCCCGAAGTCGGGGCTTTGAGAACTTGTACGTTGCAATCGACAAGTTCACAAAGTGGCCGAAAGTGGAAGCAGTGAGGAAGGTGACAGCACAATCAGTAGTCAAGTTCTTCAGGTCGATTGTTTGCCGTTTCGGGGTACCTAACAGGATCATCACCAACAACGGCACGCAATTCACAAGCCGCACCTTCATGCAGTATGTCCAAGATCTTGGCGCCAAGGTCTGCTTCGCTTCTGTTGCTCACCCGAGAAGCAACGGTCAAGCAGAGAGGGCAAATGCTGAAGTGCTGCGCGGGCTCAAGACCAGGACTTTCGACAGGCTGCACAAGTGCGGAAAAAACTGGATCGAGGAGCTGCTGGTGGTTCTTTGGTCGATCAGAACGACGCCAAGTCGAGCCACTGGCCAGACACCTTTTGCTCTAGTCTATGGAGCAGAGGCAGTTCTCCCCATGGAACTCGTATACGGGTCGCCTTGAGTGCTCTCTTATGATGAGCTTGAGCAAGAGCAGCTGTGACAAGACGACGCGCTGCTCCTTGAGGAGGACCGTCTTCAGGCTGCTGTACGAGCTGCTCGAAACCAGCAAGCTTTGCGCCGCTACCATAGCTGCAAAGTTAGTGCCAGAAGCTTCGAGGAAGGCGGCCTTGTTCTTCGGCGCGTTCATTCCGCCAAGAATTCCAACAAGTTGACGCCAAAGTGGGAAGGCCCTTACCAGGTGAAACGAGTCACTAGGCCCGGCGCTGTCCGCCTTGAGACCGAAGATGGCTTTCTGGTGAGCAACTCCTGGAACATTGAGCATCTTCAGAATTTTACCCCATAAAGCGCGGTTGCGGAACCTATTCCGCAACCATCTTTTGTACAAGTCTTGCAGCTGTTGCATGTAATCCTTCGTACAAAGCCGGGCGCAGACCCCATGCATAAATAAAGCTCATGTGCTCCGCACATCTTGTCAATTTCATGCTTTCTATTTTTTGCATGTATTATCTAACATTTTGTGCACTACCTACCCCCGGTAAGCAATAACGAGCCATAAGGCTCCATATCTTTATTTTCTCTTCTTTCTTTTTCTCAAAGAAAGGGAAAGATTTCCTCGTGCACAAGTTTGCCGGGGGCGAAGGAGAAGATAATGGTGTGGATCAGGCATCGTTCAAACTAGTATCGTCTTGCCGGGAAGCAAAAAACATAAAAGCTAAGTGCCAAAGTTTGAGCAATCAGTTTTAAAAAAATTTAAAGTTATCTTCCTTGAACGACCGTGCTTTGTATGGAAAACCTGTGCGCGGAGGAACCAACTCGTAGCTAGTTGCGCCCTTACTTTGTTTCGAGTCCGCTCAACAACTTAAGTGAGCCGTGACTAGTTGCGACAAGGTTTCTTGTCGATAGCGGCACCACCAAAGAAACTCGACGTTCAGACTCGCGCTTCAAGGCAAGGGTGCCTGCGCCAGCAAGTTCCCTAAAAGCGTAGGGCAAAAACATACAAAGGAAGGAATCAAGTAAAGGAAATAACATAGCAGTCGATACCCAAGATAAAGTTATATTACAAGATAACTTGTCGCAACTCTAATGGATTGTTTTTATCACATGGCCGGCAGCGGCAAGGAAAAGAAGAAAACGGGCGGCCTAATCTATGCGACCGCCATCAACCCTCTTGACCTCGTTCACCTTGTCCACAATGGGTGCGACAAGGGCCTTGAGCGTGTCTAGATCAGCATCCGCCGGCAGCTTCTTGAGGACGTTGGTGAG